>JAGSMU010000035.1:1277500-1877500 GCA_029286865.1 Teinopalpus imperialis | reverse complement strand
TAGAATATTTTAGAGTTGTCTCTCTGAGAATAAAATTTGCATTAATAAGACACGATAGCCTTTCATTAATCTGTTGATTCATAAAAGTCGTATTGTTCCATCTACCGTGGCCGGAATCACGCCTCGTGGCGCCGAGGGT
The DNA here is from genome assembly GCA_029286865.1 of Teinopalpus imperialis. Taxonomy (NCBI): domain Eukaryota; kingdom Metazoa; phylum Arthropoda; class Insecta; order Lepidoptera; family Papilionidae; genus Teinopalpus; species Teinopalpus imperialis. Next base: position 1,877,361 of record JAGSMU010000035.1, on the reverse strand, counting down.
CCAGTGACGTCATATTAATATCCGTTACAGCCGCTATACGGTTTCCGTATTCCGGCTCTGGTGCACATTCGTTAATGACTTATTACGTGCTGAATGTTTGTAATAATATCCGTGCTTTATAACCGTTGTTGTTTAGGACATTTTTTTTAATGTAGAAAAAAATAAACGTAGGTATGAAAATTAATTTTCCTTGTTAAGTATATTTCAAGAGACAATTCACAGTTATAACAAGAGTATAGTTGTAAGGATGACGATACGCAATACATGGTATATATGCAACAAAATAATCGAATGGTAATTAAGTTAATTTTAAAAGGGATATACCGTATTACATATATATTTGTTTTTAATCTATATTAAATAAATCTATATTATACCTTTTTATCTATAAAAATCAATAGTGGTAACAATAAGTGTTACCACTATTGATTTTTTTATTGATTCTTTTCACTTGTCCTTGACTTCCACTGTACCTTACGTACTTACTATACTTACTAGTTTACTTAGTTTAGAAAATTTTACTACCGCCCCTTCGTGAAATTGGATCTAAGTCCTATTTTAATATGCGGTATAAATATGTTTCTAGAACATGTTTTGATATGTAAGTAATGGCTTCATAAAGTTTATTACCTATCCTAGGCGTAATAAAACTTATGATTGACTAGATTTAAGGAAAGATGACGTAAAGACTCAACGTAAACGCTGCACAGCTACGGCAATGCCATCAGTACATTTGCTGTGGCAATATGCCGAGTCGGTCCCCTTTTGTTATATAGGATATTAGAGGAAACTTCGTTAACCTTGCTTACGTTTTACTACGTCTTGTGCTATATATCATATTGTTGTTACTATTATTCTTATTTTATTTATTAATATTATCAATAGTGATGATTATACATCAATTTATTCTCTTGTCTCAATATTTCATTAATTACAAAAGTTGTTGTCTAATCTAATCTACTACGTAATGCTAAGCAACATCTCTTTGTTTCCAATACGATCTACAATATATGAAACTTATTTCTATAAATAACTATAAGTATACATTTTTATTTGATTTTGATAACTAAAGCTATTTAAAAAATTTTATTTAATTACCAGAATTAAATAATGTTTGTTGTTCAACGTAATATTTTTATTTTGTTAAAATTTTGTAGTAGCATGGTTGAACCTGTCGATTTGTGGTTGCTTAAAAGATGTGACTTTGGGCAATGGTCCACATACCAGTAATTTGAAAAATACCAATGACGTTTACGTCATTACAAATAACTTTAGTATACTATTTATTAATTTTCCGGTAGCACTAAAGACAAAAATTTTATTCAATACAGGGTTTTAATCAAATGCAAATGTCTTATATTGTTCATTCGTTTCATATAATATGTGTTTAGTAGTTTTTATATGGCTTGTGTGTTAAAAATGTTCTGCTGTTTCTGCCTATTTTTGTATGTGTTAATGTACAATTAGTCCTTTTGTCCATAGTAACAAATGGATCAAATCAGTGATAAATTAGAGCTGATATTTTGTTTGACGGGACTGTATAAACGTTTTATAAAGAAATTTCATTTAGTATTTACGTACCTTAAAATGATATAACCTATGATTTTCATTGAACGGAAACACTTCTTAAGACTCGTAATATTTGTTACATATTTCATATAAAACTGCTGCTTAGTTTCATTCCCTTATAAGATCACTAGGTAGATCTTCGCAACCGGCGCCGGTTAAAGTGACTCCTAACTTGAAAATGACGTCGTAAGTGCTATATGCAAATGATCTGACTCGCCCGTTTCCATGACACTCAAAGCTTCGGTGTCACTCTACTGTTGCGTTTGTAATATAATGTTTCAGATGTATATAGGTTCTGAGTTATATCACAATTTATTTAGAGTTTAAAGTTACACTTTTGTTTCTTATATAAATTAAAGCGCTGACGGCCGTGTAGTCTAGTGTTCTTATGAACGATTCTCTAACGGAGCCGATATTTGACTCGCATAAATTGTTTGTTATCGAAAAATCAGATTTTGTTTTGACTAAACATTTGTATAAATGTGTTGGTGATTGTGATCCGGTGATTCCGGCACTTCTTTTGATTTTATGGCACGTGTTTAACGTCTGATTCAGGAAGGTCGCAATGAGTTAATGCTACTGCTTTTGCATAAATACTGACGACATGCTTGTCTCCATTATATCATGTTATACCGACATCTACGAAAAAATATGTAAGGATGCGGTTTCGCATAGAGATAATAAACGAAAACATGTAAAACAATAAAAGCAGTTTAATAAAGAAAAATTAAACATCTTGCAACTTACGACTCAATTATTCAAATTAAAACCAATAAACTAAATTATGTGCTAAAATTATTTCGAAGAAAGTCAAAATTGTTTAAATTTTATACAATTACACGTAGAAATATAATATATATAAAATAAGTAAAAACAAATTTATTCTAGTCAAATTTGATTATTAATAAAATTTAAATCCATTTAAAGTGATCTTCATATACTGAGACTATCATAACATGAGTTGAAAGATGAATTGTGTTGTCTAGTTATGCCCCGAGGCCATCTCAATGTTCTGTCTTAGACTGTCGTAATGAGGCATCATAAGTTATGCCAAAGAACTTTTTATGTCTCCGTTAAATGATATGTGTCATCAATTTTAAATGATAAAGAGAGATCATTGTTTCTCTGAAAAACTTGAAACCCCACTTACTACGTTTAAAATCAGCTCACAGGAGAAAAGTACACAGATCCATTTTGCTTCGTTTTAATAACATTAGACACATGGTTATTGACAGTTTGATCATAAAACATCTACGCATAGGTCCTTCATGCCATTTATCGTGTTCCATATCTCTGATATAGTAGAGGATGATGTAACTCTCTTGTGCAAACATTTAAGTACGAAAAAGTAAAAACTTACATTCAGTCCCACCTTTAAACGTAGATGTACGTTAAAAGGTAAAGGTGGTATTATTATATAGCAAATCCATCACGCAAATACACTGCTGACTTCACATATTTTTGGAATATTAATTGACAACCACAAAATTCTACAATAATAACATATATTCCACACAAAATTGCCGTGTTGTTTAAATTCTTCAAGGTTAACCCTTGAAGAATTTAAACAACGTTAAAGGTTAAATTTAAACAAAAAGGTTAAAGAAAACTAACAAACTAAACAAAGTTTGAAGTTTTCTTTTACCGCAAAGTACGTTGTAAATTAGATCTTCAAGTAACAAGGTGGCTGGGCCTGGCGTCAGAGATCATAATTTGCAAAAAAAACTATTAACTAGAAACGTCTTATATTAATTGTGAATAATCTAGGTTGTTTCCAATACAAAGAACATAAGAAATTAGATACTCCTTATTCACTGGTAAGTCATATACCATCGCAAAGGCTAGTTATTTGCTGATAAATGAATAATAATTAATTTTTTTTTAAATATCTTTTTCCTAGAGAATTTAGTGGGATTATATTATGTATATTGGGATTGTGGCAACAATGGATCTCACTCGACCTGATTTTCGAGTTTTGATTATAAAAAGGTTTAAACATGCAAGAATGTTTTTAGAAATATCTTTTGATGAATCTGCTTGTTCACTAGTGACAATTTTTAAGTGGTTTGCTGAATTTGAAAGAGAATGGAGAAACTTTATAGATGAGGTGAAAACAGATCGTCTGCCGGTTACTTAAGAAAATATTTATGCCATGGAAAAAAATATTCATCAAAACCGATAAATTACATATGTTGAGCGAGAACTGGCTATTGGATTAACAGCAATGAAAACTATCATTCGTGTACAATTGTCCCCCCGTAAGCGTTATTTGAGCTACTTTACGATACTGCACAGATTTAACGATGACCAGAAAGAACGTCGCTCAGATTCGTGTGTTCGCGTGGACGCAAATTGACGATAGATAAATTGGACACCGGCGAGAAAAATAATGTTATAATATAATAGCCAATGGCGAGACATGTTAAATATCACTATGATCCTAAAACGAAGTGACAGCTTGTTGTCTTGAAAAAAAACCGTCACCGATGATATGTCGCAATGTTCGATGCACACAGAATCAAACGATTGTCTTATATCACATTACTGCCCCGCAGACTTCTGAGAGAACACTACAACGAACTATTTTAATTATATGCACGTGTTTATCCTACCTCTCCCGCCATATTCTTCTGAAATATATATTCCCCTTATAAGTAGCCACGGTGAGGGATGATCATATTTTATACTTTATTCATATTTATATTATTTCATATTTTTTCAAGTACTTTAGACGAATGTAAAAAAGGAAGTATTTACTTCGATCAACGAATCAATTGTATAATTTTTGAGTGTTTTTTTGACACGATCCTCTCATTATAATTTTATATCACGGGACAAGGAATAAATATTCTTAAAATATAATAATAATGTCATTAACTTCTTCAATTTTCACTTCGACAATCTTTATGTTAATCTTCATTTTATCTTTACAAATTTTTTTAAGTCTTTTCTCATGTAGTAACTTTTTATGTGTGACAAACGAATAAACGGTTCACCTGATGCTTAGTGATAACTGCGGCCCATAATCAATAAATCACATAAGAATGTTATTTTTTTTAATTTCCTACACTCACTATAGGAAATATAGCAGCTTTATATTGCTATTTTGCGTATATTATAATCTGTGTGTGAGTCGTCCTACTCCGGTCAAGCCCATTTATTCGTTCTTATAGAAAATATATGGACGTCGCTCCACCAACTACAAAAAGTAAAAACAAAATACAGGTGAAAAATAACGTCGTAATTTATATTGAATTAAGTTGATTACGCACAGTCCCATAACATTAGATGTTGATGAATGTCGCGTGTCTACTTCTAATTTAAGTTTTGAGGTCAGTGGACAAAGTTTCTTACGCTCCATTAAAATGAACATACCCTTAATTTATATACCTTGAATAACATTCCCTCAAATGGGATTAATTTACATAACTCAAGTCATCTCACGTTCTTTACTTAAATCTTGCATAAAAATAATTGACTATGATAGTTATTTAAATATAAATAAAAATAGTTAAGTAACGTAAGTTTTATATATCCCACAGTTGGGCAGAGATTTATACGAGGAGGTTTTGAAACCATTTAACTATTTACTTGTATTTTAAAGTTGAAGCAATATTATATTTTGAATATACTTTATACAAATATCTATTTAAATATAAATACTCGTATATACGGAATAAAATATTGATTCCACCTGGTCCTGGTCTCCGATCTTTTATCCAGTATAAATAACGATGCTGTGACAGTGACATGGCACATACATGATACATTTCCCGATCCGAAAACTTGCAAAACACAAATTTTAATTACTGACTGGGTTCAAACCTGTCGCGTATCAAACCTGTTGGCTTTCGTAAGGCTGTCAAAGAAGTCTTGCATAGAATGTATTAAAAGGCAAAAGTTCGATCGGAAAGTGTGGAGATATGCTTCTCTTATCATAATTCATATCAATGAGGCTATGTAGTGTGGGAGGGTGGAAGTGTGACTTAATTAACTGAAGGACAGCTCTTGATGGATTTATAATCAGTGTTTCTAAGATAATAAGGACTGGCTCAGCAGTCACATTACTTGCCTTATCGACGCGTTCTTTGTTCAAAGCCCTCGCAGTAAGTTTTGTAATCGTATATTTAGGTATATCTATCGCTTGATATACGGTAAATCAAATCAACATTTACCTGTAGAGCGGTGTCGTCGTTAAAAAATTTAGTACTTAAATTCATTTATTTTAAACATACTTTTTAAAAGAAGTTTTGGCATGTAAAATCGTAACAAGTTACCGCTCAGCTTGGAATGCGGATATCTGCTGAAAAGAGTGGGTTTTATTTTTATTAATAATTTAATTCTGTGCGACCCCTCCGGCTCGACCGTCTTAATTATCTAGATTGGAATTTGTTTTGTGTGGGAGTGCTGTTGTCAGTCCTAATTTACAGGATATACTGTGCGGTGTAAGAGTCCTATTTGACAACGTAGCATTCCACCTAACAACTCCTCATGAGTGGCAATTCTACTAAATGTCCTTTATCGAGAATTGTGATAGATGTCTAGACGCTGTGATTCTTTATCAGTTCCCGTATTCGGAAGGAAGCTACGATTAGCACTGTCGTATTTTTTTCACAATATAAGGGGTAACAAACGAACACGAAGTGCTCCTAACAGTAAATAATTCCTGCAGCCCATGACATCCATATTCATCTTTGATAAGAAGCTCTAATGCAGATGCGTAATCCCTTTTGTGAACTAAAACAAAACGCCACGGGGTCTCCGGTTTCTTTTACGGTGGTCGCACTCTATGCAATCGAAGTACTTCTCCGGTCAAAACAAACTATTCCTGCCACAGGAATAAAATGCTAATTTATAGCTGCACTGTGGATCTTCTCTTTCTCTGTACCTTTTAGTAAATAAAGTATTTTAATTTCATTGAAAACTTGGATAGGTTATTACACAATTGAGTGCACTGCGTTTACTAGTGATGTTATTCCTACAGCCACTATCGCTTCCCTGTTAATTACCCATGTATTAATTAAATATTAAATAATAAGCGTCAATAGCCTAATGGTTTCGGGTGCAGTTTGTGAAACTTAAGGTCGTAGGTTCGAATCCGCCATTCGATTATTGTCGTGAACCATCTCCTAGCACAAGCATATTTATTTATTTATTTATTTACTCTTTATTGCATTAACCTTAACAAAGTTCAAAGTTCACAAAGGGCGGACTTAATGCCAAAGGCATTTACTACCAGTCAACCCAAGGTGTGGTGAGATATGTGAATGATAGGTGTAGCAATAAACTTATTAATAAAAGAAGAAAAGAAAAAAAAACTAATACAAGCAAATAATAATACATATACATTGATGGATATTAAATACATAATACATGTATACATATATGTATATATATTTGTATATACAAATATATATATATACACATACATACATACACAATAGTATTCAATACAATAGCGGTATTCGATATGGCAAGCATATATTATAAGTTAACCGGTATATTAGTAATGTTAATATAATAGCATTGCTAATATTCTTTCATAAAAAAATAAAATAAAATCACGTGGCATATTATAAAATGAATAACTCACTTAAATGTTGTCAAATTAACGAAGCGGAATATTGCTGGTCGATATTAATATGAAATGGGTTGTGCACAACCATAATAATAATTTGCCATATTTATTTTTCTTAACTATACTCTGCAGTAATTGTCTTTTAATTTTTATTTAATACATTAGGTATTCGACTGTATACATAATGAGATAAACAAAATACGAACTGATTTAGCTCATCGTACAAGGCAAGAACCAAGGAAAGCGAAGTGTAGGTCGAAGAAGAACATCCTGGCTCAAGAACCTACGCCAGTGGTTCGCTTTTAAGAGCTGCGGTGCCAAGAGTTCAAGTTGCCCTAATGATCGCCGAACTTCGAAAGAAAATGGCACTTTAAGAAGAAGAAGAAGTCCTTTCATTTGAGTTGTAAGAGACGTCAACGCATTTATATTATGATTCCTTATCGAGGATGCATTGAATATTGTGGACAGAAGCAATCACTTACCATCGGGTGAACTGTGCTCAGATTTGTCATCTCCTAATACACATGGTTACTTAATGTGACATGGTTGTCCATCAATGATGACAATTGGCTACAGACAGGTGTCGATATATTTTTGGTCATTGTATCTTATGTAATATGCAATCAGTGACTACTGTACTGGTAGCAGTATCATTACTGCTACCAGTACAGTAGTCACTGCTTTCAATCCTCATTCCTTATATTTATAATATGTATCATAAATTTATTTATTGATAGGATGCCACTGAAGATCTGGCTTGAGATGAGCCTAAGAAGGTCCCAGATCCAATAAATCTTGGGTGGCTTTTTAGTGCATTGGTTAGTCTCATCTGTGTGAATAAATTTTTCTTTCTTAATTTTTTTATAGTTATATGCTATAGCAAAGTTTTAATTTATGTTAAGTATAATGCTCTATCTATTAGTTTTTGTTATTTATAAAGTAATTAAAATGCTGGAAGCAATCGTCAAAATCAAGGATGGATAGCTGTTTCCACATAGTAGTTGTGCCTGGTCGAAAATTTCCTGTTAAGCGGACTATGGTCGAATGCCAATCATCGAGTGCCTACATTAAACATACGAACATAACAGTTATACTTCTATTTCATTATGGTATATTGTGATTATCAGTGTAGTTTTCTCCAGTCGTACCGACCCACTCATGCTGCAGCCAGAAAGTAGCTGCAACGTGACTTTTAATAATAAAATATATAGCATTTAATGCGACATTCTTTATGTAACATTTTGTGTAAGTTGGTTTGGGTAGTAATATTTAGTAATAGCTCGAATATGTTATTAAATATAACCAACAATATATGTTTATTTTTCCTTAAGCTACCCATTCTACGAGATCAAGTTACTACGGATATAACTTACGATATTTGTGCTGTTTGATGTAGCTCAAATTTCACATGGGATATGCACACAACCGACTTGTTTTTGTGTGATTGGAAATAAAACATATCGTATTCATAATGTCTTTAGAATATTTTTTTAAGTTATCTCGAATCATACTTAATTCTTATTTCGCTATAAAAAAAAATTTACCGCTAATAACATCTTAAATAATTTCCTAAAATGTAGTACTCAAAATATATAAATAATCATTTGTAAAATTTGTCACGACTACTGGCTCAACGCATAACACACACGTGTCAATGTACAAATGAATCCAAATTAAGTTTGTTTTCAATACATATTACTTAATATGTATTCTTACAAACTAATACAAACCACAATAAATGCTAAACACATTAATACGTTACATGTTTACACATTAAAATCGACTTGAAAAGGTTTATGTGGCTTTGTTGTCGTGTCATGAACGGAGTGAACAAGGCTTAACTTGTCTGTTGGCGAGACGTTGAGAGCCCGCGCTAGTGTAGTGTAGCTGTCGTGCGAGCTACACTAAACACACCTCAGATTCGCCTGTGAAAAGTGTGTTCAGTAAATGCAGTTGATTACTAGTTTTGTAGGCCTGAAGGTTGCTTCAGAAAGCCTATAATATTGTGATTATTTTGTATAAGCTGGTATGGTAAAGGTGAGTGTTTCACGTGATTTAGTAGTCAGTAAAGTCGGCCCGAGGCAACTCCTACATAAAATCCGCTTCTAATATTCACTCGTGGAGTTGTGACATGGCGTAGGTAGTGTTTTGTACGATACCGCAATTATCTAGGGCGTGTCCGGTGATTAACGGGTTTCGTCTGTCAGGTCATTCACTTTGAATAATATAGATATTTTTGCGTCTGCAAAATATGTAAGCGCCAAAGGTTTAGACTACAAATAATAATTTTCTAATAAATGTTTTAAATTGAAACACACTGCTAACCGATTTTATTAATACTAAATAATTATACAAAATATTGTAAATGTAAAGTTACAATCAAGCAATAAAACATATGTTGGGATATTTTATTTATATTAAATTGAGAGTGAAAACCGAGCACACAGTTCACCTGTTGATAAGGGATTCCTTCGTCCTATTACATCTACTTTTCATCCTCGATAAGGAATCATGATGCGGGTGTGGTGTTTCCCCTGAGATGGAATGCCTTGTCACCAGTAATAAGGATATCGGAATCTTCGTATGAAACAGCAATATTATGCTGTCAACTCACGCTGGTATTCTGTGCAGGTGTAGTTTTTTCCCGGTGGTGCCAACCCATTCATGCTGCGGCTAGAAACAAACTTCAGGTAGAAGAAGTAAAATAGTATTGTTACATAATTAAATTAATAGCAACCACTTTGTATACAATATTTTCGTGTAACATAAACAGTTAAGAATCTTGTCTTGACTTTAGCCACCTAAATACAGAATGCTTAATAAGGGGCAAGCTGTATAAAGATTTGGCCAATAAATCGAGTTAGCCAATGACGCAGCAAGCGACCCAAAAGTAGGTGAGTGTTCGAACTAACCACGAACCGTGTAAATATTTTACTTTATTCCAGTATATATATGTTACTACGAGGTGCTCTTGGCATTGCCTAGTGTTCATTGGCGTTCATTGTACGTAACGCAGTTAACGTAACGTTTAGAATGTTAATTGCACATCGCTAGTTCGAATTACAAAGGCGTTTTGTTTATACTGCTGGAACCGTAATGCATGTTCCACATATTGTTTGTTTTGAGACGATCGAATTACTAAGTCTGAGAGTACAGGTGCTACGGTACACGCAGAATATTAGTGTTGGTGTTCAGTCTTATACAAGGATTTCCTTAATTTCTTATAACTATTACGGATTCTTATAACTATTAAGCATACATATAAGTAAATAATTATAGAAAACTGTTGTTAATATGTGATTTTAAAAAGAAGGTTCTAATGTATAATATACCTATAATGTATTAAAACTTATTCTTAATAGAACTATATCGGATTTACAAAAAGAATAAATAACTTCGATTAAAACTTTGAATCGACTTTATTATAATTGACGCAACGAGTTAACGTATTTAAAGACAGATGTCTGAATATGTATATTATTTACTTTATTATTACATATTAATTTTATTATTTATATTTCTTAATTAATTAATGGATGAATTAATGTGAACCATGCCTAACGCATAAACGGCTTGTTCTTTTAGTCCAATATTTATTTGGGACTAGGTACGGATCGCTGTAAGATGTAAAGGTCAGAGGATATTTTGAGTTTTATTTGCTTTTCAACCACTCAAATGACCAACTTTCACCTTTTATGTATCTGCTATGTGTATAATGAATTTCAATGTTTTGAGCAGTTAATGAAATAAGGTCTTGTATAAGAGTTATTAATTAAATAGACTTAAGGTATAAGTATGCACAATATCTTTTGTTTTGTGATATTAGAGGTGAACGGGAACACAGTTCATCTAATCTAATAAATAGTACCTGGGGTGCATTACATCCCACTAATTGATAATAATGTGGATGTCTACGATAAGCAGAGTAATAAGTCTCGTAACTAGTAATAAGTTTTCCGGTTTCTTTCACTCACCACGGAAACAAGATAGCGCTAAGCTACTATTTTAATAATAATAATAATAAAAGCATTTAATATCAAATTATTTTAAAGTGTATTCAACTGATTTTGTAATAATGGTGCCATTGTAAAGATGTTAAAGCTTTTAATAATATATATATAAATATATATATAATAATATATATATATATATACATTTTGCTTCCATCATTCCTGAGCCATTTCGGGAAAAGTCGATTTTGTGTATACACCCTAGAAGGGTGTGTCGATTTAGTTGATCACTAGTGTATATGACGCAAACTTGAACACTTTTTATCGTCTAATTCAGGGAAAGCTATTTTGGACAGGAGAAACCTTTTCCAAAATGAACTGATACCTCAGACACCCATAGCCAAATTTCTTCAAAAATCCTATCTCTAGTTTTTTTCCTATCGATACAAAATACTTACCAATATAAAACCTTTGCGGTTGGATAAGTGAGTAAACTTGACATCATTGTCTCATGAACAAAAATAAATAGACATAAAATTTTGTAAATAACAAGTAAATTAATAATTATTAACACAAATTACGTAAAATACTTAATTATGTAATAATTTTTTGAAAAAAAAAACATTAAAATTGTAAAGTAAAGATAAATAATTCACGTGATGGATGAACCTGGCGACTTTCTATCAATCTACCTAAATCCCGTTCAATATAGGTGTTTTGCATCCGTGTTCGTTGATTTTCTCAAAGTTTTGTCAAAATATTTGTAACCACACTGAAGCCTTTTTCGACTAGGTATGATGCAGGAAAAGCGATAAGGACTTTTTCAGCAATGTTCCGCAATGCAGGATATTGTTTCAATGTTGCGTTGCAACTAGAACTTCTGACAGTCTTGGTTGAACTTCTGCTTAAGCTCCTCGTCTGTGCTGATCAACTCTTCTTGCATTATCACACTGTCTTCTTCCATGGCTGCGATATTGTATGGATTTATTATTCATTGAGGAATTTGTAATTTTATGAGATCCTCAAACCTGTTAATAAAATCCTTGTGTAATGCGTCCAAGTATACATATAATAAAATAGTGTCCAAGACATATGATAAAATAACATCGGCCTGAAGCATTTCTTGTAATTTTGACAAATGCGGAAACTGAATATTCTTTTCTGCTTATATTTTTTTTATAAAGGATGAGTTTACCTACTAAGGCCGATATTATTGATTTTGTTTTAATCAAGTTGAGGTCGTCACCCTGCAGTTGCAAATTAACTTTGTTCAACATACCAATGATATTATTAAAATAATAAATATCTGTTTTACAATTGTTCAGAATTTATTTAAAATTTGTTCTTTTTCATGTAAAAACTCCAACACAGATTCAAAAATAGCTCAAAATCTTTTTAAGCAAGAGTCTCTTGATAGTCAGTACACTTCAGTGTGCAGAAGAAACCGTGTAAAGACTTCGTGGTTTTCTTCACAGAGCTAAAAAAATAACCGCGAGTTCAGATAATTGTTTCGAATCTTGTTGACAGCGTTTATAACATATTGTAAAGACTGATACAATCTAGAAATTTTTGCTACTAAATGCTGTTTGTGAAGCATGCAGTGAACGACCAGTACATCAGGCAGCTGTCGCTTTATGTGTGCTATAAAACCACGATAAAAACCAACCATAGATAGTGCACAATCAGTCGCAACAGAACAATGTTCTTCCACGGGATAGCTTTGTCAGTAAAAAAACGTTCCACTGCCTGAAAAATCGATTCTCCTCTGGTCAATCAGTCTCTAAATATGTAACAAAAGCAGTTTTTGACACATATTTTCATCTTTAATATATCGAACATATATTTAAAACAGAGCTTCATTGCCGACGAGTCTACATTACTCCAACTAGAGAGAGAATCTGTTGGTCTGTAAGGAATTGCATAAAATGTTTTCCACGTCGCGACCAATCTCATCTATTCGTGTCTGAACTTGCTCAAAGGAATTCTCTTTATAATATCATGTGTTGGCTTGTGCAATACATTGTTGAGAACCTTAGCAATGGCTGGTAAAATAAGCTGCTTTCCAATTGTGTGGGGTTCCATGACTTCGCTATTAGTAAAGAATAGTATAGGACGCTCGTAAACCATCAACGTCTTGCATAGATAATGACGCAAACATCGATCTTATGGATGATCATTTTTCTAGTTTTTCTATAAGTGCTTGAATGAATAACACGGGCTTACTTTTTGCCCGCATGTGCTCTTTGTAAGTGGTCCTCCAGTTTTGAAGTCTTCATGGTATCGTTACTGAATACTTCACATATGAGACACATCGGCATGTGTTTGTTATATAGAGATTAAATAAATCCAAACTTCAAGTGGTCGAAACTCTATTATCTGCATTTTTATTCGTGTCTACCATCATAAAACTCGCAGTGAACCTGCAAATCAAAAATATATATTTTGAAATATATTAAGAAAGTATTTAAAAAACAATAATGAATTTGTTAAATTTCCACACGACCTTATTTTTATCACACCTGGTACTGGATGTTTTTTAGGTATGCTCATGAACTTGTTCATTGATTAACTTGAATATTGTCACTGTAGTATAGACAATTTGTATTTGTATCAGCGTAACGTAACGTAACGTAAACGAAAACTGAATATTTATAATTTTAGGTAACAACTTTTCTAAAGTCATTTAAAAAAATACTTAGTAAAATATTAAAACATTTTTTGGTACTTATCCTGTTACTTTTTCATAAACTGCAGAAATGAATGGTTACGCTATTAACATGTGTAGGTAACTAAGCATTTAGTAAATTATTTTTCAATCATTTTATATTCACTTTATTTAGCTATGTAAGCACTGTGTAATTTCTTGAAATAAATTAGTAGATGAGTGTATTATCATTCAAGCACCAACGAATTTCAAAACGCAAATAAACTTTCAACCTAAGTGCAAGCTTGTTGTATAGTATATATATCATATATTATATATTATATGTATATATATCATGTGCATTTTTGGACTTGAAATTGATCATGATTTCGTTAATGTTAAATCGCGTATATGCGTCAAATATAGAGCAAGTTCCTGAAAGACTTGTACGCTCGAACACATTATCTTGCACGAACTTGTCGTCGCTATTTGACTTGCCGAGTTTTTCATCTTGTACGAACTTGTGCACGCTTATCGACTTGATGAGTTTTTAAAAGTACAACAATGATAATTCCTACTAAAATATTAGTGATTCATATAACAAGTTAGTACACGTAACACAACTTATCTTGAAAGTTTCAAATAAGAACTTGTGTTAATGGGGGTCGATTTTTAGACCTCGAACCCTAAAATCAGTTTTCTTTTATGTCGACCTTGGGAAACGGATATCGACCCCAAGGGGTTGATATCGACCACTTTGGGAATCCCTGGTCTAATTAAACTAAATGATATCAAAGAATTCAGGTTCCTATGGAATATTTATTTAAATTAGAATTGATCATTCAGGAATTGAACACATACATTATGATTTATCAATATCTAATAAAGTTGTTGACATTATAACACTGTTAATACTTATCATTATATTATTACGAATATTTGACTTCCCATGACCTTTTGTATAGAATTTGGTGTATAATAAATGCCAACTTAATTTTAGTTATGGCACGATGAGATATTGTTTTTTGTATTATTTACAAATTATTATATATTATTATATATATAATTATCAGTAGCATGATTAATTCGTTTCCAACTAGACCTATGATTTTTTAATAAAATACTATATACAAATAAGCTCGTCCCAGGGGAAACAGCACAATCTAGGTTAGAAATGCAATAGTTTTCTACCCTGCTGAAATAATAAATTATTTATGTGGTATTTATAATATGAATATATTCTGAAATACAACGTAAATGTACAGATCACCTATTAATAGGTATAACTTGTAAATAATACAAAAAACAAAATCTCGAAGCATCGTACCATAACGTTGGCATATATTACATACCAAATTCAATACTAAAGTTCATGTGTAGGATGAAATCTTTTTAATAATATCATGATAAGATGTATTAACAGTGTTATAATGTCAACAACTTTATAAGATATTGATAAATCGTAATGTATGTGTTCAATTACTAAATGATCAATTCTAATTTAAATAAATATTATTGAATGATTATGAACCTGAATTCTTTGTTATCATTTAGTTTAATTAGACGATAACAGAGATCAATTATGGATTATATACACTAGCGAAAAATTAAATTGGCTCACACCTCCAGGATGTGTACAAAAACCGATTTTTCCCGGAATTGCTAAGCTAATGTACTATGTTAAACATATATTTGTTTAATAGCTTAATCAGCTGTTTTTTCTCACCACTACTAAATACGTAGAATGAAAATTTATTATATTATTATTTAAATATCGGTTCATTACACTTTAAAATAATTTAAACTTAAATACTTTCAGTATTGGAAAACACGTTAGACTCACGAGTTGCACGTTGCAGTTGTTCATAATTCTTTTCATTCGCTTTTCTGATGTTGACCTGAACACGTATCCGCAAACTGTCACCAAAAACTGACTAAAAAAAATAGCCCGCTCAAGCTGTTGCTTTCTTGCAACAGGCTGCTGACTAAGGTGTCAGTGAGAAATTGACCATCAAATTACATTCGGTAAGTCTCGAGAATTTACAGAAGATTTCAAGAGACTAGTACATTCTTGACCCGTTTATCATCTTAACTATATACGTCGTGTGGGGAGAAATAAGATAAAAACGAGCCCCAAATGGGCTGTTTTTGTCTCTTTCTAAAACTGCCTTAGTATGTTTACCGTTCTTTTTACGTCAATTGAAATTCAATAACAATCGATATAACGTGGGATCATTGGTACTGTTATCGGAACAGCTTTAATCACGAATAGTTTATCTTAATCAATACTTGTCTCATAACAAACTTATTAACTTCATGATCAATACCTCGTACCTCGTAATTGAAACGTATTTATTGCAAATAACTATGTACATGACTCATAATCTAAATCTTATCGCTTTCTGTAACAACACCAAACTATAAGCTGGCAATCTTTGTATATCGACTTATAATAGCAACCGTTGCGCAAGCACCCACGTTCTCAAATAAATATGCGGGTAATAACTTTCGTATAGAAACTAAATCGTCGAGTCACGATCTTACAAGTCATTCGTCTTGGTATGCACTGCTTATACAATATCTATTGTCATTAGGTTATTGTATCGATTGCTCTGGGAATTGCCTGGGACGGAAACGTTTACTCGTTTTACTACATTATTAGGAGCCGATTGAAAATCGAAGCTACGTATATAACTGTATTCCCCGAGTTAAAGGAAGGTTAAAATAGTAAAGTAGTTTAAATACTATACTCGTATGAGAAAAAGTCTTTATTTGTAAAACAACACGTCGAAAAACATTTGTATTTCTTTAAAGCTTATCGTTACTATATTTAATATTATTATTGTTGATTACATGGAAATTTGTTAAATATTTAAAAATCAATATATTATTTTTGTCCTTTTAGTGATTGTTGTCGATTACACATCTTTTTTCTTGTAATTTAGATCAAGTATAGTTCATATACAAATAAATAATAAAAAAATAAAAAATAATAATATATTAATAATAAATATATAATAGGTCATAATATAACTAGCAGCATAAATATTGATACTAATAGTACGGGAATCATATTTTGAAGAGTTCATCCGTGTTTTGAGAAAAATATTTTTACCCATATTATAGCGCAGATCGTACAGAGTACCTATATGAAGATTGAACATAACATATAAATTACAATCATATGTCAAAAATAGTTGGATATGAATTATAAAATAGTTTCATATATTGTACAGTTCTATGATGAAATGAAGAAGACGCGTATAGAACGAGTTCTCGACCCGAGCGAGTACCCTCGAGGCGCTCGACTCAAGCGGAGTACGACATACCGACTCTAATATGCCAGCACTTCACTATTATGTATTGTCTGGGAAAAAGAATGTACCATGAAAGTCTTTATTTACAAACTGCACGCGAATGTTTTTGCGTGTACTTAAAATGTATGAAAACGTTTATCAAACGATTTACTTTTAGTGCAAAATAAAGTTATTATAACCTTAAAATATTTTTTTCAGTTAGCTTCCTTGTGACAGTCAGTTAAAAAGTGGTAGAGCCACAGTTCAGCTTGATTCTAGCTACAGCATGGGTCGGCTCGACTGGGGACGGCCACACCGTCTAAAAATACCAATAGAGTCAAGCATAACAAGCGAGCACACAGCTCACCTGATCGTAAGTTATGAATGCTGACCATAAACACCTTGTATATCCACCTCAATGGCTCAAGATGTTTATTGAATTTTAATCTTTTTATTGTATATACTTAAAAATTACAAATGGGTACATATAACTTAAGACCGGACCCGTGGTAGCTCAGTGCCCATTTCAGAGTACGCTAGCAACCTGACTTGGTTCGCCGAGGCCGGGAGCAGTGAAATTGTTAACTGTAATTTACAGTGGAGCGTTTGACAATGAACGTGGTCAGAAATCCCGCTTATCTGAGAAAAGAATATCTTATGAGAATATGTTAATCCCGTCAAACAACAGAGATGCGTTAAAAATAAACGTCTCGTATTCATATAGATACAAAGTTTCTTTTTTATAAACAAATATTGTTTTATTAGCTAAGTAAGGTTCTTCCGCAATGCTTGTATGGTGGTAGCATTATAGACGCAAAAATATAAGAAAATTCATTTAAGATTCAAGTTCACTTATTCTCATAACGAGTAGAATAAGTCAGAGGCTTTTCACATAGCTAAAGGTTAATTGCATTTCTTTATAGGAATTTACCATTTATAGTAACTCGGTTCAGGTCCCATACCTTACAGTCTCAGTCCCATGTCGGCTTTCGCATGGTCAGTTGCCAACTCTGTTGCAAATGATCGTGGACATGGCCAAACTCATTAAACATAATTCCTGAAATGACTGCTATTTCTAGCGAAGCATTTTAACGCATATAAGTGGGCGTAGGGTCCTCATTAGCATCATTTACTATGACTCGTAATTGCAATTGAACACCAGTAACTTAGAGATGATATTTTTTAAAATTATATTTCACTTTGTTTTTTTATAAAACTTTATTACATAATTTACCGTACTTATATTAATCATTTTGTACAATCGGTTATTTTTATAGTGTTTAATAAATATTATGCTATTTTAATATCTTCATTGTATTTTAATGTATGTGCATTGTAAGGGCCTTTTTCAACGGAATAAAGGGGCAAGCAAAAGGCCGAGATGTAAATTATCCATTTTAACAATTGAAGCGTTGGTCTATATACATACATACACTGCAGGTCAAAAATTTAACACCACCTTAATTAAAGTAGGAAATCAAAGTAAAACTCCAATAAAATATTAAATGTTTAATTAACCTGTTTAATCATCTAATAGAATATTGATTGACAAACAATATACTTTAAAAGCGTAAAGAAATATTAACAGTCCATGCAAAAAAAGGCTATATATATACTTAACTAATCTGATTTTTCTTCGAAAAATCCTCCTTTCCATTTTATGACTTTTTTCAAAAGTCTTAAAATGGAAAGTCAAAAGCAAATTTTACACATTTTATCTTTTATAAATATTGGCCCCACCGATGGTATTTGTACGCATATATAAGAAAGTGAATGCGCCACTAATTTGAATTGATTCCTATTTTTTTTTGCACCTTATTTAATGTGTATGTGCAAATGTAATCAGTTGTTTTATAATTTGTTTTGTAAGTAGCTGTTGGATTACTTAATAAATAAATATCTTAAAATAATGCTATTTAACCTGTAGTAAAGGCCCTGATACGTAGATACACACATATCATAAAGCGCTTATAAACCTTTACAGAAGTGACTTTATTTATATCTTTGACGGATTACAAATTTCACTTTTGTTCACTTTAATATAAAAATATGGGTTTTTGTTTAAAATTAAAGCCTATCCCCGAAACTGACCTCTGAATGTCACAATGCCATTATTTTTTAAGTCAACAGTTCAACATATTCAAAAATAATTTTCTTATAACAATAGTTTGCCTCAGAAAATTGATCATAACATTACTTCTTGACGCTACCGGAGTTGAAAGCGAGTTTTCGGAATCCTATAGTTCGATAAAATGTTTTTGCCGCTAGCCATGTGGGGTAAGGGAATGTGGCAGTTGCTTGAAACATACATTATATCCCGTACTCTCCTATACTTGGGATTTGGTGTGTCCTTACAAAGTTTTAAATATTGTATATAGAGTTATGTATTATTATATTTAATTATATAATTATGTATAATTGGGTATGTATAATTAGAGCAGATATGGATTTGAAAAGTACTAGGCTATGGAATTAGTATCGCCTTAAACATCAGTTACTTATGATGTCCTACGAGTCGATTTCGACCACGGAGATGTCCTGTGATTATTACCAGATGACATAAACTGAACATGGTGTGCGGTTTAGTACGTTAAAGTGAAGTGCTCATGGATACGAGGCTTGCGATACATTCATATCCGGAAGACAAGTAGTTTTGGCCTTGTAATTAAGTTAAAAGTGTTTTATTATTTTGAATAATTTTCTATAGAATAGGAAATTTCTAATTGAAAATGAAAAACCGCTCAGAGCAATCAAGATAGAGTGCAGTTTGTTGTAGCTCGGTTGTATTATACGTGATTAAGCTAACCACTGATGGGCACTTATTAACGTTTGCCTAGTAATCTAATAATCTAGTAATTCAGGTACGGAATGCCGGAACGCTGATCAACACAAAGCATTCCTAATGTGCGTTTACAAGCTCCTAGAGGTAGGTATGATTATGTGAGAAATAATTCTATTTAGAGCTTAGTTAATGGATTGAATACGGCTGAGAAAATTCATCTACTAATATAAACATTGTTTAAACAACTTACTTTGCTAAGAATAAGTTTATCACTCTGTTATAGAAAAATAAACCTATTTTAAACATTACATTATAAGTAGACAGAAACTGTGTAAAAGAGAATGTAACAATCAAAATATTATCCTCCTAATTGATTACTTATCTAAAACGGATAAGGGTGTGGTGTGGCAACTAAATTAAAACCTCTTCCATTATCTTAAATACATTTAGTTTTTGTATATTATTCTTCAATCGCTTCACAAGAAATAACAAACATCTTAAAAAATAACAAAGATGTTATGCATGCGACGTGTAAAATGGAACGCTCTAAAATATTTAATTAGGAGGAAATATTTATTCTGAAAATAAACGCAGGTGCACAAATATAAGCACGCGTCATGTTTTAACCCACCCTTCGTCAAGAGTCAGCCGCAGGCGGAGGTAAGGAATAGGTGCACGGAGCAAAAACTGCTTAAGTATGTCATTTAATCACTAGTTTCATATTTATGAAGCGGACAAGTCGCTTTGCAGCATTCCTAGTCGCTCTCTGGAAGAACCCAGCTTGTTGTGCCGCTGGATAAAAATTGTATTTACGCATTGGGGGAAAAAACGTGAAATACATCCGTTTTAAAATTTGTTTGTTTTTGCGTATTGAATTGAAATATTACATAAACTTATTGTCATTTAGTGGGAAAGTAAAATTATTATTATATTTATTTTACTTTATCCCTTTATTTTTTCTTATATCAATTTTAATTATATTGGTGTACATAATACATTGTTAAATAAAAAATAGGTAGGTATTAAGTTGCGATTTCTAAAATTGGAATTATTTATTATATAAGTCCGAAAAAACCGTTTAAAACGTTTAGTTCTGTAAAGTGTGAGAGATATTTTTTATAGCATTAAAAAAAATTGATCTATCCCTTTAATGGGATCAACAAAGAGATAGTTTATAGTATATAATGTTAAGTGATTCCTGCAACCCCTAAAATACAAGTTTATCATTGATGAGAAGTCAATGCATGTGGATTTATAAGGAACTTTGGTTATATTACTTTCGTGGCAATGATAAGCTTGCACGTTGGCGTGGAAGTTCAAAAAAGTAGTGCAATTCACTCTCTCAGCTGTATTCTTTGATTTCACGTAAATTGTTTAAAAAAGTGGTTATGTGTGTTCGAATGTACAACAAGGTAACATTTTCTGTTCGGATGGTGTTATCAGATAATTAACAGTAGATATTCCAATTCCAAAGCCAAAGTCGACCATGTGAACATGAGTAATAAGACCCGTAAAAAGTTTGTCTTTTTTTTTAATACACTGAGAATAACAAACGAGCACACAGTTCACCTGATGGTAAGTGATTCCTGCGGCCCATGACATCTATATTCATCCTTGACAAGGAATAATAATACAGATCCGTTGTCACCCTAACTGAGATAGAATCCTCGACACCAGTAATATAAGGGTCTCTGGGTCCCTACACTCACCAGACAAAACACAGCAGCGTTATGCTCCTATTTCACGCTGTTATTGTCTGAGGGCGTGGTCAATTTCCGGTCGAGCTGACCTATTTATTCTGTAGGTAGAAACAAACTGCATCGTAGCTATAAAACTTTTATTCTTATACTCTAAAGATATCCGAAATTATCTGCGAAGGACTATGTTCATGTATTAGGTATTCCGCGAGCCTATAAAGTAATTAAAACACTAATGTAAAACATTTCTTTCACTCAATTTATAATTTCAGTGAAAAAGAAAATCAACCAATCGTGACCAAAGCACTACGGACCAATTTATTCGGTGACGCGTCCGAACTATACGATTGGTTACGCTTATTTTTATTTGACAAATTCCAGTGAGACTTTAGGAATACAAAGGTATGGTGGAACTAGTGTATGATATAAAATATTTAAAGTATAGATATTTATTATATATATATATATATATATATATATATATATATATATATATATATATATATATATATATATATATATATATATACATATATATTTATATATATGTATTTATATAAATATATATTAAATAATGTTAATATACCGTATCACGTACGTCTAGATATTTTTTTAAGATAGAAAGAATAAATTTAAGTCAACCGAGCTAAACAGTTTGGTTTAAATGTTGATTAGTTGACTATTTCTTTTATTTGAGTGTGACCACAGGGCACAGTATTCCGATTTATTTAAAAAAAAATGCGTTTATAAATGCTGCTACTCTCTTCTCTCATCCATGCTTGCTGCCTGGCTACGCCGAAGCAAACACGTACAATCAGAATTACATATAGTTTACAAAAATATCAAAAACCTTACCAGTATAGATTGAAAATATTCGCTACAACATTATCCTATTAAGAGACACGATTGCTGTCGTTTTAAGTCGCATTCTTATTGCGTATCGGCATAAAACTCAATTCTCTTAAATATAATGTAGTTAATAAGTTCCAACTCAATTATCGTAAACTAAATATGATTCTCCAGTAACGTACAAAAATTACCACTAATAACTATTAACATTTTTGCCGTATCTATAATCTCGGCCAACCAACGAGTTTAATTAGGTATGCTTATTATCTCCGCCTACAAAACCATTAAAAAAACAAACCAAGGCCTCGTCTTGTCCCAGTTAAGTACCCGCTATATTATTTAAGAAATATTTTGTAAGCTACCTAGCCTTGTATGTATTGGTGTACAAATATTTGTTGGGCCACGTGGTATAGTGGTTTGAGTTGACCTAGCTGATTTGATGCAGGTTCCTGGTTCGATTATGTATTTTTATGTATCATAAATTGTTGGTTTTCTGTGTGTGTAGTATCTAAATATCGTTTATTTGATACTGCATTTGAAATTTCCACATTACACTGAACTAGGAAAATGAAAGACATGTGAGTATCCCTGTACTTGCGCAAATGCTTCGCAACACCAGTATACGCCTACGTCGTGTAAGCCATTGCTCACATTAAGTAGATATCGTCCTGGTATAAATTAACCGGGAGGATATGATCATATGATTATTTAGATGTGCACATAATTGAACTCTAAAATTGTTTGAAGCGTTTAATCGTTAGTCTGCGAAACTTAACGGCGAATGCGCCATTACTGTCTCTTAGAGACAACAACTCCTCAGCTTTTTGAAGTGGTTATCGGTAATGTGGTTATCGGTAATTCTTAATAGTATTACTAGCATTTTTTATAGTTTTGCACAGTTGTCATTGATATATATATATATATATATAGATATTTATTTATATATATATATACATATATATTTATATATATATATACATATATATTTATATATATATATATATATATATATATATATATATATATATATATATATATATATATATATATATATATATATATATATATATATATATATATATATATATATATATATATATATATATATATATATATATATATATATATATATATATATATATATATATATATATATATATATATATATATATATATATATATATATATATATATATATATATATATATATATATATATATATATATATATATATATATATATATATATATATATATATATATATATATATATATATATATATATATATATATATATATATATATATATATATATATATATATATATATATATATATATATATATATATATATATATATATATATATATATATATATATATATATATA
This sequence comes from Teinopalpus imperialis, assembly GCA_029286865.1. NCBI lineage: Eukaryota > Metazoa > Arthropoda > Insecta > Lepidoptera > Papilionidae > Teinopalpus > Teinopalpus imperialis. The sequence goes on along the minus strand of JAGSMU010000035.1, from coordinate 1,853,609 downwards.
TATATATATATATATATATATATATATATATATATATATATATATATATATATATATATATATATATATATATATATATATATATATATATATATATATATATATATATATATATATATATATATATATATATATATATATATATATATATATATATATATATATATATATATATATATATATATATATATATATATATATATATATATATATATATATATATATATATATATATATATATATATATATATATATATATATATATATATATATATATATATATATATACATATATATTTATATATATGTATTTATATAAATATATATTAAATAATGTTAATATACCGTATCACGTACGTCTAGATATTTTTTTAAGATAGAAAGAATAAATTTAAGTCAACCGAGCAAAACAGTTTGGTTTAAATGTTGATTAGTTGACTATTTCTTTTATTTGAGTGTGACCACAGGGCACAGTATTTCGATTTATTTAAAAAAAAATGCGTTTATAAATGCTGCTACTCTCTTCTCTCATCCATGCTTGCTGCCTGGCTACGCCGAAGCAAACACGTACAATCAGAATTACATATAGTTTACAAAAATATCAAAAACCTTACCAGTATAGATTGAAAATATTCGCTACAACATTATCCTATTAAGAGACACGATTGCTGTCGTTTTAAGTCGAATTCTTATTGCGTATCGGCATAAAACTCAATTCTCTTAAATATAATGTAGTTAATAAGTTCCAACTCAATTATCGTAAACTAAATATGATTCTCCAGTAACGTACAAAAATTACCACTAATAACTATTAACATTTTTGCCGTATCTATAATCTCGGCCAACCAACGAGTTTAATTAGGTATGCTTATTATCTCCGCCTACAAAACCATTAAAAAAACAAACCAAGGCCTCGTCTTGTCCCAGTTAAGTACCCGCTATATTATTTAAGAAATATTTTGTAAGCTACCTAGCCTTGTATGTATTGGTGTACAAATATTTGTTGGGCCACGTGGTATAGTGGTTTGAGTTGACCTAGCTGATTTGATGCAGGTTCCTGGTTCGATTATGTATTTTATGTATCATAAATTGTTGGTTTTCTGTGTGTGTAGTATCTAAATATCGTTTATTTGATACTGCATTTGAAATTTCCACATTACACTGAACTAGGAAAATGAAAGACACGTGAGTATCCCTGTACTTGCGCAAATGCTTCGCAACATCAGTATACGCCTACGTCGTGTAAGCCATTGCTCACATTAAGTAGATATCGTCCTGGTATAAATTAACCGGGAGGATATGATCATATGATTATTTAGATGTGCACATAATTGAACTCTAAAATTGTTTGAAGCGTTTAATCGTTAGTCTGCGAAACTTAACGGCGAATGCGCCATTACTGTCTCTTAGAGACAACAACTCCTCAGCTTTTTGTAGTGGTTATCGGTAATGCGGTTATCGGTAATTCTTAATAGTATTACTAGCATTTTTTTATAGTTTTGCAAAGTTGTCATTGAACCGATATGAACATAGATGACACATAATGATTGACCTAATTGTGCACCATTATATGATGTTCTTGAGGAGTCATCGTAGACGATGACAGAGATAGATCTCTGGAGCTCTTTCTTAGATCTTGATAAAAAATTGTGTGTTACCACACTAGAAATAAAATAAAAAAACCTTATTCGAAATAAAGAATCCTCAAAATCAGATTATTTTATCCAAAAAATAAGGAGACAAAAAGAAAATACATTCCACTTAAGAACCTTCTACTCTTTAGAATGTTATAAAACATCTTTCAAATGTGAAAGGGGAATTTGTTATTTTTTCTTTGTATTCAATACCGGAAGAAGAGAAATTATATTGAAAAATATCATTATTAGATCGTAAGAACGTAATAAAAGATTGGTTCCTCATGATAAAGTAAAAATATATATCGTTCGAAATTGGCTTAGGGTCGAGTGACAGTTTCGTTTAAAAAAACTGACTGTGTAGTTATGGATGGTCAGTGAGAGTTTGTGAACACAATCGATTAGTGCGCTTATGGGACACGAGGCGGCGCAAAGCTCATATGAATTTTCTCGATATTTCGTTATACTCTTGAAATATTTGTTGAAATGGTATTTATCGTAATTTAATATATTCGTCTATTTTTGACGACCGCGTGACTTGTGGGTTCGAGTCACGACTAATATGTATAAAAATTCATTTCGTGTAAAGCATAGTGGTGAATTATCAACAATCGGGATAAGGAAGATGAAATTTTTAATTCTGTTGTAATGTACGACTTTTAAAGTCATCTGCTGGAATAAATTCGAACAACTCTTCAGAACACTCTCCATGGTAAAGTCAAAAATACATAGAGATGCAACATTGTTTCGTAATGCCAGTGAATCAAGCCGATCGGAAAGTTCCTGATCATCAACGATTAAAGCCCCTCTTTGTGGAATGCAATCAAATGAGAGGAGCTGGTACTGGGATGCCTGATTTTCCCAGAGATGAGAATAGTATTTCATGTTAGGCAGCCTTGTAAAGTTTGAAAAGGTTCAATAACCACTCCTTAAAAGCAAATTGGCCGCTAAAATATCCTTTATTAAAAAATTAGCCTTATCTTCCAAGTGACCGCGGAGCTGAATGTCGCTTGATATGTCAACGCCGAGAATTCCGCTACTAGCTGGAGTAGCAAGGGAAGTGTTATCAAAATTAGAAGATGCTATAAAGGTATTTTTTTTAAGAAGTAAGCGAAAGCTTGTATCTTCGTAGTGTTAAATTGAACTAGATTTTGTCGCCCCAATCTGAGACTTTGCCCAACAAATTTTCGACCCGAGAAATATAAGCGCGGCCATCTCCTATGCTGTCGTGCACTTAGCAATTAATGTTATTAATTTTCAACATGTGATATCATGATTTAACACACCCTTGGGGAACACCATCATTCACTGGCTGGAAGCCCTTCGCTACATCCAAACTGGTTAGTTTGGGTGTAGTCTCGTCAAGTTGACCAGAAGCTTAGCGACCGCAAGGGAAACCGTACTATCGTTCACTAATAAGCCATTGTTCTGACAGTTTACAATGGATTCCATTATTTTCGAGAACTAGGGGATAATGGCAGGTCTGTAGTCGGACGGGGATAAGCGAAAATGACGCGTAAAACTAGTGCCAACTCTGGAATTCGCACTGACTTCTGTAGAAATTGGACATCTGCCGTGGATCTCACACTGAAAGATGGTGGGCAGTAAGTTCCAAAAAGCACGAGTACCCGAAGGGAGGCGTAATAGTCTCTCACCAATTCTGCCAATGTGTACCGACATTTACTATTTACCGACATTCCAAAAATATATAATCCAAAAAGATAAATTAACTGGATCGAGATCAATGAAACACATCTAAGATCTTTTTGCATATTTTTATTTGTAATAGATCGAAGTATAAAAAAATTGACCGTTCAAGCATTAAAAACAAAAATTACCGATCTAACAAACAAAAACTACAAACGTATGTATAACCCCTCGTTTTACGTTAAGTTTCACAAAATATAAAGTACACGTTACGTCTATTTCTGATAGCAATTAAACGTTTACGCTCCCAGACTGTAATTAAGACAGAATAAACTTTGTAGGGATATTGTAACTCTACAGCTGCATTCCCAGTAGAAACGTAACGAAGCCGCCTGATCAACAACCCGCGTGAAGTCCGTGAAAAGGGAGCTTTAATTAACACGACCTACGAATAGCTAGTAATGTATCTAATTCTATATAGTTTGTTAACGAATTTGGCTACATGTCTGTGTTGGGTATGTATGATGATAATTTACCAGCTGCGCCTCGTGGTTTCACGCACGTATAATAAATACTATCCTAACACTGTGCCATTATTTGTTCTTGCTTTTTTCACTCACGTTTGTGCAATAAAATCATTATGGTAGTGTTTATTTAAAAATATATAAAATAACTTGAAAACGTGCACTATATTTTTATCGTTTTATCCATTATAGATGTTGCGGTGGCCGCCACTCATATCCTATCTAACTAGTCTGGCCATAAATACTGTTACATAAAAACTTTTCTTTTTTTTACACTTTATAATTATTTTGATTTTGGAACAATTATATTATTTTAAAAAATACTATCGAGTTTGCACCATTTCACATATTTTTTCGTGTTCGTTATCAAATTCCAATATGGAATGGGGTGTTAAAGAAAATAGGATTGCAGTGATCGCCTTGCACAAAGTGGGTATGGAGCCGTCGGTCATATTCCAGACACTTCAAAAGCTTGGTATCAGCCGTATGTTCATATATCGTACTATCAACAGATACAACAACACTTCCTCTGTCGAAGACCAGAAAAGTTCGGGGCGGCCGCTTTGTGTTAGAACTACAAAGGCTGTTAAAGCCAGAATTCGTCGAAACCCCATTAGGAAGCAAAAAATCTTATCGCAAGAAACGAAGATTCCCGCTAGGATTGTCACGTATTATAAAACAAGACCTGAAGCTCCGTGCTTATCGTCAATATACAGAACTTGTCCTAAATCAATCTTTACTATTAAAGAGAGTGGATCGATCTAAACGCCGTCTGTCGCGATACGCAGGTGAAAGGCACAGAAATATCGTCTTTACGTCTTTACGTCTTTAAAATTTTCACGATTGAAGAACACTACAATAAGCAAAATGATAAAATGTACGCTCACAGTTCTAAAGAAGCTGCTCAAGTGGTCGGAAAGGTACAATGTGGTCATCATCCTGCGTCAGTGATGATTTGGTGGGCGTAAAACTACTTTGTGAAAAAGGAGTGAAAACTTCAGCCATAGTGTATCAAGATATAGTCTTGGGTCATGTTGTGAAACCTCTCAGCAATACACTTTTTAAAAATATACCGTAAACTTTCCAGCAGGACTCTGCACCTGGTCACAAGGCACGAATTATCCAAGCCTGGCTTGAAACCAACGTGCCTTTATAATGGCTGAAGACTGGCCCTCATCTAGCCCAGATCTCAACCCTTTAGACTACAAATTATAGTCAGTTTTAGAGGACATGGCCTGCTCTTAACGACAAAGCGGCATTGAGTCGCTTAAAAAATCTTTGGAGCAAGTAGTGGCGAAATTTCCCTTGGAAACAGTGCGTAAATCCATAGATTCGTAGCCAAACAGATTAAAGGCCTGTATAAAAGCCAAAGGTGGCTATTTCGAATAGAATGTTTTATTTTATTTTTTGCTGACTTACTTATAAATATGTAGGAATAAGTTTTAATAATGTTACATTACTTCATTAAAAAAAATCATTTTCGTTTGTAACAGAACTTATGGCCGGACTAGGTTAATATAAGTTGCATAAAAAATAAGCTCGTGACCACGGAACGTAAAATTAATTATAATTTCAAAATAAATTATAAATCATAAATTATCTATTACATTGCACTATATATTATGTTTGAATGTTTGTTACTATTTAACGCCGAATCTAGTGAACGGATTAACGTGATTGATGAAACTTGGTGTAAAAAAAGAATATCTTAAATAACAGAGGCAACTTTTATGAATATTGTATCCGAAAGCGCGAGCCGATAAAGTAGCCAAGCCTTGTTTTTTCATTATCTTCTAAACTATGTGACTAAATAACATGCTTCATAGGGCAAATTATATACTCATATAAATTTCCCTGATGGCCATACGATTATCCTATTTAAAGATAAATACAGTTAAAGTTCACTTTGTAATTTTCAATACGTAAAAAAACAAAGTTTGTAATTCCATTACAATTATTATATATTTTGAGGCCATTACAAAGGTGAAGGTATTTTAATTATGAATATTAATTAATTATAATGAAATATTTGTAACTATTTGCAGATGTGGAGCAGAGAACTGTATTAAATACTATTTGGCTGAAGCTTCTGCCCTTTAAAACAAACCTAAAAGTACTGATTACTATAAAACACAACGTAAGTAATCAAATCACGCCAAAATGATAATTTATTTTTACGGCCTTACATAATTGCCTGTTGTAAGATCAATATTAATTATCCTGATCACATATATTTTATAAATTGTTTTTTTTAATGTTGATTCGTTTGTTGTTGATTTTTTTCTCCTCTATGATTCTGTTAGATTAAAAGTAATTAATTGCTATAAAGCATTTTTCAAAAGCCTCTTATAATGGAATGTAATAATTATTAGATTTACTACTATAATATAGTTTACATTAGTTAACGAAATATTTTATTCTTATTTTTACCAAAATTTTCTTCCCCAAGTCAAGTTTGGCAACTAATTTTCTTGCCATGTTCTGATTTGGTTGTATAAGAGAAAGGTTTCCTAAGCTCAAAACTGTTTCTGTGTGCTATATGATGTGAATACGGCAGTTATCTTTTTTATGAAAGGATAACTCCTAAAGTAAAATAATTTTTATACATAGGTATGACTTCTTAACAAGAAACATACACTTTTTAAATATTATCTTAAATAAGAATTTTATTAATTCTTAATAATTTCTAATCGTAATAATCTGTTAATAATTTCAAAAAGTGCTAAAAATTTAATAAAATTCTCCTAAGTGACTATTTCCCAAATATTAAATTTTCTGTTGAGTTGCAAAGTGCTGAATGGCGACTGAACTAAGTTGCGGCTTGTTTATTTTCAATTAAGGGCTTAGTAAATAAATCCTTAATGTGCCGACTAGAAAAATTTTGGTAAACGAATATTTTACTCTTATCTTTACTTAAAGTTTCTTCGTTGTTGTGTCTTAGTTCGGCAATTAATTTTCTTGCGCATGTTTTGATTTGGTTGTATAAGAGAAGGCGGGGTTTCCTCGATTTAAAACTATTTCTGTGTGCTATATGATATGAATATGACAGTTACCTTTGTTACTACTCCTAAAATCTAAAATTTACTTTATCCGTAATGACGTTACCAAATACGTAACGTGCTATATGATATGAATTAAAAATAATAATAGATAAAGTAATATGACAGGATAACTCCTAAAATCATATTTCGTAATGTTATTACGTATAAAATAAATTTTATACGTATGTACGTGTTAACAAGTAACAAACTTTTTGAATATTCTCTTAAAAATAGGATTTATATTAATTCTTAATGATATCTTATGTTAATAATCTCTTAATAATTTAAAAAAGTACTAAAAATTTAATAAAATTTTCCAAGTTTATAAATACCCTATATTCTATTTTCTGTCGAGTTGCAAAGTGCTGACTGGCAACTGAATAAAGTTACGGATTGTTTATTTTTCATTAAGGGCTTAGTAAATAAATCTATAATGTGCTGACTAGAAAAAAGCTACTGGTATTTTTTACACTTTGCACTGCCAGTAATTATAGGGATAAGGATCAAACAGGGTAAAAGCTTCTTTACATTATATTAATTTTAAACGTTTATGATTATTTTACCTTAACCTGATGTAATAATATATAATAATGATTTCTTATATTTACGTAATTACACCTTGAATAAAAAACATTTCGGATTTTGCTATACATCAATCGAAACGTCGGGAATTCAAATGTTAAAATTTGTGGAAAATTAGTAAAATCCGTAAAATAAGATTTATTATAAAATATATAATATAATAGTAGAGTAAGGTTAGATATATGGAGCTATACACTAGTTTTAGCACGGAAATGGTTGGCATAAATAGTAGCTATAGTTTAGCCGCGATAAATCACATTTTCAATGAATTATAGCGTAAAATAGTGGCTTAGAGCTGTCGTGTCTGGTTGAATGAACAGGGCCGATATAAATAAATATATAAATATATATATACATATATATATTATGTCATTGGAGGACAAACAAGCACACAGTTCACCTGATAGTAAGTGATTCCTGTGTCACCCTTGAGGACTGAGATAGAATGCCTCATTACCAGTAATAAAGGTCTCCAGATCCCTGCACTCACCAGACGAAACACAACAACATTGCTATTTTACGCTGGTATTCTCTGAGGGAGTGGTCCTGCCCCGGTCGAGCTGACCCTTTAATTCTGCAGCTAGAAACTAACTGCAGTGTAGCTCTACCACTATAAATATGAACGTATAAAATTTGTATTCAAAGGCGACTGCGTTATTTGTAAACTACACGTGTACAAAGGGAAATTAATCCTACCTATTTTAATTAAAACTTAAAACCCTTGTTACAAAATTAGCATAGCGCCCCTCATACAAGGTTTCTGCATAACACAAAGTGGTTTAAGAAAGTAGAGAACTTAATTAAAGTACGAGTACCCTGAAGAGATTCCCCAAACGATCTTTAACAATGTTGGAAATCAAAACCAAAGAATTGTAAACCGATTTTGTACACACCGTTGTATCTACAATTACCGTTTTTCTGGGTTTAGCAAATACATTCATTCAACAATTACATTTTAAAGAATCTTCACTTTATCACATCCATATATATCATCTACATCAATCACTCAATCATGGCTAATCTCAAATCATTATATTTCGGATGTTCATTTGATAAAAACTCAACTAGTATTCGCGAAAATATAGATCACTTATTTTCGAATTATCTAAGCCTTTCAAAATTTGGTTCTGGTTCCGGTGGACTCCTTGCAGCTACATTTCAACCATATTCCCAAAACTCTACAAAACATGAATTAGATCTTACTATGGAAATTTGCGTTGTGGCTGAGTGAGGTGAGTTCCCACCGCGAATTAATAGTTTTCGAAAAGAAAAGTGAGAATTGATTGGTTAATTTAGGTTAAACCAAAGCTAATTATTACCATTTATTAATTGATTGCAAGTTTTTACAAGTAACAGTCGCCGAGTTTCTTATGACCTGCCTACATTGATAGGTGAAGCCAAGCCAATTTTTAGTTCTTCACTATCGAAAGCAAAAATTTTTCGTGGAATCATGCTTACGAATTATTGTGAATCCTGGGTTTTTTGGTCACGTCTCCCGTGGACCTCTGTGTTTAATTATTAGGAACTAGACATTGAGAGATTGTAACAAACACAAAAATGTAAATGTTGCGCCATTGTACGCCTTCTTGTTTTTTTTTATAATATTAGTGGCGACAAACGTCATAACAGTTAACCTGATGGTAAGTAAAGACTGGCCTACGACGCCTTAACTCTAACATGGAATACATGTAATTGTGTCGGATCCCTACATTCACCATACGTTGGTATCCTGTGAAGGCATCGTCAGCGTAGGCATAACCTAGAAACTACCTCAACACACCCCAAAGAGTCAACTAAATAATATTTTAAGCACTACTATACTGGAGCAACCAAATAGACTCAACTGATAAGACTATATACATTTACGATTTTTTTCAAAAAACATAAATTTTATTTATAACAAAGCATATGTACATTAAAAGCTTGACTCATAATCATTTTGAAATATTCAGTACCCTTTTAATTAGGCAATTTAAATGAGCGCAGAGGAAAGTTAATCCTCTACAGAACCCACTTGCGCTATCATATTATCAGTCGCCTATCAGAAGTGGATCAGTACACACCCGAAAAAAATGCATACATTGTTTTAACGAAACTATGGACACTACGCCTGCAGAAGCTGTTCAAGTTGTTGTCCTTTTACAACAAGGAATTAGTCAGTGAGCAGTCGCTATCCATTCCAGTCTACTGCATCAGGCTGTACAGAAGATATAGAAGTATAATAGAAGATGGTTAAGAGAAGCGATTGTCACTCCAAAACTAGCCCGAAATTGACAGCAGGGTACCCGACATGCGCGCCTCCAAATAGGGCAACACCAAGTATTTATGCAATGTATACTTTTAGTGATTTTAATTTTATCATAATTAATATTTCTAAATTCCCATTTTCCCTATATTACGACAGCATTATTTTATAATAATGAATAAACTTTGACAATAATGGTACTAATTTAAAGCTGACCTATGAAGTTTTCGATTCCGAACGTATACTCAGGAGTAACCAAGTATCATATGATAGGGCTTGTCAAAAGGATTCCGAATATATTTTTCCTCATTGTATCTAAATATATAAGTTGGGCTACACAAACGGATTCTTTAACTGTGTTAATTTCCCATTCCACCATACCCTGGTTTTTATCTGTACGGTTTTTAGTTATTAAATATTTGTTTATTATGTATGTGTCGGATTAATTATAATTTTTCTGTCTGAAATAATTCAGTAATCTATTAAAGGCGCGATAATATCGCTAGAACTGGCTCATTGTTTAATTTTAATAAAATGATACAAAAATGATTATTGCATTTTCTCCGAATATTAAATGTCATCGCGATTATACTTTGTACGCAACTCATTTAAGAAAACATCAAAACGAATTACACGTGCTTGTTTTACAACAAACATGGCAAGTAAAAGTGTTCTCTTTGCACCGTTAACTGATACTCCCCAACCTTTCGTTAATTTAGCATAGCATAGTTAACTAGAGACACGTGAATTCAGTCACCGCGATCCAAGAAAGGTCAAAAATAAAGGAAAGGATGAGGGGTCCAAAACTGTAGTCGATCTTTTCACTGGCGAAAGTTTTTGAAAGCGATGCAATATCTTACAGTGCATTACGTAAATTTCCAAGTTACAACTAGTTTAGTGACAGTTGTTTTTTATCTATAAAGACCCGGTTTCTGACCTCTATAAACCCGTAACTCACCACGTAAAAAAGATTTCGTTTCATTGCGTAACCACCCAACGTTGATGTTGCCAATTACTTTCGGTGTTAACTGTATAAATTTTGCGGAAATTATTTCATAAGATACTGTAGGAGAGAGATGTAGCCTTTAAGATTATAGGTATATAGTAAAAAATTCCTTAACCACCTTAAATGTGATAAAACTTGTGCGGTTGCAAGTAAGCGAGCGTTACATTTGCGGTAAGACAAACCATGAAGCGACAAATTTAAGATCCGAGAAAATTTGCAGCGTAAGGCAATGCAAAGCCTTATTAAGGCGACTATAACGACGTTATTTAAATTTTTTTTTCGTATTATGTACGATGGAATAAAAAAAAATAGATGTGTAACGTCTGGTTTAACTGTTTCATTTTAAATTATTGTTATACGAGTATTAGGTAAAAAAAAATAAAGTACTATTAAAAGTATATTGATTATTTATTGTTTTGTTTATTATTCTTACAGACTTATAACGACGTAATTGTTAAGGGAGTAGGTTTATTAAATGGAGAGTCTTATAATTTGTACAAGTTGACATAGAAAACTACATTCGTTTTTAATGAAAAATTAAGATTTGATTGAGTCACTAAGGCAAGGCGGTATGACTTTCCAAAATATTGAGTCTAGGTTTTAGTTATTACATTGTTAACTTTACTTTTCTTGGAAAAGTTGGTGCTTTTTCCGGTGACTCGTTTGTTCTGAGGCATGTTTTGGTTTAGGTATTTTCATTAGGTGTTTCGTTTAAAAATACGTTTTTCTAAAATATGATATGATTTTAAAATTTTAATTGATGATATCTAAACTACTTCAAATAATAATAAATAACTTAAATACTTTGGACATTCACTTAATTATAAGCGTATCATATATTGACGAGTAACTCATTCATTTGATTAACATTAGAATAAAACCCTAATCGCGTCCTTATTAGAAGCCGCCAGCTTCACCAGCTCATCTGTGCAAAAAGCAAAATGTCCCTAAGACATAAACTCCAGTTATATACGTCCTACGTAAGACCCATTATGGCCTACGCCGGCGTCTTCTTCGCCCACGTAGCCACGGAAAAACTAAATCTCCAACAGACCCCCAAAATCGTTTCACCCGAATAGCGACCGGAGCAGAACCGTACCAGCGCGACATCGATCTGCACAGTGACTTCCATCTCGTCACCATTCCGAAATATTTTCAATCTATCTCACAGCGCTTCGTCGCGAAAGCGCATTCGCACTCCAACCTGCTAGTGGTAAACGCCGCAACCTACGAGCCGGTACGGAATCCGACAACAAGTAGCCGTCGACCCCGTCACGTTCTCGATGACCCCCATTTTATGGGGGAACCGAGCTCCAGCCCGTCTTCAACGGACCCCGGACCGTCGCACACCGCCGACATCGCGAAGATTGCGTCGGCGAGGCGAGGCCTTCGAGCACGACGCAATCTTCGAGACACCGCATACACTAGATTACCACCTTGACCAGACCACCAAAACCTCGGACGGTCAGTACTCAACACCATCCATTCTCCACTCTGGCTTTCGATGGCTAGGGAACTGGCAACTTGGGTGGCACTAACAGATAGGCACGTGATCTGAGCAGACTGACGCGCTCAGTTTATGAGCGCTTTGTGTAAATAACAGAACCAAAAACTACTTAACCAGCTCACGGTTCCGTGAGCCCTGTGTCCGATGAAGCTGTAAGATACATCGAGTTTGAATTTCAGTAATTAATATTTAACCGCTGAAAATTTATTTTTCACTAATTAATTTCACTGTGCCATAATAAGCCGCCGTGCGAAATGTGTAATGCAATTTATCACCGGATAATACACATCGTGATAAACTTCCAGCGTTAATAATGTTGTGTTTTATCCGGAACGTCCAATATTTTTTAGATCAAACATTTTTTTGTACCTAAGTATGTTACCACCTAATTAAAGTAGGAAAATAAAGTATAACTCCAATAAAATATTAAATGTTTAATTAACCTGTTTAATCATCTAATGGAACATTGATTGACAAACGATATACTTTAAAAGCGTAAAGAAACAGTCCATGCAAAAAAAGCTATAGTTAGCTAAACTGATTTTTCATCAAAAAATCCTCCTTTATATTTTATAACATTTTTCATAGGTCTCGGCATACGGGCATTCAATTTGTTAATGGTGTCTTGTGATATATTGTTCCAAATTTCGCATAAAGCATACCACATTTCTCCTCGCATGGATGGGCCACGATTACGGACGTTCCTATCAAGCTCTTCCCACAAAAGTTCAATGGGATTGAGATCCGGGCTCTGAGGAGGCCAAACCATGTTTTTTTAACACCCCGTGTGCCTTTTTCTTTTCTAAATATCCTCTACATAATTTTGAGCTATGCTTTGGATCATTAGCTTGTTGGAAAATGAATCCATCTCCAATTAATCGCAACCCGGAGGAAACGGCATTTTGTTCTAAAATGTTTTTGCACTGTTCCTTTTTCAAAATTCCTTCAAAAAGCATCAAAAATTTTAAAAATCATTCACTGTATAGCACGCTTATATGTTTTTATATCCATAACAATTTTGTGTTTTTTATTGAGCTAAAAGGCTCAATTTCTTGTCAAAGAATTGTAGACTATCTTACTAATTGACAATATGGTACAGACACAAATTTTATGCAATTTAAGTGCAATTCCTCTAATATAAAATGTTAACAAGGGTAGATGCGCTACTCTGCAAGCTAATAGCACTGGATTATCTTTTATGCTTGTGGGATAAGCTCGGAGGTTTTACTGATAATAACAGGTAATATTCTATTTACAAGCTTAAATTTTTTTGATTACGACCTTTATTACGCTTATTCACTAGTTTTTAGAGATCGATTAAAAGAAAAACATTTTTTTACCAATCTGATTATTTTTTCTGGCTTAAGAGTCACTGGTGGTGTACGATTCCCAGATGAGGAACAATATTTGTTGAACACAAATGGTTAGTATAAAGATTCTGTTGATGTTAATGCAGTTAGCCAATGTGGCTCTTACAGCTTCATCGGACACAGGGCTCACGGAACTGAGAGGTCCGTGAGCTGGGTACGTAGTTATTTTTAGCGATCACGTTCCTATCTGATAGTGCCCAAGTTGCCAGTTCCCTAGGTAACGGAAGATTCTTCAGAGTGGAGAATTGAAAATGGTTAGTTTTGATTGTCTCGTATTTCTGACACCGCATCAGAACCTTCTTCTGATCTTATTGCACGTGCATTATATCGGACTAGGGAATAGAATAAATAGCCAGTGAGTGTCTGTATTTGCGTGAACGGTGATAGATATCTGTGGTCCAAAACTACAAGGACGACAATGATGTCGTCAACGGTGATGACATGTTTTGTGTTGTTATGATTGTAATTCATGTTTTCGGTTTAATATATGAAATGTAATAATAAATTATATTTAACGACAGTTCCACTGTTATTAAATATAATAAGATAGATAATAAACTAAAATAGACCTTAAAAACAAATGAAAACATCTTACGTACACTTATCACAGGGCAAACAAACTCTGGAGCACTAACTTACACTAATTAAGTGTTAAATGCGAGTGTTAATTTAGCGATGTACCGGAGCATTTTTTTAAATCTAATTGTTTTCGGGGAAGTAGTTGCATATTAAAATGTAACGCCCAGCGTTAACAAGGCGTGTTATTAATTTGTTTCGATTCATCGCCCTGAAACATCGTTGATTGCGTCACATGCAGCCCCAATCATAGCATTTTATAAAAGTAATTACAAACACAACAGCTCTAAAAGCGATTTATTTACCAGAAATATTATTAAAAAGGTAATTGCGTGTCATTGTTATTTTCCGTTTTCAGTTTTAATGTTGTTTTAATTCAATTTTTTTTACTATTTTACTTTTGTACTATGGCGATTGTGTGATTTTGCGTATTTAATTGTTTTTTAAGTACTGGACAGTCCTTATGACTTCATTTTGTTGTATAACGTGTTTTTGTTTTTGCTTATTCTTATATTAAGACATTATCCCATTTTGGTACATAGCCTATGCATACTTTAAATTAACAAATATGGCTTTTCTTATAGTTAAATTCAATATATAATATTACACATTATTAAAACTCAAACATCTTTTCATTTGTTTTGAAGGAGATAGAATTTATGCAGTATATAAAAGGTTTATTTATAAATGTGATTTAAATCAGACATATTCCTGCTATAAAATGTGTAAAATAAACTAAGTTAACCATCAACTTATAATAAATCTAAATCATATAACTCAATAATATAAATCATTTTGTTTTATAAAAGCAGATATTTTTTCTGGGTTTCATTTTTCCCTAGATGAAACGTAGTAAAACTGAGTGAATGTACTAATCTCGAGCGAGGCTAAAATACACTTTCCGAAAAACCAGTGTAATATAGTGGTTCTACTGTTCATATGCCGAATGAAAGAAACCGGAGACCTTAATAGTGACTTATGAGTTACAAATAGTATTCATTATGATTCTTTATCGAGGATGATTTTTTTTCTTTATCATGGGCTACAGAAATCACTTAACATCTGGAATTCTTTTGTCACCTTTAATAACACATACATAAAGCCTCTTTTGCATTCATATCACTATATCTTTATAATATCTCGATTGCCAAATTGCTCAATACACAAAATTTTCAATACGATAGGAATGGCAATGTAATATCAATCAAATGTAATTCAAAAATACATATATTTACTGTTACTTTTGCTTAAATCATATGTTTTTTCAGTTTTCTATACTAAGAGTATCCTTTTATAAATAAAAATATTAATTCGGACATAAATGCGCTACATTCGTAATGTTATCGATAATTTAAATTTTGCGTGAAACGAGTGGTTCGTTATGTTTAAAATTGCAATATTTCGTAATGGTGTGCATAATTTTGAATTGAATTACATTTAATATCTTTTGTATAGTTAAAATATTATGTTATTACAGCTCATGAAATCGATGGAATTTGCATGTTTACGGTATTTAACACACAGAACATATGTACAGAGAATTTGTCCTAAGAAGTAATATAAATGTTAGATACAGAGAACGTCAGAAGAGACGATTATCAAGAATACACAATACTGAAATGAATACTTATATACTAAACTACTTTTTGTATTATACGATATCAATTAGTCGATTAATCGGTTTATCTGTGACAGAAATCAATGTATAACATTAACTTTTGTCTGACAAACTTCGTAATCTATTTTTTGTACTACCGTAGTTTAAATAATTATATAACATAATGTTAGGATAGTGACAAACGACCACACTTTTTACAATGTAAATAAGTTATGACTATAACCAATGACTGACATCTTCAACAAAGATTAAAGATGCCCATGCATCACTGAAATCGAATGCCTCATAACCTGTAATCAAGGTACTAGATCCTCACTCTTATCACAGCGACGTTATGTTGCTATTTTACTTTGGTATGCTTCCAGGCCGCGGTCTAAATAGAAACTAGCTGATGTAAAATAAATTTAACAAATACAAGCTATTTATTATAGCAAGAAGGTTTATTTATTATATTGTTTATAATTTATATCGAACCAACAGAATGACATGTATTTAATCATTATTATTTACATGTTTGTCCATATAAATATGAAGACTTAAGGTTACTGATAAAATAAAATCCCACTAATAGGCGGGCACAGCATCCTGTCAATCCTAATCATCTGAAAGCACTGATATTTTAAAATTTAAAATTAAATTTAAAGCCACTCAGGCTTCAGTTTTCAAAATTCTATTTCCACTCTTAAATTATACTAAAAGCTTTTTCAACTTTAAATTAAAACATCTTGTTTTTTGCAGAGACGGGGAGCACGGATAAGAGCAATGGTATGAAGGAACCGGGATCACCTGAGGAATTGGTAAGGTTTATCTAATAATATATACTTTACACAAAACTTTATATTCCATTTGATGTAGATGTACTTTATATTAATTTTAAAATTACATCCTCATCATCTCGATGGTTGGCAATCCACCACTGTGCGCTTTACTCGTAATTTTCTACCACGAACAACTACTCTGTGGAATCGGCTGTCGGCAGCGGTATTTCCGAAGAGATTCAATTTAGGGACCCTTTATAAAAGAGCCTATACCTTTCTTTAAAGGCCGGCAGCGCATCTGCGACTTCTCTGGTGTTGCGGATGTCCATGGGCGGCGGTAATCACTTACCAATCAGGTGAGGTGCTTGCTCGTTTGCCACCTATTCTATAAATAAACGAAAAAGATAAAAATGACATTACATATTGTAAGCACATAAAATATTATAAATTGATCAAACGTTATGAGATCTCACTAAATTTAACCTTATTTTTTGTGTGCTCAGTAAAGTTCGTATTAATTATAACTTTAGAACGTCATCTCCGTGACCGCGAGTGCTTTAAAGCACTCGAAATGTAGGGGTAAAAAATATTGAAAGAATCGTGATAAAATCCGTAAAATTACTTTATAATGATAATTCTCTGGAAAGTGCTATTGATATTAATTGCAATTTAAATGAAATCAATATAAACATGTTTCAGCGATTATTCAGTTTTACGATAACAACTTTTATCATTTTCGTAAAGCGTTGGATCGGATAAATGAAACATTTTTTCCAAATATTTTTTCCCGAAATCAGCAAAATATGTCCGATTCTAAGAAAGATTTATGGATTCAGCTCACGTTTCACAAATGATATAATAATCCCCATCAGTGACGACATGCTTCGTCCAATTGGATTGATCTTTAGCGAGGAAAATTGTGGAGGTATCACAAATCAATCGAATTGAATGACTCCTTTGCGGGTTCTCATTCGAAGGTATTTGGATTATGTATTAGTATCGTTTGTTGTTTTTTATACCCTATAGATTGTGCCGATGGCAACTTTATTATCTTGTGTGTGTGGGAGTATTTTCAAAGATATTTTTGAATAGGTTAATTTAAGAAATATATTCATATTAAGGTTTTTTATGAATAAATACTTTTACTTATGAATACTCTACTCTACTAAGTAAAAGTATTTCGTTAATTTTCACTTTAATAATCGTCGTCTTTTCGGTTATAAGATCTAAGTCATTTTGTTTTGTAAAACGACTTCACGAATATTTTTTTTTACTTATTTATTGTTCACACCTGACAAAAAACTGAGTGGTGTGGAGACCGTTTAAGTCATATGGACCCTGAATAGATCAAATTAATGGTCAAAAATATATTTTTTTAGTTTATTAAGAAATTTTTATCAGACCAAAGGTATTTAACTTACCATTGGGCAACTAATTTACATAACTAGCAAATGGTATGATTTTACCATTGTAGTGGATGAAGGGCAAGTTTACATATATTATTTTAATTAACATAGCTTGGCATTTAATATGATTGATAGACACTCCAAAGTGTGGCGATCAATTATGAACAGCTATTAGGTTCTAATTCAACTTAGCAATCGCGCTGTGAAGATCCTCAATGTTGGCCTGTACATAAAATTGAATATCGTCTGCATACAGGTGGTACACAACAAACAATAATGGAAGTAATAGAGATTATTAGAACTGAAAAAGAAATACTGACGAAAGTATACCTCCTTGCGACTGTACGCCAGATTCCTGATCTGGCCACTGTGATGACTTCGCCCACATTTACAGTATGCTGACGCCCGTGAAGATAGTAAAAAAACCACTCCAAAACCGTAGGAGGGTACAAATAATGGGATAGGATGTAATGGATTAGAATAGTCCACTAGCACCATCATTGTAATTTTATAATTTTACATTCCATATCGAATGACATTGAATGTCGGTAATTTGAAGTAATGCAATGATGCTATTCTGGCCAGAGCGAAACCCTGTTATCTGGTATACACTCAGCAGGTTATTTTTATACATAAATATAGTGACTTGCTTAAATGTTGAGAGGGTGTAGGATCGGGTACTTTAAGTAAAGGGCAAACAAAAGCCTTTTTCCAAAATGTTGTGTAAACTTGCGAGAAAAGTATGTGATGTGTGTGACTGTAGGGAGAAGGTATTCCACTATATCAGCCTTATTCCAGATTAGAACGAAACGAAAATTAAAACGGTAAAGTGAGGTATGTCTAATTTGACCTCTAAGTACGGTTTTAATTCAATGTCTCTTAATTGATTTATGCTAATATTTTAGCGTATATCACCTCAGAGACTATGCTGTTTCACTATTCACAGTAGTTGCATATAACGCCCTACCGGAATGACCATCGATTTATCAAGCTACGTATATCTATACAAACCAGAGCAGTAGTAAAAAAAACTTACTTGACGAATTGTCAAACATTAATTCTTTTTTAGAAGTTGCTTACGAATGCTATATAGTCTTAAACATTATTATTAGTTGCTTTCAGACATTTCCCATTCTGCGCACGCCAAAGGTACCAACTACATCTTTTCATTTTGCAATAGTAAGACTAAATACTTAAAATACAAAAGTAGAATTAAATATAAATTAGTAATATTTGGCGATTCTCCCTCATATATAAATTGTATATTGCATCTTTGCTAAGATTGTTTTATTTGAGCACTCCTTGAATCGTACTCTTTTTTATAATAAAAGGGATGCAAAACAAGCACATAGTTCACACCTACATACAAAATATCTTGCGCAAAGGTACCCCCGGTTCGGGTAGAACTGAAAATCGTTGCGGTTAACCCCGCGTGATATTAGGGTGAGCTAGGACTATTTTATTGACACGATACGGATATATCTAATCTTAGTTATATTATTGATCTGTAGCAATTATAAGTAGCGTCCAAACCTCTATATTTTGTATTCTATTATACAATAATTGAACACTTATCAGTGAACGCCAAATTGAATTGTGTAAATTTAAATGTAATTTATTTTATGGTCACTTCGAAAGATAATAGAAAATTCAATATATAGAAACGTTTTATTCGATTCGTTGGTAGTAATGCAACGGATTTCAGAATTTGTACAGAATATTTTAGTAACAAATTGAATTCAAATTTGTCCAACGATAACTTTCTGTCATGCGTAATCTGCGCGCGTTGAACCAATTTACAATTGTTATTATTTTGCGTAGTTATTGACATTTTTATTATGATGGGATATATATTTCTATTTAACAAAAGCTTTTGCTTCAAGTTTTTATGGTGTCAAGCTAAATATTAGGCCTACACTTTCTTTTCATTAATATTATCTAACAATATTTTGGGCAACGTGCTTTACTAAATGTATACAATTAAGTTAATATAAAAGTATAATATTTTTAATTTTAAAAGTACATTCAAGAAACTACTCTCGAGATATACATTTAAATGCAGTTATAATAGCGTACGACTATATACCGAAAACTTTAACAACTTTAAGTTCACACCGATTCAATGATGAAATAGTTTTTGGAGCTTACTCGTCACCGCTAGTTATAGTACATAGTCCATGTAAATTCTAATTAGTAATACCGTTTCTACACCGTCGTGTATTGTGATTTTGACATGTTATTGTTTTACGAATTATAGATGTTTAGGAATAACACCTAATATACCTAATACCAAATATAGTTTAAAAACAGTCCAGTACTTACCACTTGTTGTGGTAAGTATTTGTCCTGGCGGGCATTGCCATTTCTGAGGACTAAAATGGTGTCCGCTTATCAATCATTGAATTCCCGACTTCTTCACACACCATGGGATACATCAACGATCGTTAATAAAGCCTTATTTGCGGAAATTGATAACCAAAGAAGGAAATTCTAATTGCTAATTTAATTTTTCTATTGTATGTAGCAATATGCAAATTGAATTTACTTTCTCACAGCATTGATGTGTTCTTTTACGCTGTTGTACTTTATGTTTTAGATCGTGGGTCTTAAATATTATAAAGTAGTCTTTTCCGATGGGGCCGACTCAAACAAACATATTTCAGGTAATATGTATCAGCAGTTTGAAAAACATTCTCGCCTCTATCGTTGCTATTTATATAATGTTAATAATAATAATTATACATTTTGGTCGGGTGTGAATAAGACACGCGCGTACAACTATTGGGTCATGCCTGCCCTCGTATATACTTTTGTCGTACTCAAGTGAACTCAAACCGAACTAGAAGCCCTGGATAGAAAAGTTTGCACAACTATAACGTCCCACAGGATACATGGATTGTCAGTAATGAGGCTGCACTTACCGCGAAGGCATGGAAGCCGTGCCTTTTTAACACTACGACTACGAAGTGTGCAGCGTCCGTAACTATTTTCTGACGAGATCGGGTGGTGCCTTCCATATGGACGTTATAGCATGAGAGAAAGGGTACCCTCTGTCCTTAGCTAGTGAGCAATGGCAGGACACAGGTATACATAGCGTTAGTGGTTGCCGCATGGAAAGAGATGAAGCTCCATGGGAGGTATCACAAGGCTCTTCACGAGCTGTTTGTAGACACAGTTGCCGCCTCCCTTCACTGGCTACAGATGGTGACTTTTTGGGGAAACCGAGAGTTTTGTCTATGCGATACAGGACCAGGTTATTAAGACCAACAACTATCACAGACACATCCTGAGGGATGGCACCGTCGACATCTGTTGAGCTTGCTATCGCTCTGGTGAGTCCCTTAGGTATGTTTTCTCCGGTTGTTCGGTGCTTTCTATCTCTGAATATCTACACAGGCGGAACAACCTAGCAACTAGGATTCTCTACCTGGAGCTCGCTCTGAAATATGGCCTTGTAGATCGGAGATTGCCTTATTATAAGTACACACCGTTAGCTATGCTCGAAATAACCGCGCCAGGCTCTACTGGGACCGGTTTATCATCACGGACAGGGCTATTCTTGCTTGCGTATAAGTCTGACATCATGTTGATGGACTGGGCATAATCTAAAATATTTTTGGTCGACATCACCTTCCCATAAAAACCTCGTGAAAGCCGAAACAGACAAAAAGATAAAATATCTGGACCTAGCCCACGAGGCGACCGACATGTGGGGTGGTATGCCGACCGAAATTATTCCTATAACGTATCCCAATTAGCCTTTCAATTCACCTGAGGTTGTTGGGACTCCGGTACGGGCAGCTCTGGGCTAAAATACAGAAGGCGGTGCTCCTCGACACCGCTCTTATAATCCTCAGGTTCCTCTCCTTTTCGCCCTAACCCTCGACCGATTGCTCCTCCTCCAAACTCCTCTGTCGAAGGATTTCCGCGTGGTTGGTCTTTATGTATTTATTAAATTGTATTGTATGTATTTGTTTTATTATATGTTTATACTATTTTATTTATTCTATTGACGAACCAGGCGGAGATAGAAATATCCTCATAATAATAATAATGCATTTGAAGTTATGATTTTTTCCCCTAAAATATAAATAACTCAAGATTGATAATGGAAGCATAATAAATAAAAAATATACTTTAATATATATGAGATTGGCAAAAGCCACGAAAGTGGTGTGTCGATAAATGTATGAGCCATTGTGAATCGGCACGCAATCATATTTGCTGCTCACGTCGCAATGCGATTTGTGGGCGTCGCGTGATGGTATATATGGGTACGGTTGTTCCAAATTACCCTATTCAAGGTAAAAGGAATCATACAGAGAAATATCTTAAAATGCAGATAGTGTTGTAGCATGTCGATAAAAGTTTGACGATGTTCATCTTTCTATTGGTTGTCTTTTAAGGCGAATGACTTATTAGTGGTTCTAGGTGCGCTATGGCGCTACTATTATTGTGCCTGTGTACAAAAAGTTCGAGCATGGTATGGTGATCATCGACAACGACGCTTAATGGTTACGATTCGAAGCCAAGGTTAATGCAAATGCAAAATATGACTAAGTTGTTGTTTTTCGAGTTGTGTAGTAGGTGTCGCTGTACATGTAGTGGCATATGACCACCTACATTCGATTGAAGCCAAGCATTCACACTGTTACATAAAGTACAGAAAACGGATGTGTCGCTGAAATTTATAAACTATATAATTTACATTACTAGGTGATTTTATGTGGGCCTTATTTATTGATAACAAACAAACCCTTTGCTTAACATTAGATTTATTATAAAAACATTAACTTTACATCTTATAACGACAGTCGTATAAATTATTGAAGATAATCGTGGAAGCAGATGAGCCTTTGTGATTTTTTTGTGGGAGGCCTCTTATTACCGATTAACCGAGTAAAGTGGGGACAGCAACCCTTTTGTAGTCGATGGGCTGTCAAGTGTTCGTGAGTCTTGATCGATGGGCGGCCTGCCCTTTGCGAATGCTCGCTTCATATTGGAGTTTAATTGGGCTTGTTTACGTCATAATCGGTAGAAAAAATCGCCGCCAGACCACACTCGCGTAATTAAGATTGATGACACGTGAAATATTATAGCACGTTTCACGCTTTTGATTATAATCGATTGAGGTGGTTCTCTTTTGACTTATAAATTTTTGTTGTGTCTATAAAAATTATTCATGTCTGTAAAAAAAAATAAGTTAAACTTATTTTTACCAGTAGATCCCACAGCTGGGCATAGGCCACCTTTCTAAAGAGCATATTAAAGAATAGTTAACTGCGCAGATAAAATATTAATACATAGTTATTTTTGTTCACAAAAAAACTTCCATTTACATGACACGTGAGTTAGAGTGAGTTAGAGAGTTGACAGCAATGTCATTTCCCCATCGCCCCATTGACACCGAAACGTAAATATAAAATTGGAATAAATTCTAAAAAAGCTCTTTCTTAGTTGGAGATCTTCCAACTGCTTGTTGCAATGCAACACAAATTGCTTTAAATAGAATTTTAAGAGTTCGTCAAGATCTTGTTCAATATATATTTGTACCTTGTG
This sequence comes from Teinopalpus imperialis, assembly GCA_029286865.1. Taxonomy (NCBI): domain Eukaryota; kingdom Metazoa; phylum Arthropoda; class Insecta; order Lepidoptera; family Papilionidae; genus Teinopalpus; species Teinopalpus imperialis. The sequence goes on along the minus strand of JAGSMU010000035.1, from coordinate 1,830,136 downwards.
TTTTATAAAGAGATTTAATGGTGTCTTTATTTTGTATTATATAAAACTGTCGGAAGTAAATCAAATTAAATATAGATAAAATGCAAGGCACATATAAGCAACCATTAAATAAAACGAGTCCATTTAAAATACTTCTTTCATAATACATATTTCAGAAATACATACATAATGTATTTCTGAAAGACTTATCAAAGCGATTCGTATCACTAAATGAGAATTAATTTCTTTAAAAATTAACATGTACATATTTTTTATTTTAAAATTAAATCCTAAAATTAAAATTGACGTGAAACAGCTCTATAGATTTTCAAAACTTATCGAAGCCAATTTTTTTTCAACCTAAGGGTGACAAATAACAAACCTTTCCATGCTCAACAAAGATTCTTCATTAAGAGATCTTCCAACTGCTTGTTGCAATGCAATACAAATTGCTTTAAATAGAATTTTAAGAGTTCGTCAAGATCTTGTTCAATATATATTTGTCACTTGTGTTTTATAAAGAGATTTAATGGTGTCTTTATTTTGTATTATATAAAACTGTCGAAAGTAAATCAAATTAAATATAGATAAAATGCAAGGCACATATAAGCAACCATTAAATAAAACGAGTCCATTTAAAATACTTCTTTCATAATATATATTTCAGAAATACATACATAATGTATTTCTGAAAGACTTATCAAAGCGATTCGTATCACTAAATGAGAATTAATTTCTTTAAAAATTAACATGTACATATTTTTTATTTTAAAAGTAAATCCTAAAATTAAAATTGACGTGAAACAGCTCTATAGATTTTCAAAATACATTAAATACTAGAGATTTACATACTTCATTGCTTTAAAATATATATTATACATTTATAGTGGTACACTACAGTTAATTACTAGCTACATCATGAATGGATTGGCTCGACCGGTGAAAGACCACGCTCTCATACGGTAGTGTAGGGATCCCAAGACCTTTCTTACTGGTAACGAGGCATTCTGTCGTAGCTTTACTGAGACAACGTAACGGCATTATGATTGTTTATCGAGGATGAATGTGGTTCCATGGTAACAAGCCACATGAATCATTCAATATCAGGTGAACAGTGTGTTCGTTTGTAACCTACGATACAATAAAAAAAAAAAATGCTTTCGACTGTTTCTTTAAAATAGCCCATCGTCCCATTTGTATATCTTAAAATTTAGATAACCTAACGCAAGAATAATGTTATAGCTTTTAGACAAGAAGCGTTCTTCGGCTTCTTGTCTATGCGTACTCTTTTAATTTCATGGTTTCCAAGCAAACCTAGTTCGATCCCTGTTGCCGGCATCATTTAAATTTTTAACTGCTATATAATTTTAGTGCTGATTTTACATGGTAAAGGAAAATATAGTTCTTTCTAGGATCCTTAAGAAATAAATAAAAAAAGTCATCTGAAGTCCAACAATCAACAGTGGAACCTCGCTTGGCTCCAATATCGTCTCTATCTTTGACAGTGGGTTAAATATATATACATACCTAAAAGATGCTACTTATTTTTTTCTTTTAAGTATTGCATTTTAAAAATTATTTAGAAACAACTACATATACTATGTTAATAAATAACTGTACCTGTTTTAGATTATATTGATCGACTCAGCTAGACAAGTCTTACTAAGACTAAGTCCACATCAAACCAAAACCATTAGCGAGCATTTTCGAGATTAAAGTCAGTCAGTTACAGGAGCTTACGGAGCTTTGAACAACTGATGTTGAATAGAAGAGAATATTATGTTTAAAAGTACGCATTAATTGAATTACCAGTCATTATAGTATGTCTACGTCCAATTAAATAAGAGATCTTTTAGTTAGTTTAGTTACTGAAATATGAATGGTTCGTCTGGATTGAGAAAGGAATGCGACCTCACAGAATACCAGCATGCTGCTATGTTTCCACTTGTGAGAGTAGGGATCCGGAGATCCTTATTACTGGTGTCGAGGCATTCTGTCTTAGCCCTCAAGAGGTGATAACTCAACTGTAATATGATTCCTTACCGACGAGGAATGTGGTTCAGTTGTCATAGGTCCCAGGAATCACTTACCATCAGGTGAACTGCGTAAGTGAGTGAAATTTATGATAAAATCATACACTTTTATCAAAGCAATGATTAATTAGTATCCTTATGTTACTTCTGTCGGCACTACTTGCGTAATACAAGCAAAATGATGAAACTTGTCTCACGAAAATCGGAATGGTACACGCGCGTTCTGCTCGCGGTGGACCTGTTTTTATTTTAACTTTTAATTTTGTTTTTAATTTGCGATTTAGAAATATATATGATATAAATTTGTAATTTAATGAAACGTGAAATGTAATATTTTTAAAACTACGTTTTTATAAATATTATATTAAAATATATTAATTCTTTCAGTTTATAATCGAGGAAATCATAATAGTTTCAAGGGTGTGTATATTTGAGATAGAAACAAAACTGCCAAAAACAAAAATATATGACGCTTTCAACTGTAACAAATGTCCAATTTCTGATCGGATATATACGACTTAGCAGCAAAGGTTATCCATTATTTACAGAACAACCTGAATTCAATGTATTCTTACCCTTGGTTTTGTTTGCATGGTATTAAATTGAAAGGAAGACACCTGCAGAGAAAGTATGCTAACCGATGTAGCCTTAAATATGTATGATATATTATGGCTTCCTGTTAGAGAATAGTCTTCCTTTGCTAAGTTGAATCATTGTCTGGTATGTTAAATTAAAAGTACATAACCGCAATAGTAACTATGACTGACCAAAAACCGCATAGAAACAATAATTTTGTACTTGTCAGTTTTGTCAGTATAAATAAGCATAATTCTATACAATCTTAGCTAGTTACCAGTAATACAATATCGTAGTCTCAAAATGACCTTTATTGAGTCCTAAGAGTAGAGTCTAGTTGAAACCATGATAGGCAGGCTCGACCGGAGAAGGATCACGCAAACACAGTATACCATCGCGAATTGGCACCATTAAGCTACTGTATTTTATATGCTCAATGTGGAGAACTCCAGTTACTGGAAGCGAAGCACTCTATCTCAGTTCTCAAGTAACGTTTGATTTTTTACGGAATTATAAAAAAATAATTTTGTATTTCTTTACATTTTTTTTTAATTTATTTATAATATGAGTACATAACACTTTAATTACAAAAAATAACATTCAGAAAACCACAGAGGTTTGTCGAGAATGTTACCTGACAATAATATTTAATATAAAATGTTGAGCAATACATGCAAGTACCTACATTAATAACTAAAAATAAAGGTAAATAATACACTGAAGATCTTAATTTACACACACAGAAGTAAAGGTGAGTAGAAAGAGCACCGATGCATTCAATGAATGTACAGGTTGTTCAAGAAATGAGATTTTAATTTTTGCTATATGTTTTTAGCTGTGATGCATTGAATGAAAGATGCATCCATATCATTAAGAATGCGTGGTATGAGATACGGAGTGGTTCTATAACCATAAATATTAGTTGCTGCGATAGTGACAAATTTTCGTTATTTATATATATATATATATATTAGTTTTGTGCCGTGTTTGGAAATGATGGGTTATTTTGTTTTTTATACTCTTATTCAAGAATTGTTCTTTTATGATGCTGTAGGTGGCTTTAGTGTGAACAGGAAGTACCTTACAATACATGCTGCAGTCTAAACTTACCATCAAGTGAAACGTGTGCGCGTTTGTCAATAATAGTTTTATAAATAAATAAGCTTTGTGAACACATATATACATGTATTAAAATCTTTTTTGAAATTGATTTTGAATTAAACTTAAAATTTTCTAAATATAAGAAAAATTGTAGACTTGATTTTGGACCTTATTTATACGGCACCTCTAAAGCATAAATATCAAAGTTCTAGATTGAAATTTCATTAGTTGTATATAATGATAAAGTTTATATTAAAAGTTACGTGTGAATACATATTAACATAATCTTCTATAACTTCTTAGAGCGTGGCAAAGTAATCAAAGAGGTTGACAGTTCAGTAAGTAAAGCTTACAGATGTACGAGTATATAAGCATACTTCTTTGATCAATTTGCTCTTTCTGGTTGTAAGTTACCTTTGAGGAAAATAAAATACGTATGAATAATATTTTATATCAAATATTAAAATTTGACTTCTGTCTATTCATTCTTTTGCGATGATAAGGCAAGTGTCATGATCTTTTTTAAAAACCTTCAAAGAACTTTCAAGGACATACATAATTATTTAAATGACTATTGAAGAGATATCAACACTCATGGGTGAATTATTGAAAATTATTTTATTTTTAATAAAGTGACAGCGGTACATAAAGATCTCACTGCTGGACATAAGTTTCCTCCTCTAGAATATTGGAATAGCATTAAGTAGAATCGCTTGGTGAATTTAATACGTTAATTAGAAATGTTGATTGTATGGCATTGACTAGTCTGTGTAGCTCCTTCATTCGCTGTGAAAAATATCACGCTGTCTTCCTGTCAATTTTGATCTTGACAATATTTTCTAGGTAATACCAGATGATATATAGTGATTTAATATAGGGTGACAAACGAGCACATTGTTCACGTGATGATAAGTGACGTTTGCGGTCCATGACATCCACATCTATTAACATCTTAACAAAGATTCAAGGTTCACATGCGTTGCCAGCCGTGAGGACTAAGATGGAATGCCTCGTTGCCTGGATTACGCTCCCCGGATCCCTACGCTCATCTTACGAAACACAGTAGTTTATGCTATTAATAAGAACAGGCACTCACTCGTTCCTTGCTACTGTAATTCAATGTAAAGCATTTACGATTGGGTCGGTGACAGATTCGGATGCAGAACTCGGATACGGTCATTCTATTAACACATTCATACTGAAAAATAAAAAAAGAACTCTGTTAGTCGGTACTCGAGACTTAAGTAGTACTTTCAAAATTAGGTCACGTGGCTATCAATATCTTAGGGCAACCTTTTATTTAGGAGCCCTAACTCGTCAAGTGAACACGTGATCAATATTATCATTTCAAATAACATGATTTCTTTTTAACATGCTTTTATTAGAACTGACATGTATTGTATGTATGAAATATTTTTTATTTCAGTTTTCACCTAATAACCGATGACAATATGGTTATTATAATAACATGACTATGCGTGTTATTTTAAAGTATACATTTTTTTAACCGTTCGTGTTACCGTTTCTTTTCTTCTTTTTGTTTCAAGAGGTCTTTATTCGCAGTGGGGTCTGTCCTCAGGGATGTTCTCGTAACGAAAATTAAGCTCTAGCTTTAGTTCTATAATAATATCGATGTGCTTTTAAACGCGTCGTGTGAAATTGAAAATTATTGTGAGTACCTATTTTTATGGAGTGTAATTTCATTAAAGTTAGATGGAGTTGTTTCTCGTTTGGTTTGTCTTCAATACAGGGTGACTTTAGAAGGCACTCTCAGATATTACTCCACTTTTAATATACTTTGTCACTTAGTTTGCATAATGCAGACTAAACTTTTTAAAAATATTAAGACACCTTTTAGAAATAAAATCTTTAAAAAAATTAAACTTTAAATCTGGTGTTTAATTATTTTACACTTAGTATGTATACCAGTTATGTACAAAAAATATTATTTGAGATATATTGTAAATAAATAGAATATTGAAGAGAGACGTTAGCGTTATAAAGTGACTGAAATATGCAAACTACGCACATGTAGTTACACCTTCGCTACAGGGGGACTACTCGAAGGAATCCCTAGAACGCAGTAATTGTTTCTCAGGTTCCCTATACTTATCACACGAAAGTTGCCTAATGCTGCAATTTCATTTCTGTGTGGGCGTAGGACTTCCTCGGATTGATACTTCCGTTTTTGCTACAGCTAGAAACTAGATGCAGAGTGGCTCTAACATTGTTAAAGCACTTCATCTTACTACAAGGTATTCATAAGTAAATAAATACTTCTTTAGTCTATAATTAAATTTGTAACATTACCACGTGCATGCGAATATGACGTCACAAAATCTAAAACAGAAATTTTCCTTTGTGTACATTAATGAATTTACAGCGTTCGTACAAAATTCCAAAGTTAGCTTGAACTGCGTATATGCTACTTATGTATCAAATTCCATTACATACTTAGCTGTAGCTATAAAACATACAAGAACTTTAGCACATGTTACGCGAGTCGCAAATTATTTTTGGATGCCATTTCTGAAATTTATTAAGCAATATCGTAAAGACGAAGAGGCCGAAAGCGTTATATTTTATGTTGGTACAAATACTGTCATACACATTATGTTGGATCAACAACGTTTATTTTTTATACGGCGTTTTTTCTTTGTTTTTAACTCATCCAAATAATGATAGACAATTTAGATAGAATAAAATATTTAAGGGATAAAAATGCAATTCAAATGGATATATTATACTGCGTTCTTGCAAAAATTTAGGCATTTACGTGTGGACTGCATACACGTAAGTGCCTATATTTTTGCACGAACCTTCTTTTATTCATGAGAAATAGCCTTATTTATACCCGCCCATATATGTGCATTGACAAGTCATATCGAACTTGGATCAACTAAAACCCCTAACGAACTGATCTGCCCCACGATAGGGGCTCTATTCGCAAGCCCATGCATTGCTGGGCGTCCACCGGTAAGGTCTTACCAGTGGAAACCTCTTCCTCTTCTTCAGGCAAGCGTTTTCTTTCTGGTTATAGGACATTTATTAAGTTCATCCTCCAAGGCACAGTAAAAACTGTTAGTTTCTTTTTTATATGCTCAAAATCACTATCACGTATTCAACCTTTATGAGTTCGTTGCTGGAAACTAGTCTGTCTAAGATTCTGCCAGCTGGATCTTTTAGAAGACTCCTCTATGCTTGTCATGTATTTGTGTTGGTGAACATAGTTCTTGCACTCTTGCACTATGGATGTTCAGACGTACTCGTTTATCAGTCGGACAGTCGTTGTTGTTCAGAAAAAAATGATGTATTCCCTCTTTCACGCGTAAAATTTGTAAAAGCTATATATATATATATATATATATATATATATATATATATATATATATATATGTAGGTATCAGTGTTTTTGGAATACCTTATAATTGAGTTTCGCTTACTCATTTCAAAGCGTAATATTGATCGGACTATTCTAATAGCTTAGTGTATAGCTGACCTATTTGCTGTTTGCGGCTGTGTCCGGACGAAACTACCAGGGTTCATTTAAACGTCATACCAATGTGGGCCAGCATCGATGTCGTTGGTCGATGGACGACGCAATGTTGATGAACTTTGAACTTATTGTGCTGGAGGTAACCGCGAACGTGACTAGGGTAAGCTATCAGAACCGAACCGATGGCACAACTTCAGTCTTATTTAGCCGCAGAAAGTAAACCATCGAATTCCAGAATGTTAGTGCTTGAATATTCTGTTTATAATTTACTTTTGGGTATTTAATATTATTATTAGGCTGTTAGGGTGTTTTTATGTATTATATATTTATCTATTTAGTAGTAGTTAAAATATTATTTATATAAAATATATAAATAATATTTGTTTATGAAACTAGATGTGACAAACGGTTATACAGTTCACGTGATGGTAAATCATGTCTGCAGACCAGAAATCATCTACTATCTGAACAAAGATTTGCGCTATCATTCCGAGAACTGAAATTTCTATGGTCGTTTAATGAAAATGCAGGTATAACTATTTCTAGTGCGTTTAAGGACACATCTAGTATTCTGAGTTTCAAAGTGAAGAAAATGGCAACCGCCTGTAAATATTGTGGTAACTATTTAGAGAATTCTCTAGCTAGGTTTTTTTAATTGTTTTATGTAATCTTCATGTTCGATGAAAAATAATTTCCTAGATTTTAGTAAAAATTTTGCTAAAAAAGTTTCAAGTTGTTTATAGTTTCCGATAACGTTTCACGTTAACCAACTGTAAGAACTTCTATTAGTATGTTCAGTGCGGAAGCCCATTTCATTTGAGAGAAAAAAAGTTCGATAAAAGTGAACGTACAACTCGCTCGGCTTTTTGAAATTCTGCACACGTTATTTACATTGAAATGGGTCTTGTTTATTATTTTGAATCTTATAGTGAGGGAATTGAATACATATTTGTATGCATACTCGTGAACTGGCGGAGGATTATAACCATCAGAGGCACGCGATAGACGGCCGAGCGTGATCCAGCTCGTCGTGGGCTCTCGTTTCACTGAATTCTCTTCCAAATACCCGTGAAACTCGCAATATGTGCACTCCATTTTACATGCAAATTGGTAATTTAAATTAGGAACTTTGTACTTTTATACCGAAGAGTTCTACCTAAGTTTTAAATAAATAATAGCTTTTTAGCTATTTAAATAATTTCTTTTATGAAGGCCGCGATGGTCGTGTATACCAGTTACCACAAGGTAATTGTAGTAGGTAGTAGCAGGAACAATTTATTTATCATAAGAGGTTGGTGTTCGCGTCGTGTGCCGGTGATGGTTAGGCCTATATCTTGACCGGGACCATAAGAGCCCATGTTCATCATCTTCACCGCTGACCAGCTAAGCTAAGGCAATGGGCTTGTGACCAAAAGCCGGAGGCACAATTTGCAAATTATGGTCACTAAATAACAGAATTGTCTGTAAATGAGCTTTAAGGAAAGGGTAAGTAAAATTTGCAGTGTCGTATCAGGTCTGCTTTCTTCTTTCTCGGTCTGTACACTTCAAAGGTCTATCGTTAACAGATCCTAACTCAGCACAATTTTTTTCCCAAACTACCCGTTTCATACAAAGAAATATTATCGTAAGCATGACCCGATCTAACACATCCGGAAAAATATGTCAAACGTGAAGTTATAATAAAACGTACAAAATTCATTCACAACTCATAACTCTCACACAAAATGTCAGGCCGGTTCAAAAAGTCTTATTCATTCAAACTAGGATTATGCAAAGTTGGCGGTACGCGTTCAAATCCTATTTCACCATTTTGAAGTTAAATAAGAGCTAGTGCTGTCTATTTACAATAGTGAAGTGTATCAGTTTAATAGAGTACCGAAACCGGATTCTGAACACTACGTTCCGAGGACAGCATCTAAAAGTTTTCTTTCATTGCCATCGCTCATTCTTTCAAATATTTAGTTATTTTTATTTCATTTAATTATTTTTAAACAAAAACATTTACATCACAGGATGTAATTGAAAGACTTAATACGAGTATGTTGTTGTATCAAATAGCACAAACGTGATGCCGTTAAGAACTGACTGTTATGTCCGCGGATTCCATCGACGGGTTAACTAACTTAATTGATGAAAGTGCAATTTGAATATAATTTTTATTTAATATACATATATACAAAACCCACTCCTAGGTTTAGGCCTTCGGTCTAGAGAAGGTGTTGGTGAATAGTTCATCACGCGGCTCCACTGCGAATTGTTGGACTTCTCGTGTGCCCGATATATATATATTTACTTTTTCCTATCCCGCCGAACACGCGGTAAATCATTTTTGCAATTAACAATTTTTTTCACCGAGGATTGGCCTCACCTTGCTCGTGTGCTGTGAATTAAAAGCGAGTAATTAGACAGCTCTTCAACAACAAAGTACAAAGCATTTCTGCAATAACAATTCTAGTTGCAACATACTCGCATATTATATCTTTCATTATCCAAATGCTACGTATTTCTGATAGTGCTTCGTAGCAATTTCTGTAGGTTGTGTTAAACAATGGAGTAATGAGCTGGGATAAAGATATGGTTTACTTAGATGCGTAGCATCTTAGGCTGTATGCCCGCTATTTGATAAAAATCATACTACATATATATGTTATCGAATATTTTCGACATAAGGATCTTCAAGAAAAGTGTCAATGATGATAACTGGCATCAGATCAGCGACTTACAGCTGGTGTATATGGACGGCTGTGGTCACCTACCACGTCTAATTATATTCACATATCGGCTACATGAATCGTGAAACCTACATATTACAACAGTGTACTACATAGCTAACGCTCATTTTTTACGATTGTGCTGGCTATGGATGAAAGTAAGCGTAAATTTTTCTTTCCTATACTTTTTGTAACTTTTCTGGGCGTACTTCCACGATACGATCTTATATATTTGACCGAGGAGAAGAAAGTAAGGGACGGTCTCTTTCTTCTTTAAGGGCTTAGACGGCTGAAGAATTTGAAAAGGGACTCTGTATGATGTCAAGTAGAGCTTCAGATTATTCAGGTTATTGTATTATATTCTGGGAATATTGAATTAGATCACACAATCGGAAGAATAATTATCAAACTCAGAACACCGATTTCTTTTGTATATTCGAAGGAAAATAAATCTTATTTCTTTTAATTTTTACGCAGTTTCGCCGAAAAAGTACTCTTGAATTAATTACATCGATTTCGTATGTGAATTTCATCGTTTAACTTTATGACAGTATTTGAAAGGTACAAGGCTGTTCTTTTGGTCACCTAAATAAATTGAAGCTTTGGATGAAAAAAAGAATTCGTTGTTACGCCTGGGACAAGAATGTGACCCACAACAGACCGACGTGATGGAATTATACGTGGTTAGTAACAAATGTGTTGCCATCAACACGCCACATTTAGTGCGTTCCGTCGTAATCGCACGAGGTTTTTCCTATCTTCATTTCACTTTTCTTCTAAGCGTAGTAATGTTTGTTTAAATCTAAAGCAATTAACCGGAATGTTTGTTGTATGGGTGGGCTTAAGTGTTTAATCCTTAAGTGTTTAATTCCCATCTTTAATCCGTGTTTAACGTCTACGATTGAAAGTATTGCCATCATTGTATACTTAATTACAGCTTGCATCCAAGTATATAAATCTAAAGCAACTCGCGCTTTCATTCATGTACATATGTACACATGCAATCGTATAAACCAAACATGTAGCCACAAACACCTAAAGACCGAAGCGTTAGTAGCGCTTATATGACAGATATGATCTTTGCGTGACAAAATGAGTCTTATATTTGAGGCACCCTGATCATCGTGTCAGTCCAAAAGAATTTGTGGCTAAACTGCCATAAATAAACTCACCATTACCTTTCAATATTTGTTAAAATTTGTTTTGTCTTACAATTTCTCTAATCTAATGACGTCAGTGGGTGTTATAATGCGCTTTATTTTTTATGTAAAAATTTCGTTCCGATCAATATTGCAACTGTGATTTAAACAAAGTATTATATCGCCTGATTGTCTTACTTGCATCGGTAACGTACGCAAAATATTTTTTTTAGTCATTATTCCAAATAGAAATACAATAAAATAAATTAAGATGGTTTAGGATATACTAAAAATAGTATAATTGTGTATTTTTATTATTTTCCTTATTATATATACATGATGCTTTAAAAATGTATAGCAAATCATGACATGAAAAGGAAAATATATGTTCCGGTGGTTTTAATTATTCTCATCTAAGCCGCCAACCAACCACCGGAACGGGCAAAATTAAGTAGCAGAGTAGTGTAGGCAGAGTACGCTGTCAGACCTTGGGATGACCTAGAGTAGTGAGTTAATATCGACTTAATCGATTAATATCAGATTGGCGACATAAGAAGTAATCAATAGTTTTTAACTCGTAACTGATATACATGTATGGAGACGTATGGATAAAAACTGCGAGATGAGTATCAGTGGCGTACCTTATGGAAAACCATAACCTCTTAATTTCCTTCTAAATGATGGGCGAATATTAGCAAACGAAAAAGTTCTTTCAGTCAAAAATAGAAATCGTAATGACCCGTCATTATGGTATTATCACGCCGACCCGAGACCATCCATTATCCACTTTTAGCAATGTCATTGACGACTTTTCTATGTGACGACAGTTTCTTTTTGACTGATGAATGGCCCTCTCATCAATTGCAGATCACTTGGCCACTTCATAAATATGTACACTGCTCTATGGTATCACTTTTTATGAGCTTAAAAGGATCCGCTTGCGTATGATTGATGACTGGGGAGCCGACAAGGGCGCTCTTATTGATTGACTTGATTCGAGCCGTGCGCAAATATTAATGCTCTTTGCAGTTCTTCACGTGAAAGAAAAATTATTGATAAATTAAAAATATATAATATATTTCAAAATATAAATATATATCAGTAAGATAGAAGAAATTAATTGGTACAAGCCAGCTGGCATTCGATGAGTTTATGGTGGTAGAGCTACGCAGCAGTTGCAAGTTGCAGAATGAATCTGGTGAGTGTAGGGATCCGTAGACCTTTATTACTGGTGACGAGGCATTCCATCTCAGTGTGCTCAATCCAAACTCAAGAGTGACAACACATCTGCTATATCAGGAATGTAGATGTCATGGGCCGCAGTCTAGCTAATATTGTTATTATATTATAGCTATATTTATATATTTATTCAAATTACAACGGATAACAGAAGAACCTCTATTTTCAATCAGAATATTCGCAAATGAGAATAGAGCAGAGTATCGATGTTTAATCATACGCAAACGTCCCAGAGATTTCAATACGCAATCGCTCACAAATGATGATCCGCTAAAAGCTTGTGACTCCTTACACGTGTCGTACGGAGATGATACATTCATGTCCGTATGAAATATCCAATGGTATTCCGTGTGAATTTTAATGAAGTGTAGAGAATGGAGGAAAAGCACGTTTTTTTACTATATTTAATAAAAAAAAGTACGTTCACCATCAAGTGAACTGTGAGCTAGTTTGTTACACTCAATGTAATATAAAAAAAGTTAGCCGTCCCAGCGATCAGGATAGCCTGGTGGTTGGTACAACTTTAATTTATACCTTGTTCAACTAATGTTATGATTATAATTTTTATTTGTTATTATAATTTCAGTTTGCATATACAAACTATAATATCGTTAAGCCTCATTCTATAATTTTAAAAGAATTGATCTTTGTTCATTAAACACCTTATGCTACGTAAAAAGAAAGTAAATGTAACGAGTATATAGTTATGCAACCATGCGTTATGACATAATCATTATTTTTGGTATTAAGGTTAATAAACGAGCAAATAGTTCACACAAGGTAAAAAAAACTGACGGCGGCCTATAAATACTCAAATCCATCCTGACAATTGTTCGATTTCGACCAAGTTATATTTACCCGATGACATCAATTATTTCAATCAATTATAAACTACTATTAAAATTCCAAAAAGTAAGATAACCTCAAATAGGACACGAATTCAGATTCGAATACGATTCAGATCAGAATGGAAATACATCGAATACCATTTCGTATGGCGAGTGTAGAAAACCGGCGATTTGAGGAAGACAACCTATGTGCATCGTTGTTTTCTATTGAAAATGTTCTTGCACCTACCGAATCGGTAAGTAAGACTGACACGTAAACTCCTACGCAATATTTTATCGTAACTCTACTAATCTGTCTTGAAAAGGGCCGTTGGCCGTTTGTAGCTTAATATAAGGATGCCAGTTCATCCTATTTTATGTATTATGAATGATCATCCTATTATATGTAGGGATGAAGTACTAGAAAGAGAACAAGAAAAACATAGTGGAACTAAAATTATACCGGATCTTCTCAGCTGAGCGACTGGACGGAGCTCGCTATTTTTTAACACGTCAAATAACGGTAGCTTTTAAAAAAAGAAGGCTAATTGAATTACATATTAGTTTTGAATTGTACTTTCACTAATTGTATATTTGAGCTTTATTATTATTTAGATAATACCGTGGATTGAAGAAAAGGTTTATGTGTTTGTCGTGTTTAATGCGCAACGTTTTATCTTGAAAATTCGTTTATGTGGTAAAAATGGCGTGCGAAAGTCAAGTCGTGCGTGCGGTATCGGCTTGCGTGTCCAGACAATTTATTTAAGTATTCTCCAAGACAACCTAATTTCTAGGCGCTACTGTCTGGAAGCCGATGAGATGGTATTCAAATTGGGCAGTTTATGTGAATGTGCACGCAATATAAGAATTTATAAGGAAAGCTCACGTGAGTAATTTAAAAGCGTCATTTGAATTCCATCCCCATTTGCTTGATGGAGTTGTTTACTATTATTAGTTTCTATGTATTTCTTGGTTTTCTTTTTTATTTATTTTTCTGATACTTCTGGTCAGATCACAATATTTTCTTAAGCACCAAGTATGAGATTTGTTTACTTAGATGACTTAAGGTTGCTTTCAATAGTTTATAATTTGATGGTGCCGGAGATAGATCCCGGATCGCTAGTGTTGTGAAAATTATTTAATTTCGAGCGACTGAACTTTGAGTTACTATAGTTATAATAGTATTTTAGTATAAATATAGTAATTTTTAAAATATTAAATTTTTAGGCGCTTTGACTCGGGAACTTAAATTTGAGGCGACATAAATGGTTTGTACTGAAGCATGTGTCTAAATGTATTAAATAATTTAAGGGAAAGGAAAGTAGAACGCAATAGTTTAATAAAATATAGTTTTATTTGGAGAATGACAGTGACGTTAATTTTAGGTTTAGTAGAATTGGTCTAACCCGACCGGGAATAGGCCCTCTCTGAATACTAACGTAAATAGCAGTATAACGTAGTTGTGTTTCGTATGGTGAGTATATATATATAATAAGATTCAATATATAATATTATCAATTATTAGACAAAGAAAATATATACGTATTATATATTATTTTATTATTAAACAAACACAATGTCTACCTGACAGTGAAATAATTCCTATAGCCCATGACGTTCACATTTATCTTCTATAAGCATACGTGATTCGATCGTGATACATTGTCACCCTACAAGGACTAAGTTTAAATGCCTCGTTACTAGGTTTCATTCAGCTACCAAACAGTCTAGTTCTATATTCAGAAGTTTCTAATATATAAGAAGTTTATAATCTAGTTTAATATTCAGAAGTACCGTAGCTGTACCTCTTAAATATAAGTAATATAAGATAAAGTTCGATAAAATGAAATAGAAAATATATAAATAGCGGCTTTAAATAAAAAATGCATTATAGTATTTAAATCCAAGACATTCATTAAGGCAACCATTAACTGAATGTTTTTTTCTTTTTATTTCTATCAAATTTAAATATTATAAGCTTAAAAAATAGATTTCCCGTAAATAAAATAGTCGTTTATAAATAGTGACTGAGTTTATTTTGCACACCACCGTGAGAGCAGACTGCAACAGTACTTCGCTTTTTGAATGAATGAATAGATTTCAATCCTACATCAGCTTACTCCGGTGACATTTGTGGATGCTTCGGCTTGGATGTTGTTAGCGCACACGCAAACATTTATACAACGGGTACGACTATAAGAAATAATGCTTTGTGTACCGTTATCTATTTCAATACTGACTACACTTAAGATTAAAGCTAGTGTTTAAATTAATTAGTAATATTATAATGTAATGAAAATAAAATTTTGAATGATGAACGAACATACAGTTCTACTGAAATGAAATTCCCACATCCACTTTGAACAAGGAATCACAATAAAAATATATCATCACGCCTGAGCACTAACATGACATGCTTCATTACAATTAATGTGTTGTGTTTTTTTCCATCATCCGCCGATCTTTTAGTACTGCATCTACTTTCTACCAGTAACGTGAATGTTTTTTCTTTTTGGCTGATTGCCGCTGCTGGCCTGAGGGCTTTTACAATTTCACCAGGTTGAACATGACTGAACTACACAAAATTGCTATCGAGTTGTAGCTCCAAATAAAACATAATGCCCTACTAATAAATATAAAGTTACATGAACTAACAACGAATCAAGATACGACAATAATATGACAATGAAAATAAATGTAATATCTATGCGACAGTGAAATTGTCTTTTAACATAATATATTACGATTTTCAAAAACTTTTCCTTTGTGTTGTTATACAAAAGCTGACATAAAGGTTACAAAATAATCGTGTCATTTACATGTCGATAATTTCAAACTGTGGTCTGTCAATTTGAAACGAAAATGAATTTATTTATTCCGCAACCAAAAATCAATATTTGATTAATTACAACATTTTAATTCCCGTTTTGAATTCCCCCTCATTTGTAAATTTTAAGTTAAATACATCATCAGCAAAAGTCGTCATTATTACTACATAATATTATTTGTTTGAGTAATGGTGATCTAAAAGGATTAACTGAAAATGCTGTAAATCTGCTGTGTTGTGTTGACTGAGCTGAAGTATTCGTGCAGCATAAATGCTGTCGTAAAAAGCTGTCTCGCGTTTCTTTTTGACACTGCATCAAATACTTCCATCAATCTTATTGTGCAATAATTAGGGGGGACAGCGAGTGCGTGGCCTCACTGTTTGAACGAATGCATACTTTCCATGTACCCTGCGCAGTTGATGTCGTTTATGATAGACAAGAAAATGTTGATGTGAAAACAAGAGCCGTATTTTATGGTACGATGATTATATAGTAGTCTCTTAGTTCCATAGATATTTTTATCTAAAATTATTATATAAAAAAAGTTTTTTTGTATATTTAAAGTACTTTTAAGCATACGTACGTACGTACCACTTGTACTGTATCAGCAATATTGGTGGGTGATAATTGTTGGTAACATCTAGTACGATTATATATTTACTACCGACGTAGTTTTCCAACCATTAGCGACCACAAAAATAACGCACACACCACTTGTGTCTCAGTCAATAAAATGTAATGGAAAATAAGATTTTCAATTTAGATGAAAAGATTTTTCTACTTTTCTTTTGTAAAAGTCTTACAAATTCAATTTATTGCCAAATATATTACGGTTACTGTATTCAGTTTATTGAATATACTGTTTATTAAAAATTCACAAAACTTAACAACAACATTGGCAATTACATCCAGCCGTAATAGGAACGTAATTATTTTTTTCAATACAAAAATTAATTTGACAATAATTTTATAATTCTTACTATATTTATTCACGAAATATTTGAATTATAAGATTAGTAGAGTATTTTTAGGGAACGGTCTTGCGTTGGAACACAAATTGCTTCTACCACGACTGAGCACTGTATGGCTTCATACCAGATCAAAATTTGATCGCGGGTACTTACGTACCTTGCAGCGTATACCAATATACCTCTCCCCTCGCAACCTCTTATGTCGGACTCGCTCGGATGTTCTGCCTTCGCCGCTTATGGCAGGGCCACGGGCATGCTCATGCACACCTCTGCTACCCCCACTTGCGCCGGCCGACCATAGGTGGAGGAGGGCTTGCTCGATGGAGGACATCCCCTTCTCCAACCCTCCAGGTAAGGCTCGCCGGAACACGAGTGCACCTTTCTACTCAGCCTCAGAGAAAGGAAGTGAGTCCACCACGCAAAGGCCATGGGGCTAGAGCTAGGCTAGTCCCAGCCCCTTGCGCTGGATCAGGTCTAGGGCTTCGCCGTCGACCTTAATCCGGCCGTGGAGGCCGAGGGAAAGCGGTAACGAACCACCGTCACTTCTATTCCCCCTCGGCCCCCTCCCGCAGCTGCATTATTAGTGCGATTCTCGCTTAAGATGAGGAGGATCGGGACCGTAATATCGACACTCCTTTTCCTCTACCTCGACTTCGGAGGGCAGAGAAAACGATTTCTCGCAGCACCATTACTTCTGCCCCCAGCAGTCCACCAGCACACGTTCAAGGCGCGCTCAACGAGCCCACCCGGAGCGGCTGCATCGGGCCAGCCCAGCGCCTGGGCAACCCGTTTGGATTCCTCATAGCGCCATCTTGGGTGACCTAGCCACGGCTACAAAGCTCCTCCCGCCACGACACCGTCAGAATCCTTCGGGGGTAGTAGGTTCCTCTTTGTTTCATCGGGGTGATCAAGCAACTACCAGTAAGATGCTCTCGCCCTGATAGGCCGTGTTTTAATTTTTGTTTTAATGCAAGGTTTGTTCGATTTGACAACCTTTTTCACTTTCCTTGAAGTTTTGGGCAAAATGCATATGACGTGTTTCATGTGTGCAGATGTATTGGCAACGTGTCAAACTTCACTACGGCGAGAATCAAGACAAGGTCGCTGCTATACTGGCCAGTATTATTTATGCCTGCTATAAAAACGTTATCGTTACACCTTTTATAATCTATATATATACCATAAAAAATTACGAGTTACCGCCTCCGAGGTTGCAAACTATTTAACTACACGATTTTTTTTGCGATTTATTGTATGACTTTAAGAGTTTATGGTGATGACGTATAAGAAGCATTTGCTCTTATACGCATCATATAATTCAATATATTATTATATATTTGTAGTATGCCGATCCCAGCTTACAGGAGATACAGTGGCGGGTAAGAGTGGCCGCTTCTTTTGTAGTACATTTTTTTTTTTTAAGATATATTGTATATAACATGTTAGAAATAACTAAAAAAAAATCACTTTTTTCCCTTTGATCCTAGTGAAAATAGTATTGCCTTTTTTTGTTTGTACCATTCCTTGTTTCTTGTATAGTAAATATTCCTTTACAAAAACGCTAAAACGCTAACGTACAGTGGATTTAAAAATAGATATAAGTATATAGTTGATGTAAATATTAATTGCATTTCAAGCACTCTCACAAGGAGCTTTTTTAGTGATTCTAGAATATAGAAAAATATGAATTGCTGAATCATCAAAAATCGTCAAAATAAAGAAATAGGGAAATGTAAACGCAATGTTATTAAACCCACTTCATTTCAAATTTAGAACGCTTCAGTCTCGATTCAACTCGCGTGGCGCGTACGCCGATCGTCGATGTTCGCAAATGTTCAAAGGGAATCTTTGAACGTGTTCATTAAGAGTTTGAAGTGGTTGTATTAACGTATACAATAATCTTGAAGGACAGAGCGTAGTGGCGTATACGTACTTATTTTTTGTTTACATTTTTATTGTCAAACTAAGATTAAGGCATATTTTCAATTTCATAAACATTTTATTTAATAAAAATTAGAATGTTTTAACATAAATCTATGAATAATAAATGTGGTCGGTTACTCCAGCTATAAATAATGAGTCAAGTTATTGGTTAAAGTTATTGTGCGACGACGCGACGTCCAATGTTTATAAAGCGGTACGCCGAGACTATTGTACATATCGTAAATATGGTTTCACAGTAAAATGCCACGACTGCAGGGCAGCGAATGGCTTAATGCTTTATTTTCTGTATGTCGTTCAAGTACAATTTTTGGAACTGTTTTATTTGAAATTTTACTCTTTACTTTATTCGACGTCATTTCTCTTAATGTTCTATTTTCATATGTAAGTTAACGTTCGTAGTGTTCTAAATTTAAATTTTGTTTTTGTTTCTATTAACCAGTGCACCGAACGTCGTAATATCAAAAGGTAACTTTGACCTTTTACAATGTAGGATAATTCAAAATGCAATTTCTCATTGAATTTTAATTAAACCTAATTATGAAAGTTATTTTTTCGTAAGTACTAAATATGGAATTAGCCTGAATCGCTTATCTTTGCCAATTTGCGTTCATTATTACGCTGCGCTGCAGAAAATTCACTCACTCGAATCTTACTCAGTAGCGAATTGAATTAAATGCTATAATAGCGTGGCCTCGTCTGTGACAGATGGTACCACCCGTTATAGAAGAAACTGTTCCTCAGTAGACATCATAAGGCGGTGAGTGCAACGACTCCGTCTCGCGAGGTTTTGTTACATTCGTGACATTAACGTTTTAGCTTGTTGCGTCTGCCGACCGATTTAGTTTGAAATACTAAGTAAATGGTCATAATTCATGCGAATTCATCTCTTATGACGTTTTTATGTGTTATGAAAATATAAAAAATATTTTTATTTTACCTGTTCATTGGCGACTAATAATAAAAAAGAAAAATAATCAGATAAGGATCTATTGAAAGCATAGGAAAAATGGATGTTATTTTTATTTAGTTACA
The DNA here is from genome assembly GCA_029286865.1 of Teinopalpus imperialis. Taxonomy (NCBI): domain Eukaryota; kingdom Metazoa; phylum Arthropoda; class Insecta; order Lepidoptera; family Papilionidae; genus Teinopalpus; species Teinopalpus imperialis. The sequence continues at coordinate 1,810,260 of JAGSMU010000035.1, read as the reverse complement.
AATTGTATTAGAATTAAAATGAAGTATCTAATACAAATTGCTTCACCCAGTAAATTTTAAATAATTGTTAATATTTTATTTTAAATTTTAATTGAAAAAAATTAATATTTAAAATTAAACTGTTATAAATGATGATGAGTATTTTTGATTTATGCATTGCGCTGTTGTCATTTCTTCAATAATCAAATTCAAAACATAACCTGTTTTTCATTCTGTTTTGTAAATTTAAAATGATTAATAATGAATATATTGACACGGCGTTAAAAATTCAAATAATTGCGTATTGAGTTAATATTTAGTAGGAAATTAGTGAAGCTCTACCACAACCCTTTTCACTTAGTATTTTAACACCTGTCCTTTCCACGAGATGGCGTCGTGCATTCTGATTTAGATACGGCCGAAATGCTCTATAAGCTATCGTAATGCCGCTAAAAGAATATTGTCTCATTTCGTGCTATAATCTTATTAATTTTTACCGCTACTAGTTAAAATACTTTTCTAATATCAAAGTAATGATGATTTTCGTGGCTAATGATATAATAAATGTGAAGAAATCATATTGCATTTTTTTTCATTTATATAAAAATTATATATTTCCATATAAATGAAATTCATTTCTAAAGCCACAGATTTAAGTTGCGCTTTTTTGTAGGTAGAGAAGATCATGTAATGACCATAATACAAACCAACATACAAATTTTCAGACCTAATTATTGTCTACAGTAACATCAAGTGTAAATATAATAAATAATAAAATTTAATATTTACACTTGATGTTACATTTACATATTATATATTTATTAATATTTATATAGTATAAAATGAATATAATAAATATATACATGAAAATTTGTGGATAAACAGACTTTTTTCATTCAAATGTTCCATTCGAGATTATATTTAAAACCTTGGTCGTTGAAATCCTTGTAAAGCATGCAATATACTTCCCCCAACAGGCACAGATATTTTTACAAACATTTCACCTTGGATTTTTGGTTTACTTTAGTTTGCGTTAGTATTTTATGTAATATGACTGGCCTGCTACGGCTACGGCTTTGAAGTCATTAAATACCGGAATATGTAACATATCTTTTGTTATGATTTGGTGATAGTGGCAAGAATAACTTTAGATTTTTTTGTGTATAAATACGATTTAAGCGTGCCAAATATGTTGATAAAATTATTATTGATTGCTTATTTATCATATAGGTAATGAAATTCGATCGCAGTAAACGCCCACATAGCGATATCATTACTGAATGATCATCATTGGAATTTAAGAGTCGCGACATAATAAAACAAAACTCATTCATCTACATTATTTATACTAGTAATAATGGAGTGCGGACACATGAACAGTGGACTGAGATGGAGTGCGCTCTCTTTCGCCACATCCAACCCGAGCATACCATCTGTTGTGATAGAGAATTGTGATAGCGAACAAAGCAATGATACAAGTACAGTCAACGATAATTATTATATAAGCTATCCAGAAGAGGAGAGCGATGTCGATTCGGCAAATTTCAAACAATCAAACAACATGAACGAATTAAAGCAAGCTAAGCTCGAGCGTCGTTACGAGAACCCCCTTTTCATATCAGCGGAGGAAGTTTTAAATGACGAGATAAGTGAAGACAAGGATGCTAAAGAACTAATGAAGAGAGAAGCAAAAAAGTTTCAGGATTATAAGTTTTGCGAGGCAGTTAACGACTTCGACATTGAGTTGGAAGGCGGAGAGGCGGTACCTATAGTTTACCTCTCCACGACGCGGGCAGCGAAATTGCAGAGAGCACTTCGTCTTGGCGGTCTTAAAAAGGTTTGCTTTTTTCTATTCAAGCATGAATTTTATCCTCATTTCTTATGTTGGTAACTTTTAAAACGTTTTGTTGCACTCTATCCGAAAGTTTATGCGTTTATTTATTAGACATTAAACAATAAATTATGAATACTTTAGTACTAATATTTTATATACTCAAAATGGAATGTTTTCGCCTTTTTTTATAAGTAAATAGGGAACATAGTAATATAAATAATATAAAATTATATTAATGAAATTATATTATATTTAGAATTAACAATAAAATAAATAGGGAATAAAGTTGATTCAACTATTTATTATCAAGTCTCGCAAAGAATGAAAAATACAGAACGGAAACTTTTAATCATTTGCTACTCTTCTTGCCGATTATTATATGATATCTTTTTATTTTAAGAACAGACTATCAATTATAATTTAATGCAGTCATAATTATATTACTAAGAAGACTTAGATAATTATGAGTAGACCATTAGTACTACGTCTGTCCCCAATTAGGCTATGATGCGCACGACTTGTTCTTTTGTTTTTTTTAACTCGTTGTGCATTGTTTCATTTACTAAATGCCCGTACGTGCATCTTGTTAACTGTTAACATTTTTCTTTTATGTCGTGCGTACCTCTATTACAAATACTTGCGAAGATGTTTACTGAAATACGTTTCATTCATTCAAATAAATTAACTACTAGATGGTTATCCTACGTTTCCTGGATTAATTCTATACATTATCATGTTTTTCATATCACTCTTTATACTTCTGTACTAAGGGTTTTACATTGTTATCTTAGCGAATCATGAAAACTACAATTTTGATACTCATTTTAGGCTATTCAATGATTTTTATATGTCATAAAATACCAACCTTTATGCCCCAGTAACAAGTTAATATATGAAAACAATTTGCGATTAACTAGATTTTTTTTTATGAAACTGGGGTTGAATAACAGTGACTGTAGTTCAAAAACACCTATATCCATACTTTAGTTAAGTTCTAGATGCACACTACTTTGTCACTTTTCACCATACGAAACACATTATTTCAGGTTATCTATGAGGATGTGTTCCCTGCCCAGTCAAGCAGTCATAGCCATTCTCATGCCAATGTATGGTATATATACCGTCCGTTGGAGGTCATTAAAATGATTATGGGCGCATAAAATGCGCATCATATATAGTCATTACATGATTATTAAGCGAACGAAGCCGTGGGCAATGCTAACTATAAGCATAATCGTTAGTGCTTTGAGTTAATACCGGCTCTGTCCAAGAGATAATTACGCTTCGGCTCTCGGTATACGAATGATCCTGCACATAAATCGAGATAAAACTATAAAAATCATGGGAAAGATTGGAATATTCGAAAACGAGGTCAATTTTAATTTGAAAATCATAAATGATCTCATGTAGTAATTAACATTAGCAGATTTATAAAGGTCGATATATTTATTTACTTTATCTAAGAAGATACATTTTGGCTGAGCATTTAAAATTAGGTTATCGTTATGTAAATAAAGTGTTCACGTGCTTGTTATCGCGTTTCGTTTTATCTTATACGCAATATGTGGTTAAGAACAAGGTATAATTTGCTTAAGTTTTTGTTTGATGCTAATTTTAACAAGTGTCTTTGTACTTTAATTCCGTAAAAATTAATTTCTTTAATTACTGTATTTCTTTATGTAAATGCGATTAATAATATATGACTGGGAAAACACTATGTCCTTATTTTCTTTAGAGTGAATGTTTCGTTATTTCACCTTTAATGTACTATGGTCAAAAAATAAATCTTAGCAACAGATTTATTTACGAAGATATTTTGACCTCAAGCGTACGGCGTGAATCAATTGTTTTGCTCATGAGTTTATAATCTACAACATATTTATATTTATTATTATTTTTCTATTATATTTTTGTTATTCACTTGTTAATTATTATTTCGCTTATATTTCAATATATATATATATATATATATATATATATATATATATGTGTGTATATGTATATATAGATTTGTATAAACATATATACTTTCGTGGCAAAAATGTCAACAAATCATTCAAATATTTGCCACGAACCCAAGGGTTTAACACAAACTTTGTATAAATGTGAGAACTGGAGCACGATCAAGTTTTAAATAATTTACTTGGTACTTGTACTATGGTAATCTCTGTCTGTCAGGAATTTAAATATTCTATTTGCTACTTTAATGCTTTGCCTATTTGTAATGATTATTAAATAGTAGATTTGACTTACTCGTATTTCATCTTTTGGTTATGATCGGTAATCCTATTCCCAATTGAATACTTAGATATTGTAATTAATGCTCTAAATATATCAGGGTCAGCACAGATGGACGGAGTGGTGACAATGTGACTAATTTAGTGACAATTAAAATATAACTTGATTTATATCTATACTGCGAATGACGAAATTATACGCATTTATTTCGCTTTAGTTATTTCAGTCGCATTGTAAATCGAATTAAGTTGAATTTCAATTCGCATCGCAAACCTCATCTTAATTCTTCGTTAAAAAAATGACGTGCTCAAATAATAAAAAAGTGTACTAAACACTTGTAAATGGTTTCGGAAAATAATAATAATTAGTATTATTAAGAATAAAAAAAACAGATTAATGTACTAAAAATATAAATATTAATACAATATGTCTTCAAAAATGGATTAGTCAAACAACTCTATAACACGTACATTACTAAAAAAGTTACCATTAAACATGTCTGTAAATACGTGTGAAATTGAAAATATAAATAGTGCATATTTGTATTTGTAAGTCGATTTATTAATTTTGTTATTCGATGAAATTCATAAAGGAATAGTCAATAAATTAATTTGAGATAAATTCATCACCATTATCACCATCTCAGCCCATCACTAGTTCACTACAAAACATAGACCCACCTAAGAAATTACTAACGTTAATTAATAAAGTGTAATATATATACAGAAAATATAATAAGAAAAGGAATGAAATTTTGAGCGACGAAAAATCCAACTGTACGCACAATCATGTTTTAAATATAAAAAAAAACACAATAATTGTTCATAAGGTGTAACATTTTAGTTCTTAAAAGTTAATATCGCCCTGAATTGACGAAATTATTTATTGTTTATATATGTTGGTATTTAAAATTGAAAATAAGTATTTAAAACCGTCATTGTATTATATGGCTATTACGGTAAATTCTTACTTAGATCTATGTGGACATCATTTTGTACGAGTAAGTAATACATTGCTTCAGCAAAGAATGGAGTGAGTAGGCTTATCTTCTTTTGAGTCATTGAGATATTTTAAAGCACTTAATTAGTGGATGTCATTATAGGTTATATTTGTATTCATAATATTAAGATTTTGAGAAAATATCGTCTTGGATACATACAAGAGTTGGCTTTGATGTTTATCATATTCAAGAAGAATAAAAAATAGAGGGCTCTTGATGTCTACTTTACTAAGTCTATCTTTTATTTTTCAGTAAATTAATTATGAATCTATTTTTTAAATTTAAAATGTATTAAAATCTTCTTGTTTTAATTTTATTAATGGATTTTTATAAAATAATATAATATTTAAAACATACCTAATTGAGATAGTCTTACTGTGTTATAATATAAAAAATCTCTATGCTGCTTGTGAAAACTTTCGGTGCATCTTGTCCTCAAAACATATAATAATATAGAAAATAAAATAAAGTATATAGTTGTATTTTCTTTTTAAATCGAAGCAATTTTAACTGCCAGAAGTGAAATAGCGTAAACTCTTGATTGTCGTGAAAACTTTTGTCATATTTAAACTATCTCTTGGAGAGAGCGTGGAGCGTTCCACATACAGGTTGAATAACTTTAAGGTAAAGACCGCGGTGCTGTGAGAGTTGCCGTAGTTACCAGCTTTTATAAACATAGTAGGGTTGGTTACTTTGTAATGTTTCCTCAGGCTTTTATTATTAAATTTATTTTGCATACTTTAATTATATCGCACACGTGTATATTTTTTTAAATAAATTTATTTATGTAATACGTTATTAAAATCAATAAACTATAAAAAAACGATTTAAATATTGAAATTTTAGATTAAATAATATTGTACTACAACAAAGGAAGATGTTATTATTAAAAATATAGAAAGATTTTGATTAAAGCCAGTTGAAAACGAAATAAAACGATGAATTAGCATATTTTTAAATGTCAATTATTTATAAAATTCGGAACTACAGTGTAAGAATAAAACAATTCTTTCTACACCATTAAACTGTTGGTCATGGAGTCCCATACTTTGACATCACAAATGAACCTGCGACATTTGTATACATTGACTTCCTCCACCTGTACCTTTTCTGTAATAAATAGAACTAAGTTTTATCGCCCAGATTCTTAACGTATTGAGAATGTCAACTAAAATTTAGCTTTTAATCAGTCATGCGTTAATACTTGGGAAATGACACCGACTTCCGGATATCTAGGCGGACAATAATTGGTTCTGTCGCATTCTTACGTACGGTGGTAGTAATACAGTTGCAAATCGCCTGTTTTCGTTATTTTTGTTACAAACTTGCTTTTGGCACCGACTTCACAGTACTCATATATGAATTCACATCTCTAGAGGCGATCCACATTGTGTCTGAATAACGTTAAAATGTTACACAGTCAATACAGTTCGGAAACGAATGTTATTATGTCACGTTTAGATAAATATAATATTAATCGAATGATTCCTCTCCAGAATACGAGCCTGTGACATAGGTAAAGGACTAAAATTATATGTAGCAATAATGACTATAGAAATATTTATTATGAAAGAAACACCTGTTTTGTCTTAAACCCTTTGTATTTTTTCGCGATTTAACTCAAGGCGGTGTTGATAAATATGTGAAATACGTATTTTAATGATTTTGAATAATGACACTATTTTTTTTTAAAGTAATAATGTAAAATGAGTAAATTTCGTTTATTTTCTCCAAGCATGAACCTTTTGCAAGTGTCTTATGGACATTATTTTTCTATATTAAGCCTTTATTTTTAGCAGTAGTCTCGATTTTTTGATGATATAGGTTGGGCCGTTTGGATTTGTTATGCGATCCCCATCCTGCCAATCCAAAGGGATAATAGTGCCGCTATTTTAGCTCTGAATTCTAACGTTACATATTTAACTTACACATAGCAATGTATCCTTTTATCTTTTCATTTTATTTGATATATTTCATGATTAACTAAGGGCTTATTCTTAATACAATGATTAGTATTAAGCGTTAAAAATAATATAATATATGTAATGAATGGCGGACAGAGAACTGCGAAATTTTTAAATATCATTAAAAGTGTAGCATATATTAAATTTATATACTAATAATAATAATAAATACATAGCTAAATTTAAAGCAGAGCTTTACTTTTTTTATGAGCAAAATTTTTTTACGGAATAAAACATATGTCAATTTTATTATCGATCTTCAAAAATAGTGACAAAATTTAACAAATGGCGAAATGCCAAACCCATTGAATTCTTTTAAAATATCTTAATAAATGAGATATCCTTAATAAAATGTAGGGTATTACACTCGGCGAAGAAGATAGGGTTATGTGGGATTTATACCTTCTAAAACCACCCTCAGTCTATTCGATTCCGGAATTGCTTACTCACCGGAGCAAAATGCCTAGTGTATATGTCATGGTTTGTACCGTCCAGAGGTAAAAGCCATTCCATTCTATGGTCTGACGTATTCCCATTGGTTCCCAAGTTTATTGATATTTTAAGATTTTTTAATCTCTTTTATTACGTCCACGGAAAAAGAAAGAGTGATGAAACTTAACACGCGTAGAATAGTCATAGCACATTTAAGAACATTGGTCTTTCGAGCCGTATAGCCAAAATATTTATAATATGTACTCGCCATCGTAAGTGTATTCACATAGAGAATTACTTACTTTAAATATTAAATATTGGGGGTGACTAATTCAAATGTAAATATAAATTTATACTGGAATTTAACCTAGTAAGCACCATAACTTGAAAAATTCTGTTTTAGATAGTATATTTTTTTTTTGAGTTTGCTCTTCAATACATTTCAGACTTAGAATAACAATAAGACATAATTAGATGCAAAAACAAAAGAAAGAAAAATTACTTAAAATATCAACTTTGACTCGATTTTTAAAATTAAAATTACCCATGATTTTCATGAGGGGAACGGCCACTCGATGGAGCCACCTCTTCCGAACCATGTGTTGGGAACCACCATCGATGTACTCGCGTGTACATTGACAATGTGGTCCAGATGATGAGTACTGTGACGATCAGCCATCTTGTTGTAAATCATGGGGCGTTATATATATATATATATATATATATATATATATTTATATATATATATATATACACACACACTACAGGCCAAAAGTTTCAAGACCACCTTAATTAAAGTAGGAAAATAAAATAAAACCCCAATAAAATATTAAATGTTTAATTAACCTGTTTAATCATCTAATAGAACATTGATTGACAAACAATATACTTTAAAAGCACAATCCATGCAAAAAAAAAGGCTATAGTTAGCTAAACTAATTTTTCATCAAAAAATCCTCCTTTACATTTTATGAAATTTTTTACGATTCGCGGCATACGGGCAATCAATTTGTTAATGGTGTCTTGTGATATATTGTTCCAAATTTTGCATAAAGCATTCCACATTTCTTCTCGTGAGGATAGACCACGATTACGGACGTTCCAATGAAGCTCTTACCACAACAAATTTAATGGGATTGAGATCCGGGCTCTGAGGAGGCCAAATCATGTTTTAAATCACCCCTTGTGCCTCATTCTCTTCTAAATATCTTCTACATAATTTTGAGCTATGCTTTGTTATCTTATTGGAAAATGAGTCCATCTCCAAATAATCGCAACCCAGAAGAAACGGCATTTTGTTCTAAACTATTTTTGTCCTGTTTCTTTTTCAAAATTCCTTAAATTTTAATCAAATCTCCAGTTCCTTGGCTAGAGAAGCAAGAACCCCAGACCATAATTGAGCCACCACCATCCTTGATTGTTGGGACTACACAAGCTGACATAATTTTTTCTTGGGCACTGCGCCGAACGTAAATTCTTCGTTATGAACCGAATAGTTCAAACTTGGATTCATCGGTCTTTCAAAAGGTCGGTCAAAGAACTTTTTTAAAATCTTCTTCAGTCCAATTTCGATGGGCAACAGCCCACTGTATCCGTTTTTTCTTATTTTGCGGCCTTAGCAGAGGTTTTCGAACGGCAACACGACGGCATACAACTTTGCATCTCATAGTCGCCGTTTTACTGTAGTCAATAATTAAGGTTTAACTCGGGTTTTGTTTACTTCAACGTGGATTTCTGGTGCTGTTAAGCGTCTATTTTGCTTGCTGGTAACAACAATAACTCACTAGACATGGTAGCTCTCAGGCTTATATATATATAACATATGCCTATGACTCACATCCATTTCCAATAATATTTGAGGCACTCTATGAATTGAAATGGAATCCTCCCACGTATTATAATTGGGTCCCTGGATTCTTTCACCTGACCACAACATAAAAAACACAGCAGCGTTGTGCTACCAATTCACGTTGGTGTTCTGTGAGGACGTGATCCTTTCCCGGTCTGCCGAGTCTTTCATCAGCAAAAAACAAGTTGGAAAGTGGCTCTACTACTGCGAAATTATATTTATACGAATTTTTAACAATGTCAAGAAGCTTTGTGAATTGAAAGAAGTCAACGGCTGTCACAATTCCCCTTCGCTTTTGTTGCCTTTTGTAATTAACAGAACGCACAGCTCACTCGGCTCTTTATTTTCTTTTGACAAAACAAAATATGGAAATGTGCGAGCGCAAATGAAATTTTTACGATTCGCGGCATACGGGCAATCAATTTGTTAATGGTGTCTTGTGATATATTGTTCCAAATTTTGCATAAAGCATTCCACATTTCTTCTCGTGAGGATAGACCACGATTACGGACGTTCCAATGAAGCTCTTACCACAACAAATTTAATGGGATTGAGATCCGGGCTCTGAGGAGGCCAAATCATGTTTTAAATCACCCCTTGTGCCTCATTCTCTTCTAAATATCTTCTACATAATTTTGAGCTATGCTTTGTTATCTTATTGGAAAATGAGTCCATCTCCAAATAATTGCAACCCAGAAGAAACGGCATTTTGTTCTAAACTATTTTTGTCCTGTTTCTTTTTCAAAATTCCTTAAATTTTAATCAAATCTCCAGTTCCTTGGCTAGAGAAGCAAGAACCCCAGACCATAATTGAGCCACCACCATCCTTGATTGTTGGGACTACACAAGCTGACATAATTTTTTCTTGGGCACTGCGCCGAACGTAAATTCTTCGTTATGAACCGAATAGTTCAAACTTGGATTCATCGGTCTTTCAAAAGGTCGGTCAAAGAACTTTTTTAAAATCTTCTTCAGTCCAATTTCGATGGGCAACAGCCCACTGTATCCGTTTTTTCTTATTTTGCGGCCTTAGCAGAGGTTTTCGAACGGCAACACGACGGCATACAACTTTGCATCTCACAGTCGCCGTTTTACTGTAGTCAATAATTAAGGTTTAACTCGGGTTTTGTTTACTTCAACGTGGATTTCTGGTGCTGTTAAGCGTCTATTTTGCTTGCTGGTAACAACAATAACTCACTAGACATGGTAGCTCTCAGGCTTATATATATATAACATATGCCTATGACTCACATCCATTTCCAATAATATTTGAGGCACTCTATGAATTGAAATGGAATTCTCCCACGTATTATAATTGGGTCCCTGGATTCTTTCACCTGACCACAACATAAAAAACACAGCAGCGTTGTGCTACCATTTCACGTTGGTGTTCTGTGAGGACGTGATCCTTTCCCGGTCTGCTGACTCTTTCATCAGCAAAAAACAAGTTGGAAAGTGGCTCTACTACTGCGAAATTATATTTATACGAATTTTTAACAATGTCAAGAAGCTTTGTGAATTGAAAGAAGTCAACGGCTGTCACAATTCCCCTTCGCTTTTGTTGCCTTTTGTAATTAACAGAACGCACAGCTCACTCGGCTCTTTATTTTCTTTTGACAAAACAAAATATGGAAATGTGCGAGCGCAAATGAAATTTACCACGATAAAATTAAATGCCAGTTTTAATTTGGCTATTATGTACCACGGTAAGCATGGTACAATGGACACTTTGTGTCGCCTAGCCGTCACGTGTAAGTTATTTTCATTTTATATGTTAAACAATATACGTTGTTAATTCATAAAAAATATGTTGACCCTTTAGTAAAATTATTAATAATATTTGTGTATAAAACTCTACGATTAAGTTTTAAGGTCATCTTGATACATTTACTTTGTATAAAGTACCGTCGCCATCTCTACTATGTCTTAACTGTAAGTTTTTCTATACTCTTAATCTAATAATGCGTTGCGTCCAACGGTTTCGATGATCAATTCGTGCAGCAGCTACTATTTAGCTGCGGCGGGATTCTACCTATAGGTGGTACAAAGTGATACCGCCGTTAGGCATCCGTGTAGCGGTATTGCACACATGCCTAACGAAGTGACTGATTAATTCCAGCAATATGTTATTAGTTGTTGTAACGCAATACGGGAACAACCAAGGATAGTTTTGAAAAAAAGTCCGACCTGTACGACGCCAGGACGGATCACTTAGCGATATGTAGTATATATAGGTCGGGGAAAATGTTTTATCGTATTTTATATACAAATTCAATTTTTATATAAAATACGATATATTTCATTTACAATTTGATTATAATATTAGGTCTTTAAATATGAAAATGGCATTATGTCGAACTGGCCACTTTGATTGGCGTTTGTTAGGATTTCCAGATTCACAATTCACTTGAAACAAAATGGAAAAGCTAAAAACGCATTTATATATTAAGCACGCATTCTGTGCTGCGTTACGTTACTCAACCGTCACAATAACGAGGGAATTTTGAATCGTATCGCTGCTTGTGATGAAAAATTGATACTGTACGACAATCAGACACGCAGTTGTATAAACAATGGTTGAACTCAGGAGAACCGGCCAAATCCTGTCCCAGGCGAAAGTTGACTTAGAAAAAGATACCGGTGATAGTTTGGTAGACCAGTACTGGTATCCAACACTACAGCTTTCCAAGATCTGGCCAGACGATTACGGGCAGATCTGTATTCTCACCAATAGCAAACCATGATGGAAAAGCCAGCTGTTAAACAACCGAGACTGGTCAATTGTTCTAACCCAGTGCTGCTTCATGACAACGCTTGACCCCATATTTCATGACAGACAGTCGCTAAATTAGAGGAGTTGCGATTGGAATGTCCTTGACACCCATCACACTCCCCGGACCTTGCTCCAACAGATTACTAGTTTTTTCGGAATTTGGACCATTTCTTGCAAGGAAAAACTTCAATACCAATGAGACAGTACAAACCACTTTCTAAGATTTTGTTGATTCTCGCTCCCAAAGTTTTTTCAGCAATGGAATCAATGAATTACCTATAAAATGGCGAAAGTACATAGATAATAATGGAACTTATTCCGATTGGTTAAATATATAATTTCATAAAAAAAATGTTTTACTTTTTCCATATCTGATAGCTTGTTGCCATTTTGTAGATAATGACAATCGCAATGCTGTAGAAATTTTGGGATTTATGATCGAAAAACTGCGACAAGTACTTTTGACAGTCCTCTCTTGATTACCCTAACAAACTACCTAAACCATTCTGAACAAACCGAAACAGGTGAAAATCTGAGGTTACAAGGCTATGTAGTGGATGCATAAACACTTCCCAAACAAGCTCTCTCAATATTTGTTACGAGTAGCTACGGATGCGTGTAGTCCAGCATTACCTTGATGAAAAACCACACCCTTTCTGTTAATCAATTCCTGCCGTTTTTCCCTTTTTTTTTAATCTCAAACTGTTGGCAGTAGAGATCCAGGTTTTGCATAGTCTGTAGAGCTTGACTGACCTGTGACCATGCTCTTTTTCGCACTTTCTTGTCGGTAGGTATTCCACTTTTCATCGTCAGTGACCAATTTTTTCAAAAATGATTCGGTTTTATTACGTTTTAATAGAGAATCAAAAATGAGTTCACGATTCATTAGGTTTCTTTCAGTAAGTTCCTGTGGCTCCCAAATATCGTTCTTATTTGTATATCCACAGAGATACTTTTAATATGTCGAAACCATTTTGTTGTCATCCCCTTGCTCTTCAACTATGTCGCTACTACTATACTAATATGACGATCTTGCTCCATTTTTTTTTATAAATGGCATCTGCTTTATCTGGAAGAGGTCGATCAGAGCGAAAATTCCCGGACTGAAAACGCTTGAACCAATTTTGTGCTACTCTTACTGACACTGTGTTAAGTCCATAAACGTCACAATTTTTTCGTGTCTTGCGTCGCCTTTTTCCCTTTTTTGTAATAAAACTTCAATATGTATCAAATTTCTTCATTAGATTCTCTCATTGTATCAGAGACAAAACAGAGAAATGGCGCGAAACCGTTTTTAGTTTTTATTTTTCTGTTTTCAAAATCTCATCTATTTAATAGTATTAAAATCAGCCACATACAAACAGTACAACCAAAAAGATTTTACTGCAACTTTTACTTATAAAATACGAAAAACCTTTTTTCCCGATCCATTATATTTAAATCGTCTCATTATATAAATATTTTAAAACTCATATGTCGACCAGTTACTTAAAAACTGAGTAAGATGTGAAGGTGATGTAAATGATGGTAGATAAAACATTAATGACAAGCTTTACGTTCTTGCGATCAATCTTTGCTGGTGGTCTTGCATGGTGAACACACTATAGATTTATTATCCAATTTCAGCCTTGAAGACTTCTTAATTATACCGGTCAGAAAATATATAATGAGATTATTACAATTAATAACGGAAAAAAGAAAACTAAACTAACGAAAAATTTTAAATTTAAACGAAATGATCTTCAATACTTTGCCCATTATGTGTTCCAGCTATAGATTTCATCTCGCTTTAGAAATTCATTTACAACTATTTTCAGAATAACCAAGTTTATTTTTAATTTGGCAGGTCTTGAGCCAAGCGTTCTGAGAATTTCGATTAGGTGTCTGGCAGTATTTCAAATAAAATTGAAATTTACCTGTTCCAGTGTCGTCGTTACCCTTCTTTTGGATTATTTTGAAATGACAACCTTTTACTTTATTGAAGCTTTATTCCAACTTCTACCGATTCTTATTAAGAATTCCGTAATTGTTTTAGTACAAATGGCTTTTATTGGATAAATTGTATCACCTTTTTCCTTATACTCGTTGTTAAACTAAAGTCTACATATTATCAAATAAGGTAGGTACGTGGATATACGTGGTAGAGCCACGGTAAACCTCGAAACTATATATTTCTAGATATGAGTTATTCCTCTCAGATTAGATGTAAAATAATAAAAAAGTACTACTTTTTAGGACACTATTGCGTGTCCTAAAAGCCAATTTTTGTAATATTTTGCCGAATCAAATTGATGCAATTACAACATTTAAACATAAAATGTATGTAAATAAAATAAGTAACTAAGTAACACCCTTTTAAATTTATTTATTGACAGACATTTTAATTTACATATTTGAACTTTTTATGTTGTTATACTGTCATCACTTATGACTTTTTACATTAAAGTTGTGTTGGCGCAGCAGTAATACTAATTTCACTAGGAACTGCGTATTAATTCTTAAATGATTTTGTATTTTTAGTAAATACATACGGTTGAGATTTACCGGTAAATAACTGAAAGGTCTGAGTGACGTCCTACGACTCCATCATAATACACCACAAATACTTCTTGTACCATATTTCTGAGAAATAAAATTTCACGTTGGCCGTGGTTGTACCCCTGAGCTGACCCATTCACTCTGCAGATAGAAACAAACTGCACTGTTAAATTATTTTAATAACAACGCTATATGGTCTTGGTGCATTAATAGTAATTTAATAATCTTGCGCTACCTTAGTGAGACGCCATAAAAAATATGCGAAATTATTTAAATTGATACAGATTTTTTGTATATGCTGTTTCCATGAACATTTATCCGTGGATTGTAATTTATAAAAATACTGTTTTCTTCACTTCACTTAGTTTCACATTGTATAAAAAAGTGTATATATATATAAATATATATATACACTTTTTTATTTATAAATATTAATTATATTAAATATTAAGAAAACACTGAAAAAAAATATTGCTTTATTTATAAATAACAAATGCCAATAATCATGCCCTTTGAAGTAAAATGTTAAATAAAGTATTTTCTTTAAGTAGGCTATCCTGTTTTTAGATGAATGGTTACAAAATATCTGTCACAACAAACCTTATGGAGAAGAAATATTGAGAGTAAAGAAAATTAATATTGGCAATTTTAAGTCTGTTGGAGAAAATACTTACAATCAATTAATTTAATGATTCCTTATTTTTCTGCGAATACTACACACTGAGTTAAACTTTCATCATCATTTCATTATGGCATTTATTTTAACTTTTTCAATTATTTTTTACATTTCTCATATACAGTAGCTCTCCAAAAGCTAGTGCAAGTTTAAATTGAAAAATTGATCGTGATTTTGGTATCTCTTAGATATCGCGGTTCGTAAAAACTTTACGCTTAAAAGAATATAATTACTGTAACATTGATGATCTAAAAAGACGGTATTCTGCGATCATAACATATACCAGCCCATAATATACATCAGATTCGATCAACTATGATTTTTCGCCAAAACTGCATCGATTCCTATCAAGGATGATTCGTGGGGCTATTGATGTGAAAAAAAAAACATCCTAATTTCAGTAGCAAAGATGGCCAGGCCTTACCACTTGGGTTCTTGTAAATAATGAAATTAAACTTCAAATCAAACATATCACTGCAAGCCCCATTCCGCGTAGATCGAAAATAAAGTTAATAATTATAAAATCGTGTTAACTCTAACATCGGGACTTCGGCTAGACGTTCTTTAACCTACGAATGGGATGAAATATTATAATTATGAATTTTCTTACGTCGTGGTAGCTATCAAATATAGATTGTTATTCGTAACGCAAAATAGTAGTACAAGCTGTTAGTGTACGGTTGAAATAATATAACATTAACCTTTCAAATTACGTTCGTATTGTTTGTGTCCAATTTTAGTCATTAGTTTAAAGTAGCTAAGTTTGAATACTCATGCATTTTTTAAATGTTTTTATTATTTCTTCGATTCTAATAGAATGTGGTGCGTATAATTTAATAAGTTTTTAGCGATAATTTGCACGTCTTTAAAATATGATTTTCTGTTACTATAGCTTAAATCATATTTAGTCACTGGAACCAACTTCAATACCAAGAAATGGAATGCTACCTTAAGTATGTATCTATAAGATTATACTAACTTATGATGTTATTTCAAATAACCATAATGTTCACTAAAGATTCATAAAATTAGGAGAGCCAATTGCAGCATCTCATCAATCTATTTAGTTGCCAGGTCTCGCTTTTAGCTAATTATCTTTTTTTTTCTTTAACCATGCGAAACGTGCTTTCGGTAACAAACTAATTAATTTTAACTCATTTACAAGACGTCGCGGACCGCCTTCGAATGGCATGACTGAAGATTATGAAAGTCATTTTTCTTTCTTTCGTTTTTAATGGAATTTTCTTTAAATAATGTCGAGACTTAAGAGGGGTATTCACAATCCAAATATTTTCGTACGTGAAGTGGATATTTTTTGTGAAGTATAATTACTAGTACATATAATTAATTATATATCTTATACGACGGTTTGAAGAGAGAGCGATGGAAAGACAGTATTATTTATTTTTTCGATTATTCTTATTTTCTTTTCTTAATAAAGACAAGTTGGTAAAATAATTTACATGTGAATGTAGCACAAGCCCACCGTTACTATATTGGAAATTGTAATGATAATGGATATTATAGTTCGAAAGTCAGGTTCAACATATAATGGAAGTGAAAAGAAAGTCTAATAGTAGTTTAAAAGAATCGTACAGAATTTTATACAAGTCGTTATTTTGCTCAGATATATATCCAAAAAATTTAATAATCAAAAATAAAAACAAAAATTACTTTCAAATACAAAAATTATTTGTCTTATTTAGTACTGCCCAACATTGCCTTTCTACTACTGGAGACCAGTAAACCCAAGCCTAAGCCTGGCAACTACGCCAACACATTAACACGACATGCGACATATGTTTTACTTCTAAACGGGGCTTGTTCAAGCATATTTATTATATAGACTGCGATGTCGAAAATAATGATTGTGTTCTTACAAATATCAAAATGTCAATAATCGCATTATTTGTTTGTTTCAGGTATGTTGCCACTTCTAATCACCGGTAAAAAAGTTGGAAATAAAATATATTTTTTTAGGGATTTACATGTTAACTGAGACCGAAAGCGAAAGAAAAACATGTACAGTTTCTATATTTTTCTTCAGTTTCTTAATTTTATATTAATAAAGAAAAGTAAACGGACGCAAGGAATATCAATTTTTCTATAAAACTATAAATGACAAGTTTATATGGTGGTAAGTGATGACTGCTACACGTAAATGCCTACATTCATTCTCAACAAAGGTTCAGGATGCAGATGCATATTCAACCCCGTGGGCCGAGATGAAATCCCTCGTTACCAGTTATTGGTTCATCGAATCTAAAATTTCATCATACGAAACACAGTGTTGTACTGTCATTTCATGCTGGCCTTCATACGGGCGTGGTTTTAGCTCTATTACTAATGTAGTTTATTAGTTTTGAAAGGCTGTAAGTTTAAATAAAAGCTTACACCATTTATTAATGGAGTGGAAAATATCTTTGTCTTTTTATGCTCTGGTTATACCGCATGGGGATCATGGTGGAGTATATTAACGTATATTCGTAGCTTTATTTATTTGTATAGGGAAATTTAAAGAAAGCATTTTTTGTTGCTGAAATCTAATAGATATAAATAAAAGCTGTGATTAGCTTGTTAGTTGGGAACAACGTATTATAAAGGGGTGAAACGATGGCTATCGTATTATGGTTAGTGATTCCATAAAGTAAGACCATAAATTGTAACTTGATTTAATTAATTTAACAATGGCTCACAGATTTTGAATCAAATTATTATGATAGTTGTTACATCTATTTGATTATATTATTCTAGGGCTGTATTAATTCATGCATATACGTTTATTCATTCTTAACTTTGTAACTCGAAGCAATGAGATAAGGGGTCCGTCACAATACACCCAAAACCCAATATCTTGTGAGCGATTTGCTTGTTTGACTTTTAATTTACCCAGAACCTTATCTAGAAAGTGCTAGCAAAATCTTTATTATTAATATTCCAGTGTTGAATATAAGCCTCCACCACAGTTTGCCATAAGGCATGATCCTGAGGTACCTGCATTCATCACGAATCAAATTTTCATCGTCGCTCCATCTAGTGGGGTGTTGGCTTACACTGCGATTGCTTGTCCAAGTTTGCACTCCTAAACCTTTCATCCCCATTGGCTAACGGTTTACGAAGTATGTGATTGACCCATTATCACTTCAGCTTGATCAATGTTGGTCATGTTCGTTTCGTTTCGCACCGCCTTTCAGTACCATAAGTTATAACTTACGACGCGCACTTGCGCAACACGCACTTCGAAGACTGATAACTTTAAGTATTAGAGGAATATTGGACGAGAAGATATGTCGCAATTCGCTGAACGGATGCTGGTCAACTGAGTTAGATTCGCAAAAATAGCAAATCTTAGAAGAAACAACAAGTAAATTTGCATATATTCACCACCACACCACCACAGTATTGTGATATCTGTTATTTGTTATTCAGGAATCAGTTTCTAGGTACTCTAATGAGACTAGCCGACGCGGGTGATAATTTAGTAACTAAAAATTGTAAGAGTATAATGTAGGCAAGTTTATACCCGTTCTCAACATTTTATTAATTAATAGTCAGCTTCTTTAATTATAGAAGAAATATTTATTGTTTATCTTTTCCATCATGAGCTCACAGTTCACCTGATGGCAAGTAATTCCTAACCAAGACATCTATACATTCCTCCTTGACAAGGAATCATAATGCAGATGCGTTATTACCCTTGCTTGAGGAATGAGATGGTATGCCTCGTCATCAGTACTAAGGGCTCCGGGTCCCTACACACACCAGATGAAACACAGCAGCATTATGCTGCTATTTTAGGCCGGTATTCTGTGAGGGCGTGGTCTTACCTCTGTCGAGCTGCCCATTCACTCTGTAGTTAGAAACAAACCTCAGTGTAGCTCTAAGCGGCGGGAAGAGTAATCTTAATTTACTAAATTACTAATTCTGGCACAATCTTAACTATCACAATTTTACTGTTATAATAGATTTTTTTTTATAAATATTATTTTTATGGTAAAAAATAAATAAAATAGTTTCTATGGGACACATTTTAGATGCTTAAGTAGTAGTTACGTGCGTAGTTACATCACACCGGACCATCATCATAACAAATGTGATGTCACAAAAAATTGTTCTTGAAAAATGTATTAATGCAACGTTGAAGAATCTTCACGCATTTGATAATTCACCTGAAAAGACCTCCAAAGCAACAACTGTAGAAAAAAGAAAAAGAAATTAATGTTAAAACACACAAATAGAAGCTAGCTAGCCTCTTTTATTCTGTGAAGGAAATAGTTATTAGTTTATTATAAATGTATCCAAATGTCTAATGGATTTTGCCCAGTTGATGTAATCTGATAATAATTGGAAGATATCGCCGCCGTCGAAACAGACCCGCAAGACATCATCAGTTAAAGAAAAGTTAGAAAAAAAAACTAGAAGCTTTCGCTACTTAACAAATATTCTAAACAGACTAAAACTTTATCCCATATTTTTCCTTTTCCTCCTTGTTAGCCAAAAACAAAATATTTATGGATTAACCCAATAAAAACTACACGTAGAAATATTTTCGACTTTGTTGTGCTTTTAGTCCAACAAATAGCTTTGGCCGCTACGCAGCGGGGATATATGCGGGCTTTTCATTTTTTTATATTTTTATATAACATAACGGGATTCTGTTTTTCTAGTTTTTAGTTACAACGAAATTTTTTTGGTAGGTTAAAATTGGTGTTATGAAAGACACGTCAATGTTTTGTTTCTAATTTAAAGTAAGTAACATACGAGCAAACAGTTCACCTGGTATTAATGTAATGACTATTCTAATTATTCCTCATCTATATTTACAATGTGAGTGTAGATAGAAATAAGATAAAAATGCGTTGTAATCCCTGAGAGCTAATTATATTGGTAGGTTCTCACTATTTAGTACGGATTTTTGCAGAGTTATTGACGCTGGAGTTCTGAAAGAGTGTAATATTCCATGCAGTCGATCAGGCCTATTTATAATATAATCAGTAACTGAGATATGACATGCCACTGCCCAGCAAATGTTATAGTGCCGTGTAAGTATTTGCGTAAACCCAGAGGCCTCACTCGTCATCGTATATTGATGATAGTTTAAACAATAATTATAATTATAACGGTGAATGAAAGATCTTGGTAGAATAATACATTTTAGACACTGTTCAGACTTGTTTTATTGACATATACCTTGATATATTTTATTTGCTAACTTACAGCAAGTAAATACAGTATATTAGGAATAGATATTCTAAGGTAATTTATAAGTTTTCACACAGGGTAGTTAATTGAAAAAGTAATTGCCAATGTTCAAGCGACGACTTTGTTTACTTTCTGGCATATGTTTAAAGTATTTGCACAGTGCGTGGTAGACTCACACCGCTATAATATCACTACTACAGCTCAAATAGGTCAGCTAGACAGGGTGCGATTACTTATTACCAGCATAAAATAGTAGTTTAATGTTACTGTGTTTTGAGTGGTAAAAAGAACGAAGTGGAATCATTACCTCTTATTTCCCTAGGTTCATCAAGATTCCTTATAACTAATGCAGGTGTCATGATCAGTAAGAATCACTAACCACTAGTTCAACACACAGTTCGTCTCATCACTAATAACTAAAAAAAAAGGTAATAGCAGTTATTTTTTATATTTTTTTGTTGGTAGGTATCTTATATCCTATGTTGAATCGTAACAAATAAGATTCCACCTTTGACATATTTGTCTTTCTCATGCTATCTTTATGAAATAACGAAGAAACTTTCCGCCAGTAAAACCCAAAACACTCCTGGGTTTTATAATCTCCGGCAACAGTAACTGCGACTTCGAGTATAATAAATTGTCACTGCATTATCTGTCTCCGTCGCTTTCGACAAAGATGCTATCTACAGACTTCACTATTCATGTCGTCTTTATGTAAATTAAACCCGCGATATACAAGATTACCCTGTCAGTCTCCTCCCGGATAACACGCGGCCAATATTGGTCTTACGAGTATAACGAACGAGACGAGACAGCTAGAGTCTATTAATGTCGTTTAAGTTTGAATGCATGGATAATTTTGATAATGAAGACTATAAGAAACTTGAAACTAGAAAGTGTTGATTGCTTCCTCATTATTATTCCGGTAAAATATAAATTTACTAATACATATAAACATATATTTATAAACGACTAATTAATGTTGTTTGATTCTTTATTGATAATTTGATATATCTTGAAAATAATCCATAAAAGAAACATCCGAGTGGGTTATTATTTTGTGTTAAAAAAGTATATATTGTACATCCAGTGTTACGCATAGAATTTTTTTTATAATAAATATAATAGATACTCGTAGTAAGTAGTCCGTACACATTTTGGTTATCTAACCAAACTGTGTACGGACTATTACCCTTAAAATATAGGATGACGTTTGAGCTCTGTCTCACCAGATGTAACTAAAGTACAGTGGCGACGAGGTCCTAGGTAGTATTTTCACTAGTCTTGAAAAGATCCTTATTGTAACGGTTATGAAAAACTGATGATGGCAAAAAGCCCGATTCTCGTAGTACAATCTTAACTGCTTAATTACAATTTACCACATAAGCAAACACGTACTTTTGACGATATATAAATTAAAGCTGTAGATCTTAATGCATAAAGCGACGACGATTCGTGGTTAAATTTTAAGTTGCAGATCTCGTGAATGTTACCTAACTTCAAAAATTTTATTTACATTTGTTATAGAAAATTCATTAGAGCTTATAGCAACTGTTACTGTAAAAAGTAATACACCTCATAGAATAAATACCCAAGGTTGTATTATACGTCATATAAAATTAAGGAAATATGATTTCTATGTGACATTTCTGTAATATTTGTTTCATTGTTACTATATGAACTGTCAATTATAAATAAAATTGTATTTAGTGTAACATTAATTTGACTTTGATATTCATTTTACTCAATCAGTGTCGGTTAAAGAGATGCAACAAAGATAAACAACTGACTCGTAAGTTTTAAAATCGAGAAAATATATCACTGTAGCATTGGCACAAATAGTTTTATATAACCTTACATCAAAATATTTTACGTTTTGCTCGAATCAACGACAATCTGTTGCTCAGTGTTATGACATTTGATTGTGTCCCGTACATCAAGTGAGGGTAATTTGTCTTGTGGGACGATTTAAAAAGATGAAACTGTAAATTTTATTGCATGGATGAGTATATAAGTACATACGAACATATCCGTGAGTTTCCAATGTAGAAATGACTTAATATTTTTGTAATTTTAACTTATGTTGTTTTATGTTATTACGATAGATAGTTCAATCATTTTTGTTGACTTGTATACGAGTACACTATAATCTAAACTACTCCGAACTATTAAATCTCAGTCCTCAGGGATGGCAACGCTATTGGCATCATAAACCATGTTGAAAGTCGATAGGCCAGCCTTTATTTATCATCAGATATACTGTATGCTCTTTTGTTACCCTCAATAAAATAAAAAAAAATAGACTTCTTTTTATGAGTATAGCTAAACAAGTAGTCTTTCCAGGAAACTATTTACGTGATACGCTTATATAGAATACCAGGGTAAAATTATATTATAGATTATATAAATATCTTTTAATTTTAAGATTATATATTATTTATTATGTTGTACATAGATTATAATCTCAAAATTATGCATAAAATTGTAATAAATAAATAAATTTTATTTAAAAGATTGATTTTGTTCCGTGCCTTGAAGCTTCATACGAACTTCTGGCGAATATTATTGCATTATATTATATCATACCCAGTTAAAAAGTTATATATATATACCTATATATATATATATATATTTATACCTATATAATAAGTATTTTAGTTGCAATTGAATGAAAGGGCAAAGTTTATTTAATAGATAGTTATAATGGAAAGCCTGATATAATAAATGGGGCGACGTTATCAGAGAGTTTGCGGAGACAGAGTTTTAATTGAAAGAAAATGCGTAAAGCTGTGTCTACATAACTTAATCGTGAATATGGAAAATAGCCGTAATATCGCAATTCCTGTATACTGCTTCGAAAAAGTCTCTTCAATCACTTGTTGCACCCCAAATATTTTAACAAAAATCGTAAAGGCGAGATTATTCAGTCATCACGGTCGAAAATTAACACGTTTCTACAGTGCTAAAATGGCATAAACGTGTCGTGTTTTTTATTTCCCGTACTTCTTGTTCCGCAATATATTCCTATTTGCTAGCGGTTTGTATAAAACTTTAACTTTATTTTATGTAAAAATTTACATGCAATTGTAAAGACTTAAACTAGAATTCCTAGTGAATCTAGACCTCGTATGTCAGAAATATACAGGTAGGTCTGTAGATTAATAATCACTTTTTCGCACTAGTAATCATATATTAAACTGTTGTGTAATTTTAATCATGGTGATATATATCTAGGATATTCTAGTTTTTAAACGGGTAAAGAAGAATAAATCAATCGAGAAATTGATAATTATATACTTGTTTATGATTAGTGCGAAAAAAGGGAGGCCCAGCAGTGGGGAGATACGGGCTGATTTGATTGATTGATTGATATTATTATAGACTTAGAGTGGGCGCAAATGTGTAACATGAGTATACTTAGGACTTAGCTGGTTGGTACCTTACTAGCAACTTAGCCCCATTAGTACAAATATTACTCGACAAATCTTAATTCTTTTAAAAATATAAACTGATCATAGTTAGTGCTACTACGAGGCTTCAATGCTCTACGATCGACGAGCCTTATTAAGCAAATTAGCTACGTGCCTACCTAATTGACTGGGTAACTGCTAATGGCATTTACAATTGAGTGCTTGTATTAGTGGATACTAAAAGCACGGATCACTGTTCTCTTAGAGTAACAATCATAAGAACATGACCAAGGCCTTCGGATGTAAATTGTTGAAAATGAAAATGTGATATTTGCTTATAAACAACAAAAAATAAAAGAAATTCTTACTTGATATTTTATCGCACGCGAGTGTGGAGTTTTTTCATGTGAACTTTGCTTAAGCGCGGGGAAGTTCACCAACCTCAGAAGTTTTCTCAACAACTCTCATACGTCTTCATACGTTTCGCAGTAACTTAATTAAGCTAACTTAAGCATGAAAAGTCGTCATTAAAATTTAATACGCACTAGTAACAACCGGTGGCAGCTGTGCCCTCATTTTTTATAGGTCGATTCGAATTATTTTTATTACGCTGTAACATAAAATGTATTTAGTACCTTCTGAAGTTAAGATATAAATTGATAAAAGAGTAATCGAATTATTAAACTGAAATTCAGTGAACTTTAAGGCTCTATTTTTATTTATTTTTTCACATTAACAATCATGAAGTATCCGTTTTAACTGCTATACCCATATCTGTATTCGATACAACTACTATAATATACTGAAGAAAGATATTTTTAAAGTATTTTGTAAGATTCGATTAATTAATATTAAAAAACTTTAAGTATTATTAAATAGAATTTTTAAGACATAAAAATGAAGTAAGAAATTAAAAGCTGCTTTACAAAATTGGTGGGAACGGTTTTATGACATTCCAGTGTACTGACGTAACTGGTATTTTGCAACGAATGTTTAAGTGAAAATTCGCTTGGAAATCTACCTATGTACATTCGTAGATTCATAATACTTCAAATACTTTCTTCCTATTTGACATTTTTACTACTTTCAGTTTTATACATTGACGACGAGGTTTAACTTTCAACGAGGCTTTTGAATATTTCTTCTCTACGGTATTGAAAAGTTATTCAATAAATAGTTTTAGCAGTTTCTTTCGCTTATAAGAGTTCCTAACTCAATTTCAATTTATTTAAGGCATTCGTAATAATATTAAATACATGAGATTGTAATAATTATTGCTATTAAGACTAAATATGTAAATTTTCGCTTATATTATTTATAGTACTACTTATATAGCTACGTTCTTATAGTTCCTAGAGGAACTTCTGCTAATTAGTGATCATGATCATATGGCGATAATTAGTGACAGTGATAGTGAATGAAGAGCAAGGGAGAGGCAGCCTTGGCGGTTAGTCTGGATGTAGCGAAGGCCTTCGATCGGGTTTGGCACAAAGCGTTTCTTTCGAAGCTTCCTTCCTATAGACTTTTTGACAAATTATGCAAGTGGGCCGTCAGTTGTCTCCAAGGCTGTGTGCTATCTCTGTTTCTCTCTGTCACTATATTGTTTCTGTTGCATATAAATGACATGTTGCAAATTAATAAAAATTCATTGCAATACGGACGACAGCGCAAGGGATGTTTTGTACACTGGCTGCGCAAATATTTTTTGGCAACACGTCTACAAGTCTCGAACATTCTTGTATCTGTGGTCGATATTTTGTTAACAAAGTCTCTGATAGGAGTTGACAAAATCTAGTCCAATTTAACACTTCGAAGACATGAGTATGCGCCTTTATCACATCTCTTAATATTGAAAACACTTCCCATGCTACTTCAGCTAGTATCGGAATCCTTGGTGTTGATATATCAAGTGACGTTTAGTTCCTCGGTCACTTGGAAGGTAAGGCCAAATAAGTTGGCTCATCGTGTGTAACTGCAACAAGGCGCACACATTCGGGCTCACATGGAATACTGTTCCCATCTTTGGGCAAGGGCACCTAGTACTAGCTCCTTCCGTTTGACAGTATTCAATGAAGAGTGGCTCGGCAGTTGACAACCAGGTACTTTGCGATCGGCTTCATTCACTGGTATTGCGAATAAAAGAAGATATGTTGCATCCCTATACGTTTTATACGATGGGTAGTATTCTGAGGAGTTGTTCGGATTAATTCGAGCCGAAGAGCGCAGTTTATGCATCACAAATTGTTGGTTTTTGGGTCGAAATGCTTATGTTGTATATATGTATGTCTTGTGACCCTAATACTGCACCTGAACCTTCGATCTTTTTGCGCATGCATTACATCGGTACAGGGAAGGGGATGGCGAGTGAGTGTGTTTGCCGGCACTATAATGTAGCCTACGCAATTGACGTCATCTGGTATTAACTAAAAAGATATCGCCGTGATCGGAATTAATCAGGAAGTTATCATCACCTAGTACGTGTAATATAAAAATTCTATGCATATTATTACGTAGTAATACATATACCTAATAATATGCATAGAATTTTCATTCAATCCAGCCTCTGGTTTATTTATTCCTTTCGTAGCACCAAACGGCGGATTCTTAACAATATTAGAATTAGGCGTGCCTTTGTGGCGGAAAGCTGTATTTTATTATAACCGCCCAACGCTGCTTACTTGAGAAATAAATTTTGATTTATTATTGAATTAATTATATATGAATTTATGTTTTCTTCCGTACGCTGTTTAGAATTCCCTCAGCGGGTAATACATCGCACTTATAGTCGTGCGACATTTTGATCGTAGCCCGTAAATCAACGCTAGGCTGGCGTTCACCTGTCACTGCGTAACATAATGGTGCCGTTAACCTATAACTTTATAGTTCATTTTACTACATACGTGATGCTCTTGATTAAGAATCTTTAGATATATTACATTCTATTATCTCGTTTTAGTACCGGCTATCTCTATAGCTTTTCTTGTTACTTTAAGTTATGTATTCTTCACCAATATATTTGAGTCAAATTTATTTTGCTATAATTTATCAACTTGACCTTTTGCTTTTTGTTTGGATTATAAAATCTTCTGGATACTATAAAAGTAATATAAATGAATTTGCCTTTGCAATAATGACGCCGATTTCCAAGTCAAAAGGTAATAACAAGCATAGAAAAAATTTGATTTGGTGTTAGTGATTACTCAGATACAATACCTAGAATGTTTTAAAAATATCGTTATTATAAATGCATATATCATAGTAATAACTTTATAATAGTGATAATTATGTCCTTCGGTTTATCTACGATGATGTTTTTATGCTTATATTGACCTCCAATTTATAAGACATATTGTAATGCTCAGCGTTTGTACATTTTTTAAATACTGAAGTAGTCACATCATATCTTAACACCTAGTCCTTTGTAATGCATTTCTAGTAATGTAAGGAGGAAGCTTGAAATGTAGCATCATCAAAGTTACTGGACTTATGTATGTACATACACAAGTTGTATTCCTTCGTTAAAAAATTAACTCATGACCACTACACCACACTGCCGTTTAAATATAGAAGGATACTAGACATATGTAAATCGGAATACCAAAACTAAAGTTCAACTTATTTATGTTATAGTTGTTAAGTAACACAATAGCTGCGGGCGTTTTTGGTAAATGTTTGCTTTTCGGGGAGTTATCAACTAAATAATACGCTCTAGCTCAACGGTGTTTATTAATGCTTAATTGAAGCATTGGTATATAAACAAAGAATCTTTAGCTGCAATTACTGTAACAATGTCAGTTACTGTAACATTGCCAATTGTATTATGAAGGGTGATTATCGTATGTGCATTATACCCTACGAGTGAATGCGGTACCTCTGCTGAAATATCTAAGCAGCAGATATTCTATATATTCGTTTGTTATTTACGCTGATATATATTTATTTACTCTTTATTCTATTAACCTTAACAAAGTTCAAAGTTCATAAAGGAAGAACTTAATGCCAAAGGCATTCACTACCAGTCAACCCAAGGTGTGGTGAGATAACAATAAACTAATGTATGAAAGAAGAAAAAAAAACTAAAAATAGCTAATACAAGCAAATAATAATACATACATATATACAAATATATAAATATATATATATATATATATATATATATATATATATACAAATATATATACATACACAAAAGTATACAATACAATAGCGGTAGCTGCCAATAAATTTCATATGTGGATGATAAATTTTTCTGACTTCAGATAACTTAAGTAAGTGATCACGAACCAAACTTTTAAAACTGTGAGAATGGAGTCAGTCCTCGGTCGTATCGAATTTCCGGGTGCGTTTCTTGTTGCAACGTGAATAACTTGTTGACTTTTATAATTTTTTAACGACAAAAACATACTCGTTATAAGAAATCATCTAGTCTCTCAAAGTTAAGAGATATTACTGGTAACGAGGCGTTTCATTTTAGACTTCAGGGATATCCGCATCTTGATTCCTTACGGAGGATAAATGTCATCGTGTGAATTATGCCATGACAACAGAAGTAGATGCAGAATAAATTGGTCCGCTCGAAATGGGGCGTGAAATAGCTGCATAACGTGTTTCCCATAGCATAGGGAGCCGCAGACCCAATAACTCATAGCGAGGCATTACATTTCAATCCTCAGGTGTGGATATAGCACATGTGCATCCTGATTTTTGTATAAGATTAATGAAGGTGAACTGTGAGCTCTTTTGTCACCCGTAGTTTCAAATTAAGTCGTGTGCTCGTGACTTTCCTTAAATAAAAGACATGATATACAATTTAAAAATGAATGTCAAATAAATACGAACAAATGTGCGTATTTCAAGAATTCTCAACATTCTTAAACATTTATAAAGTTTATATTATACATAGCTCAATTTAATTATTTTTACGTAAATATTTTGTGCCCAAATATAGCCCGAGTTTATCGCATACGAATTTCAGCTATAAATGTATAGTAAGGTTGAAGTTGGGAGGATGTAAAGTTTAACAGTTTTGAGCCTATCTTACTTGATTATAATTACTTCATTGTTTCCTTATGAGGCTGAGGCGAACTTTTTGGTACCTTTACCAAGAAGTTCGCCTTTATTACGGAGGAAATTAGTTGTCGGTTCGTACAGTAATAGTATTTAAAATTTTTGTTGTTTTCAATTTTTGGCGGTTACCCTTGGTAATCCATAGAGCGCGTAATATATAGAGAGATTCAATTATAAACTCGAATGGGTCTCGACCGGTAAAGGACAGTGATAGAGCTACATTGCAGGTTGTTACTACCTTCAGTATGAGTGGGTAAGCTCAACCGGAGTAGGACCACAGAATACCACCGTAAAGTTTCGTCTAGTGAGTGTAGGGATCCGGAGACCTTCATTACTGGTGACGAGGCATTCCATCTCAGGCCTCAAGGGTGAACGCATCTGAATTATGATTCGTTGCCAAGGATGAATGTAAATGTCATGGGCCGCAGGAATCACTTACGATCAGGTGAACTGTATGCTCGTTTCTTTCTCTCAATGTAATAAAGAAAAGGGAGAACACCTTTAAGGAATACTTATTTCAAACAGTAGCTACTATAGACAAATGTACATATGATATGTCATAATTATTTATAATTGCCTTACACTTAGCCCTACAATTCTAGGCGAGGTATATCTATTTTAAACCTGGGAGTTGACATGGCGAATTCCTTATAGAAGAGGAAAGTGAATTTAATCAGCCCCAGGAATTTTTATACATTTTATTATCATTTTTTATGTGTTCTGGCTTCCTCTGCTGTTTTCGCTGATTATCTCATTAAGTAATCTCTTTTCCTATTAGATTAGTTTACAGTTTAACTGTATTAGACTAAATTATCACCAGAACAGTGTATATTTAATCGAGTTTGAAACCGAAAGAGATGCTGAATTTTGTGAGATATATAAAAAACTATAAGAAACTAGGTACTTTAATATGGCCCTCATAGAACTTTGACCATGTTTTTAAGAATTTTGGATATAGAAAAATGTTATTAATGTAAATAATTATTATTGTTTTAGTTTTTATATTTGTTCTACTAATGACAAGCGATGACATCCCAATCCATTCTGAACAAAGATTTAAGGAGCACATGCGCTATAATTGTGACCGATGGAACCCTTTCTTTAGCTGCTGTTGGTTCTCAGCAGTGTTAGGCTGCCATTTTACGCTGGTATTCTGCCCTTCACTGGTACGAGACGCCTCATTCATGCTGCAGCTAAAACGAAACTAGAGCCTGGTTCTACCGCTGAAAATGATGATGCTTTCATTCTATGGTTGCATGTGTGCATTTGATTAAGCCATGCGTGTAATAATTTTTTATGCATGGACAAAACATAAATACAGTTACAGCCTTTTATACATATCACGTAAAAATCTCATAATATTTTATTTTTATTTAAAAATTTAAAAAATATGGTTATAATCAACGAATTTTTAATTATTAATGTTTATGAAACTAAGCATTTGAAGATAATATAATTTAAACACGAAACATGCATTATTATGCAGCAGCCAATTATTTTTCTACCTCCTAAATGTTCTTAAAATATACTTCTTTGTTTACTAGCGACGCAAATACCAGTCATTATCGTATCATGGAAAATTCCGTTAAGCAGTTTCTTGCTCAAAATTTTCGTAGGGGACTTTTCGGGAGATATTTACGGCTCAAATTTTACTTCGTCGACACTGATCAAGCGTTATGGAGTTAATGATGCGACCTCTAAGCTCGCTCCGGTGCTGGCTGTTAGGATCGGGTAGTCGATTGTTGTTTATTTTCCTCTATTGTACAAAATTGGATGAAAATGTGCATTAAATTAGACAAGGAAATAAATAGGTAATCTCGCAGCGGCCGACCTGTTGTTTGTTCCCTACTAAATTTTCTGTGCGTTCTTAATATTAAATCGCTGTTTTTATAAAAGCTTTTTGGACAAATTAGAGTGAGATTAAGTAGTTTTAAGATATATAGATCAAATTCGTGTCAAAATAGTAAAGAAAACAATTCATTTTAAAATGCATGCATATTAAAATTAATTTAATATGCATTAATATTTTTATGAAGAAGTGAAAGGCAGTTGTACGTTCGGGATTCAAAGCTGATTTGTACCAATTTTAATTAGGAAACTTAAGCGTAACGAAATCACATATGTACTGTGAAAGGTGCACTATTGTAACGTTTTAATCTTTATTAGTTGTAAGAATCTGACACATCAGAAAGTAACTGCGGCTATTTAGTTTCTGACTGTAGCATTAATGGCTTAGCTTAGCCCGGCGGCACGCTATCATAGAATTTCAAAGTGAAATAGTTGCATAAAGCTGTCGTGTTTTGTATGATATTCACCCTAGGGAACCGGAGACTCAAGTTACTGTTACTGTTAAGTAGGTTTTACATCTCAGTCCTTAGGGGCAACAACGCATATACATCTTGAATCTTTATTGAGGATGGTTTTGGTTTTTTACTGTTGGCATTTTTAATTTATCTAAACCACTTTGCTTAATTTTAATATTAAAAACATTTTATAAAATACAAGCTAATCGCATAATGAATTTTATAATGATAATTAAATAAAACTCCACATGAGGAAGACCTTAATTTAGGCAGTAGGACTGACACGGGATTGCAATCCCATTTCTCACGTCATCCAGTATCCCTGGTTTTCGTTTAATCCTTACATGATACGCGGCAAGAGTGAGGCTCCCCAATCAACACTTAATTTAAAATTTACGAAGGTATAACGATGCCAGGAAAATATACGAACGTGTGTGTAATGTAGAAAAAGAATGAATTAATAAATAAAGCGCCAGTAAAGAACGAAGAATTAATATAATAATTATGTGCTATAATATTTACTGTCACACCAAAAGTTCCAACATTACATCATACCTTACACCGCAATCCTTCAGTAAATATTGATTAAATTTAAATGGGAGTACTGTTGTAAATAATGATCATTGATAATCCCGAACAATATGTCAAACCATTGACCCTATTCGCAACATGCGGTAGCTTACGCATAAACCTATTATACCGTGTATGGCTTTGAATATATGTGATTTGATTGTTTTAGCTTATTCTAATTTATATAACCAAGTGCAATGTTTTATTTTTCTTTATTTCTCCGATTATAATTAAAACGGATTGATTTATTAAAACATATTTAAATTAATTAAAACAAAAAATAAGGTTTAAGAAAATGCCATTCACAATGTGTATAATTAAAACAGATTAATTTATTAAAACACATTTAAGTTAAAAAAAAAATTAAAACAAAAATAAGGTATAATAAAATGCCATTCATAAAAAATTAAATTAAAAATTAATTAATTAATTTTTTATTATATATATTTTTTAAATTAAATTTCTATGGAATTCATGATTAATAATTATAATAATGGTAATAGTTTTTATTGCAACTATATTTTATAATTTAATTTATTTAAAATTAACACTACGATCCTCTCCAAACTATAAAATATTGCGCCGTAGTGTTTTTTGTTATATTGGGGGTGGGAAACGAGCACTACCTTTTAACAATGAGCAGTTGATAAGTGATGAACTCACCTGGTGATAAGTGATTTACATACATTCACATTCAATCTTCTGAGGACGTAAAGGAAATAAATATTTAAGGTTCTGAGAACTTCTTAGTCCTTAGTTGAATGCCTCGGTATCTAATGATTAGGTGTAATGACAAAATAGGAAAGTGTCCGTTTGTACGCTTTACCACTACATAGAGATATCCCTAGTTATATCTATATAAGTGCTTAAACCGTTGTTAGATGGTGGTAGATTTTGACTTTTACAAGTGGTTTCATAAAAGATAAAAATTTATTTTAATTTTAAATACATGAACAACATGCTTCAATAATAGTAATATATGAGCGATGGTAAAGCCACGCTGCAGTATGTTCGCCTACATGAAGGGGTCGGCACGACCGGGGGTGGACCGCGTTTATAGAATGTCAGCATTTAATAGCAGTATAATGCTGATCCGGAGACTCTTATTACGGTGACGCGGCACTCCATCTTAGTGCTCAGGATTGACAACTCATCTGCATTATGATAATGATGTGATAAACGTGGGTGTCATAGGCCGCAGGAATTAGGTGATTATCAATTTGTTCCATGAGATATTAGTTAATTAATTATAGTATTATTTTAGATACGTACATAATTAAAAAAATGTATTTTGTTTGATGTAAAATAAAAATTTATCAATTTGTTCCATTAGATATTTAGTATTATTTTAGATACGTACATAATTAAAAAAATGTATTTGTTTGATGTAAAATTGCAATTGAAAATAATATGAAACTGCAGCAATGGATTTAAATCAGTGACTTGTGGAATAGGTAGCTGCCAATGGTTGTTCTAAATAAAAACTATTATATATTTGTGCCATTTGCGTTCGAGACGATCGAGCCATGCGATTTTTAAAAGAACTAATACACTTACATACCATTGCCACAGGCGTAAGAGGGCTGGCTCTTTACTCGTTCAAAGGTTAAGTGCTACAGTTTACCGAGGATTGGTGTTTAACATAATGTAACTGAATATATTATTTTGATGTTTAATAGCAGTAATTTAATTACCATATATATTTCATTTCAAATTCAAAAGATTCAAATTAAACCCATGTAGTTTCAAAATAAAGAATTAAAATTAATAAAAGTCGAAGTTTAAAGGTGATAAATAAACCTATATATTCTACCTAAGTCTATACTTACAGCCTATGCTGTTACTATAGGCAATCGCAATTGTAATATCAGTACAAAGCTTATAGAATATTTGGAAAACTTTACTAAACTCTTTGTATACGTAAGTTCTGCGGAATGGTGACTTGATGTCCTGTGATTTACAGGTTTTTTAATACCTACTGCAGGCATCAGTCAGCCACGACTATGTACTAATGTTTTTTTTATTATTTATTAAGGAGAACATGTTTCTATTATGTAAAATTTTTATTTCTATGTATTTTAGTTGTGGTGAAAATAAAATAAATAAATAAAAAAAAGTTTTAATGCATTACACATTTGATTATATGTGATTCCTTAAATGGAATTCTGTCTTACTTTGTTCTGTTGTTGTTTAAAATTTCTACATTAACCTGTGTTATACGAGGGCACATTGAAAAGTTTTGAGCCCGATCTTAAAAACGAGTTTTTTCTAAATGATTATTTTATTTCTCTCCAGAATGATCTATACACTTTAGCTTTAGTATTCCTTCTAAAAAAAAAGAATCTTCAATTTCATCAAAATATTCAGTTACAGCTTCTTGTACCTCGATATTCGTCGAAAATTTTCATCTTGACATGTGTTTTTTTAGATTGGGGAAGAGATGGTAATCAGACGGGGCCAAGTCCGGCGAATATGGTGGATACGGCAACAATTCAAAGCTACAATTGTGTATTTGTGCGATTGATTTCGCCGTAGTATGGACAGGAGCGTTATCTTGGTGGAACAAAACTTTCTTAGATAACATACCAGGCCTTTTTATTTTTATTTCTTCACGCAAACGTTATAAGAATGTGCAATAATAGTCCGCATTTATGGTTTTACCTTTTTCAAGGTAGTCAACCATAATGACCCCTCTACAGTCCCAAAAAACTGAAGCCATTACCTTCTTGGTTGACAAAACGGCCCAAGCTTTTTTAGGGGGCGGTGACCCTGCTCTTTTCCATTATTGGATTGTACTTTGGACTCTGGTGTATTATGGTGAACCCAAGTTTCGTCCATAGTTACGAAACGGCTAAGAAAATTTTGAGGATCACTTTGGGACAGATCCAAATAATCCTGTGATATTGTTTGTTTTCGGCTGAAAGCAATCTATGTACCCATCTGGCAGAGACCTTAGAAAATCCAAGATCGTTGGAAATTATGTTCTGTGCTGATTCATAGGAAATGCCTATTCGTTCTGCTATCTCTGTAATCGTCAATCTCCTGTCATTCAAAATCAGGTCTAATATTTTATAAGTATTCTCGTCTGTGGTAGCTGTCGGCGGCCTTCCACTCCTAGGTTCATATTGCACTGCTTCTCTGTTACGTTTAAAATCCGCTACCCATCTTTTGACAGTGGCATATGATGGAGCAGATTCCCCCAGTCTCGTTTATATCTTCATAAATTTGTTTTGGCGTTAATCCTTTTTTTATAAATATTTTATGACGGAACGGTGCTCAATTTTATCCTTTTCTACGGAAACCGCGAACTTCGTTTGTCGCGAACTTCGTTTGTTAAATCGATCACAAATTTTTCAATTTTGACAGAAGAAAAACAAAAGACAGCAGTTTATAATTAAAAAAGAAATGGCTATTACGTGCCAGTATTATTTTTTCTTTTGAATTTAAATCTCAACCTTAGGCTCAAAACTTTTCAATGGGCCCTTATTTTATATCTTATATATGATATCTATACTTAAAGTTAAACAATAAATCACTGTACAATCCGCGCGGGTGGTTCCAAATGATATAAATATGTAACGTAATTGAAATTTCATCACAATTTTCACTACAGTTTACCTTATTTGTAATCTTTTAAATATAAAATATAAAATAGTGAATTCGGTTTAGAGTAGGTAAATAAAAACAAGGTTGACAATACATAAAATGGAAACAAACTCAATTTGATCCTCATCATCTCGATGGTTGGTAATCAACCAATGTGCGCTTTACGCGATATTGCAAAATTTTCTGCCACACACAACTACTCTGTGCAATCAGATGTCGCCAGCGGTATTTCCGAATCGATACGACTTAGGAACCTTTCAACCTTTCTATAAGGGCGGCAGTGCATCTGCGACTCCTCTGGTGTGTGGATATTCATGGGTGACGGTAATCAATAACCATCAGATGAGAAGCCGTTTGCCAAAATAATAGATAGATTAGGAGAATAAATATAGAACGAGTCGAAACTAAAAATTACCAATCGATAAAGAAAAGTAAATTTTGTTTCAAACTAAGAAACGTTACTGTATATTATAATTTTAAGGAATAAAACCAGAAAAACTATTCGCTTTAGAAACAAATTTTAAATGAAATTTTGTTGCCTGTCTTTTAATTGTCGTTAATTTGGAACCGTTACTTTGTCCATTAAGCATAAGCATAATGCGTAGTAAAAGTGCATTAATGGGTCCAACTCAACCGGGGAGGAGCAAGCACTCACAGAATACCAGCGTAAATTAGTACCATAACGCTGCTGTGCTTAATCAGGCGTGTATGAACTCGCATTCCATCTTAATCCGGAGGGGTGCACAAGGCACTTTTGAATTATGATTCCTTATTGAGGATTAGTGCGGGTGTCAAGGGCCATAGGAATCACTGGTGTTGTCCTCAATACAATAAATAAAAGTTGCTACTTCTTTCATTATTTACAAATTAAAATTTTTATATTGTTAAGTTTAATCAGTTAAATTTAATAGGCGAAAAAACTATACCGACGGAAACTGAGAATCACGTTTTGTTTAACTTTTTTTATGGGATCGTAATGCGGCATGAGGTGCTTATATGTTTTCTCTAAGCAACAATCATTTATATAGCCGTTATCAGACATTATTTTCGTATACAGAGTGGCTATCAGTGATTGAGACATGAAGCAGCTAGTTTCTGGCTGTAACGTAACATGGATGTTGAGTTAATAACCTTAAATTATTGGGTAAATAACCGCGTAAAATACCATATCGCTGTCGTGCCTCGTATGGCGAGTGTAGTTATCTGGAGAATCAATCTACCCGTGATCATCCGAGTCATTCCATCTCAGTACGCTAGGGTGACAACGCATTTGTATCTTGAATCTTTATTCAGGATAGATGTAGATCAGTTACTATCATTATGTTCTCGTTTTTCACACTTAACATTATAAAAACAGAATAGTGCAATAATTGATACAATTGCGTAGTCGTAGAGGTTTCAATTCCACTCAAACTCAACATACTTCTTTTTTTTTAAATAAAATGACAAGCGACTACATAGTTTTACTAATTGTTAGATTACCCCTGTCTAAGATTATGCTTCGTTACGGTAGCCGTTTGTATTCGTTATTAGCCGTGGGTAGCTCAGTGTCTAAGCTTTTGCTTAATTCACGGTACGCGAGCAAACCGAGTTCGATCCCCAGTGCCGGCTCAAATGAATTTGTTAATTGTAATTTTAGACTGATTTACCACGTGCTCGGCGGTGAAGGAAAACATCGTGATGAAAATTGCACGTATGAAAAATAAATATAAAAGAAAATATATATTTCGAAGACATGAAGTCTCATGGTGGACTAAGCTCTAAGAGGTCTCCTCTCTAGAGAGGAGTCCTATATGGAACAGTGGGATTTATAAAGGCCTGTAATTGGGTCACTTGTTTTGCGGTCCTATTGCGTCAAGTTACTATTTTATTAACAATAAACCTACCACTACTGGTTTGAATGCTTTCAAACCTTTGTACAACTTTCACATATATTAACGATATCACATCACTATCAACTTTCGGTTTTCTCAAACTATGCATACAATGCATTTTCCAGCAACAAGTTTTTGTATTTATTGCAAAGAAATACCTATCAACTTCCTACCACCTACGCTATATTTGACCGCTGGATATAATAGGTTCTTTACTCTTTCAAAGCTATACAGTTAGTAAAATGGAAAAACTATCTCTTTGTGAAATAGTAAGTATATTAAATATTTGTGATAGGCTATTATGTATAATAAGTCTAATCGAGAGATACAAACAATATGTGCGTTTTGATAACACTGTCACTCTCATGACAAATGAAGCTAAATGGCATCGATGAGCGGACAGTTTCTTAAATCAGACAGAGAAAATTACTGTATAATAGTGTCGTTCCTCTTGCAATTTCATGTTATAAGTACTATGGCAAAAGCGGCAATATCTTGACCTAAATTTTGTATTACCTACAAAAACCTATATTGTTATGTTTAACCTAAAAATATCACGGGGTTTAATTAGCCTAATGCGTGACATTGTTTAATTTTTGATTGTTATGTGCATGTGTATAATGCTAAATAAATTCTTGCCTTGGCTAATTCACCGTAATCAGCCACAGGCTTGAACCAATCAAGCCCAAATAACTGTATGGCGTCATGTTTGCATACGTTACCAATAAAATAGGCAGGTGTTATTTTACGACATAATTGGAGATACGATCTCCGATCGTAAATTACGTGAAAGCCCATTTGTGAGTTGACTTTTAAGACTTCATATGAACCAGTTCCCTCGTTGTTTGCTGTAATGTGTACGATGTTACAGTTCGTCGCTCGTCTCTTCGTAAGTCAAATATTGCAGGAATTGACATGCATTTAATTACAAATCGGGTGTACGTGTGTGCTGTTTAAATAACTACATTGGTAAATGACGAACGATTAGGACTTTAATATCCTATTTAGTTTATTTTATATTGAAATTAAAATAAATTGAACTTTATATTGAACCATTAACACTTATTTAATAGAATGTTTACATAAACTAACCACCAACAATTTAACCAAAATTTCCTTGTGATACATGACAATCTAGTGTAGTCATTCGTGTCCATTTAACAATAAGAAGTGCAATCGATTTCAATTTGTAATTTCAAAATGTATTATGGAAATAAAACAATAGATAATTATCCAATAAAATGTTCTTTCTAAACATCATCATTTAATACAATAATACTGAGAATTATAGTCCTATATAAACTATTTCTTGCATATAATTGATTTATATTTCATATATTTTTACACATCATGTCAGTTTTCATATAATCAAAGAAGCTATAAATTTGGACCATATTTTTGTTTACATTATGGTAACGCTTAATTCGCGTTTATGTGTCACATCGCAACATTGATACAACTACCAGGTTATCACCACTAATGGCCATTGGCCTTTTCGTTAGTCATTTCACAGATGCGGGACGTGCTGATATTTATGTATGTTACATATTTATTACAAATGATGAATATACTATAATATAAACAATATCCTTAATGCTATAGAACCATAAGAGCATATAATTATATACGAGAAATTATTACTTCTCGTTATTATCCAGTTCTTTTCTTCTTTTAAAGGGAATGTTTCTACTAAAGTTTTGAGCTCAATAGATGTTGGGCGGATGATAGTATGAAAATTTATTGTGAATCATGAAACCTATATTTATTGAGCTATATATATATCTATATATAAGATGATGATGAGAATATGATGTTTTATTTTGATATTTTGCTGATGGTAAGTAATTATAACAGAACATTCATACACGATTAAAATTTTTAATGGCAGAAAAAAGATGTCTGGCTACTTTCTACGAAGAACTGCAAAAATACACCGCTGCAGATTACTTACCTTACACGTCAACCGTTTTTGATAAACTCCTGCAAAATTTAAATATTTTTCTAAGGTTTGTTCATACTATTAAAAAAAATTGCAAAGATTTTAGTTTCGAAGACCTTAAAAAGAGAGGCCCATCTCGTCAGAATACTGCTGTCTATCATCAAAGCAGTGCAAGGAATTAACTAAATCCTATCTGCAAGCAATAATAAGGCCTTCAGTTGCGGTTAATTAGAACCATGGATAAAGAGTGGTAAAAGATCTGGGACTTTGAGCTTACAGGCGATTTCTTCATTTCACTTTAAAAAACTAAGGCTGAATGAAATGTGGGAAAAAAATTGCGCAACATTCTTTTTCAGACAAAAATTTAAAACAAAATGTTAAAGTATGCCCACAGCAGTTAAAAAGCCATGAATAGACATCTTCCCACTTCCTTCTCATCTCATCTCTCCATCCTTCATCATTCATGTTTTTGAATTTCAAAAAATGTGTGAAAACAAACGTTGTGAACCCTCTTATTCAAACAATGTTTGAAAACCGACACTTGATATTCCAAAAAGCCTTAGCGCCAGCTCATCGGGCAGCAAAACATGTAAAGCTGGTAGTTCGTTCCTCCATCTCAGACGTAAACCTGTTAGATTTCAAAATATGGCAATATTTGGAGGAGAAAGCCTGCGCTAACCCTTATATCGATATCTTTAGTCTCTCAAACAATGTGGGCCTGTATTCAAAATCAGGGGCACTTCAAATAACTTTGATAAAAGTAGGATGTCTAAATTTTACATTAGTTTAGTAATATATTCAGTGGTAGTCACATAATTAAAGACACTCAAGAGGTATTATGCTAACTGAGATTTTTGATTTATAATAGGATAGGAACTTGCAACAATATCTAAATAATTTGTGTAGGCATTGTGAGATAAATATTAGAAATATTTTCAATAATGTGGAGACGTTTCTAAATAGAAGACTTTAATTATGTGTTGTGAAACGTACTAGCGAATCTCTAATTCATTTAAAAATTTACAAATAAATTATTTATATAAATATATAAAATATTTGTATATTACTATATATTTTAAAATTAATTAGAGATTCTCTAATACGTTTCAATAACCATCGTTTCATTATTTTAGTAGCGTTTTATTAAACGTACAAAAGAATATAATCAGTGCTTTTTAATAATAAAACACAAGCAAATGGAGTAAACATTTTTAATAAGACTGCACCAAAGTAGCTAAGAATCACGGAGGAGCTTTGTGTAAGCCGCCCAATGCTTTTGTTGAGAAGAGTAATGTTAAATAAAATGACAGAGGGTATTTTATTAATATTAAACATATTCCAGAATTTTAAGTTATCAATAATAAAAAAGATAAGGTATGTCGGGACAACATACGCTTTAATGTATTTCTCTGATGTCAACCGAAATGGTGCACTAATGACATTTTAATAGTACAGGAAACGCTAATGCTGCGATAAGGACGTACAACCTTTAGAATGAGCATGTTATTGGTTCGATAAACGTAAACGGTTACATCAATTTGAAATTAGTTTTTTGTTCACAGCTTGGATCTTTTTCCTTTTCTATTATCAGTATGGAAATATAAAAACTATTTAAGCAAAGCGAGCGCGATTCCCGGTGCCAGCACCAAAAAAACGTTGATTGCAATTTTAAATGCTAAGAATTTGAATGTATAAGTAATAACAAAATAAATATAAAAAACTGCCAATCTTCACTGGGACGCGTGGCGGCATATGATTCGGTGCCCTCGCGCGAGATTCGATAGCCACCTGTGGGATATATAGTATAAAAGCTTGTTGTTCCTTTACTATCACTACAACCCAATAACAGAAACGATGACAGACGGGAACTGATTGTTAACTATATTATATTATTTTAAGTGCGAACATATATTTATGCGCATTGATTTGACTCATAAAACACTTTTTATCCCATAATATTTATTATTTCATATATCATAATTTTATGTGCGCTTATAACGACTACTACTATACCGTGATCGAAAGGCACGAGCAATCAAATTCCAACAGCGGTATTCCCCCAGATACAATTACAGGATCTTCA
Organism: Teinopalpus imperialis; assembly: GCA_029286865.1. NCBI lineage: Eukaryota > Metazoa > Arthropoda > Insecta > Lepidoptera > Papilionidae > Teinopalpus > Teinopalpus imperialis. The sequence goes on along the minus strand of JAGSMU010000035.1, from coordinate 1,768,923 downwards.
AGAAAATATCTTTTCTTAAAGGTCGGCAACGCATTGGCCGTCCGTGATGCTACTGAGGGAGGAGGTTCATGGGTGGAGATCATTGCCTGGGTAACACTCTTTTTTCTCTTTCTTTCTAAAATAATAATGATAATAATAAATTTAAAATACTTTAAATGCAATTTTATACAATAGAAACAACGTGTATAAAAGTTGAATGCGGTGTGAAAATTCCTGTTCAAAATCGTAAAAATACACAAATCCTTTAGGCTCTATTTGAACAGTGTAGTGTATTTATTTTATCTCGGTAGCATGTATCATGTTAATTTATTTATTACTAAATTAATTTTGGATCTGTTCAAAGGCCGACTGAAAGTTATCAAATTTAAATGAAAGTACTATAAGGGTAAACAAAAACTCGTTTATTGTTAACGTTTAAACTTTCCTTTCACGTCGTGTAAACATTTGTTTGTGTTACTATCTCTCGCCTTTGAAATATTACCATGATATTAAATTTACTCTCCAAAGACTGCTTAATAATATCCTACCATCCGGCTTCGCGTGGGAAAGAGTACATTTTACAATCTGAGTTTTTGCCAGTACGCCATACAAAGGCTGGTAAGCTGGGGCAGCATTGAATTAATCTTTGTTTATCTGTGCCTAATCCTCGAGGAATCCTGTTGTTAATATTTTAAAATTCATCACATTCATACCTATGTATTTAGGTATTTTAAATGAATTTTCACATTTTTTTAAACATCTTCCCACTTCGTTATGTAAACCGAAGGCCATTATTATAATATATTTACAAGAATGGTATTTGCAAAGTTTCCATATTTGGCAGGTTATTTTGCAATCACAACGTTACGGATAGGTAAAGACAATGGAGTTACACCCCTTATTGTGTTTATTAATTCTATCATCTTTTGCGATACCCACGGGATAATTTTGGGTTGATGGATTTTTGATGGAGTCTAAAATTACTTCGTTACGTTTGTAATAGATATGGATAGGAAACTAAATAAGCAATTTCCTTTTTAATACGAAACAATTTTGTTTGTAGTTCATTTAATAATATGAGTATTTGTGAGTAGTTTTAGCATTATAAACTGAAAGACTGGAAGAGCGGTGTCCTACTGGTATAAAAGTTTTTTATGCTAAAAATGTTGGCCCCTATCACTAGAAATGGTATACTATATATATAATAAATAAATTAAAAAGAAACTACGTTCTTCTATTCAATACAACCGTCCTCTTTTTATTTCTTTTTCGCTGAAGTGGTAATTTATATTGCTATACATATCTAATAATAATATTTGAAAAATAACTTTGTGAAACAAATAATTAACTTTTTTATATAACTTAGAATATATAACTATATTTTACACAACTCTGAAAAAGTTATATAAATGTATTCAGTCTCACATGATTATATAAATTCATTAATTGCGTTGCTACAATTTTTACTCAAATCTAAAGAACGTAGACCCATCTCCAAAACAAATATTCACTTATCACTAACTCACGACATTTTCTCTAAACGAGTTAAAGAGGAACTACGGATCGTAAACTAACCAATGTCCAATCAAACCGGTCGGACCAACTGAAGCCTTCTCAGAAGAGGAAGTATAAATTAGGAAGCGTGAAATTCCACCACATGCCGTCAGTCCACACAATCGATGTATGACGGAATTGAAATTCTATCGAAACCAATCCATTTCTTAAATCCTCGGAACGGACGTCACAGGCAGTTCCTTTGTTACATTATGTTTTAATGTCTCTAGGGAGTAAAGGAGATGTGAATCAATTATTAACTACGTGTTGTCGTTAGTTGAGTGCTTTTCGAACTTGAAATTATGTAAATGCGTATGTTGGTGTACGTGGCGTTTCAAGAAATCACGTACATGTAATAATTTTTAAGGTATTATTTTCTTCTGTCTATTTAAGAAGTCTTCTTTTATCTCTGTTTTGTTTATTTTACATTATATTGTTATGTATAATTTTTCTCAATTGTCGTCGTCAATATCCAAACGAAAGAAGAAATTAAACAAAAGTTTAACAAAAAATCTTTAAATAAATAATAAACAAAGATCCATCATAGAATCATCTTATCATCCGCACAGAGATTTTGATAATTTTCTTGTTTCCAAGACTGTTAAAAAAAAGTGATGAATAAAGAAATGTTGATCATTACACGTTGCAAATATATTTCAGTCTTTGCTAATACCGCTTAGTCTAAATATTAAATTAAAACTACTTACTTAGTTTTTATTCAAATATTGATGAAGTAAGTGATAAAATTTGAAAGTTTAAGGATGTCTTAATTTAAATAAATTGTGCGTTTAACTGGTGTTATTAATATAAAGTAATTTATTAAATAATTTTTCGTGTGTTTTATTACGATCGAAGTAGACAGGGATATGTATAATATGCTATTTATCCACATTTTTATGAACTCTGATTGGTTAACTGACATTGCAGTATGTTATATTTTATTAGTCACTGGGTACATAGGCTGACTCTGACCAGAATTTGTTATACAATCACATATTATTCATATAACTCTTTGAGAATAAAGGTAAATAGACTAATAATTTAAGACACGGTCTATCAAACTCAAATACAGCTTCGAATCCGCCATTAAATTATTGTCGTGATCCATCTCCTAACACAAGCATTTAAGCTAGTGAAAGTGGTTAACGGGGGCGTAAGTAATGTTATTATGTTTGCTAATAGTTAGAGAGAGAGAGAGAGTTTGTTCTATATTATTGTATGTAGTGACGTAGTTTTTTAATAATTATTTATTATTAAAATACCGTATCTTTTAGATTCACAATGAAATACCTTTTAAATGATTAATTCAAATCTAGGAAAAACTATTTCATTATCATCGTGATTTTCGACTAGCGCAGAACAGTTCTGAGTCACTTCTATCCATCAACTATCCACAACCTGTGTCATTCTATATGAATATAGGTTATATTACATTGCGTTTACGAGATGAAGGTTGATACTATCTGCTCCTCATCGGTTGTAAGCTCTTACACAGTTGTTCACCTTATATCAGAAATAAAAATAATTCAGTTATCGTGTGTGAGTTAATCCAAGATAAGTTAAGGGACTTACTATTTTTTTAAATTTCTGATTAAGTTTAGTAGAAATAGTGGACATATAATTTTTTACAAACACTAAAGAGAAATTGAAAGTCATTTCAACTTAAGTTCGTCTTACTACTAAACTTTACATCGTTATATCAAATCAAAAGTTAGGTATTCGGGAGGGTCGCTATTGCCGATGACTGAATACGGTTCTATTTCTAGGTTATAGCGAATGAATTTTGGAAAGTTGTGGAACTATGTCTTGTTATCTTAATATTGGATTATTTTTAGACGTAGTATTAAAAATTAGTTAAGACGACGAGGAAGATTCATTAATATATCTATATAATATAAATATATTTAATATAAATAGCACACGGTTTTTATGTAATTTTAAGACAAAAATAAGGTACTTGCTACTTTAAATATATGTACACGCACTCACACACTCATAATTTTTCACTTATAAAAAAATAAATATAATAATAGTTTATAGTTTCAACTTAATAGGCCACACTTTTAAAAAGGCCTAAAGACATTCTTTATTCTATATTTATATATATATATATATATATATATATATATATATATATATATATATACATATATATAAAGTGATGAGGAGTTTTAATTATTAGATTCGGAGAGGAGCGGCGATCTTTATTGTGAGATGGAGAAAGGTATTGAAAGTTTTCTTTAACATAAGATTTATGTATTTTGATACATTAATTAATTATTACGTTTTTTCTCCAATATGAAATATCGAAAGGAATAAAATTAAATAGTATATATATTTGAAATGCAATTTGTGCTTAACATTAAAACAATAAAAAATATTAATACATTATATGAATATAATCGCTGCATGCAAATCTAGAGTAAGAGCTTAACTAACCGAGAAATTTCTAGAGACGTAATTGAAATATTTGGTCCTTACATATAAATCAGCGTATTATATGGAAAAATTAAAACCATTTTTTATGAAATTATATATTTATTCGATCAAAGTATGTATATACCATTATTATCTATGCACTTTCGCCATTTTTAGGTAGTACATTGATTCCATTGCTGAAAAAATTTGGCAGCGAGAATCAATAAAATCTTTAAAAGCGGTTTGGACTGCCATATTGGAATTCTTTCCTTGCAAGAAAGTGTTCAAATTCCGAAAAAAATAGTAATCTATTGGAACAAGGTCCGGGTAGGTCTCGGAGATATTAGATCGCAGCTCCTCTAATTTGGTGACCGTCTGTCGTGAAGTATCTAGGGGTCTAGTCTTGTTTAACGGCTAGCTTTTCCATCATGGTTTGAAATTGTTGACAATACAGATCTGCCGTAATCGTCTGGCCAGATCTTAGGAAACTGTAGCGTATGTCACCAGCTAACCTAACACTGATTTATCAAACATTCACCAGTATCTGTTTCTGATTCAACTTTCGCTTGGGACAGGATTTGGCTGGATCTCTTAGTTTCAACACTGTAATGAGCGCTTCTGATTGTCCTACATTATCCATTTTTCAACAGAATTAACGAAATGGCCTTTTTCGCTTTTCCAATTTGTTTCAAATGAATGAAAGTTGTTTTGTCATTCACATTGAAGCCTGCCGCTAACTCTGACGTGGATAGGATGGATCTGCTTCCATAATCACCTCTAATTCTTTATTCACAACTTGGGTCTACGGCCGTCCGCGGGGAACGTTGGAACCAAAACCGTGTTGTGCTTTCTTCTACAATCGCTTCCCCATACACATCATTTATCTTTCGAGCTGTTTCTGCAGTGCTGGTGCCACGGTTGAACGTATATTCGTAACTAACTCGTTATTTCAATTTTCATTTTGTTACAACAAGGATGTCAAAAAAAAACATATGAATCACTAAATTCGTAACGCAATTACTACCAAACCTAAATTGAAATACATTTGAATTTGGAATTCCTCACCAAACGCAAGATTGTTTGAGATCAAAGTGCTCAGTTCGACAAAACACCAATTTCTTATACAAGGACCTAATTTATTTATGTGCACCTCAGTATGATTTTGAGTTCTTGAGTGTGAAAAGTATTTTCGTCATCCTACCCATCACTGAATTTATCTGTTGTTGGATACGTTCATAATCCACATGTGGAATTTATCGGTAGCTACCGCTATTTTATTGTATTCTATTACGTTTGCATATATGTACATACAATATTTTGTATGTATATTGTATTTATATATGTATTATGTATTTTATGTCTTCTATTATAATCTTTATTTGTATACTTTATAATACTTGTTTTTAGTATTTTCTGTTTATTAATTAGTATATTGCTATGACCTAGACCTACCGCAATATCTCACCACATGTTGGGTTGATTGGTAGAAAATACCTTAGATATTAAGCCCGCCCTTTCTGAACCTTTAACTTTGTTAAGTTTAATGCAATAAAGAGTAAATATATAAATAAAAAATAAATCCTTTTAAATACTGCATTGGAATTTCCTTTAAGCGTCTACCTCCGTTAGTTATCTACGGCTCGTCTAAGTGGACCCGTGGATGTCCGCTTTCCATAAAAATCCTGATAAAGGTAAAGGAGCATATCAAAGTATTTGGACATTCTTGGAATTCCATAAACTTTTCCTTACGTCGTAAAACTGGTATTATTACTAAGCTTGTTTAAAGTGTTCTTAGTATCTTAAACACTTATCTATTATATTATGTATATAAAATATAAGAACACTATTATAAGTAAAGTAATATATAATAAAATATAACAACAATATTAATAAAGTAACTGTGTAAACGCCACTGTAAAGTTCAATAGATTCAGATTCGTCGTAAGAGTTATATACATATATTTGATAATATTGTTATATAATTGATAACATAATTATTACATTGAAATATGCCATAGGGTGCTGTACATAGGCCTCCTTCGTATATTGCCACAGAGCACGATCCTGAGCCACCTTCATCCATCAGACTTCCAGCAAAACTGCATACGTCGTCCGAGCTTGCGACTTAAGAACCTTTCTCACGCATAGGTTAACGGTTCAACGAGCTATAATGGCACTTCAGCATATTCTATCACGCAGAGAAACACCAATCATAGCCCTTTCTCGCCGAGTTACTTTGAGCTTTCTCATACGGCAACACGCACTGTATATATTTTATTTTACTCGAATATGAACTTGAACACTTAGGACAAAAATGTATCGGTTATTTATGAACGAGTTTTTTTAGCTAATTTTAAGTAACGTTAACAAATATAAGTTACGAGCTACCAATACTTTAATTGAGTAATATTGTTTTATTAAATAAGGTTAAGTTATATAAAATTATTTATTATAAATAATATAAAATAACGATGTCCAAATAGCACTCCATCTTTCATAATAAAGATTAGACAAATATTTGTTCCAGAATTTGGGCTGACAATTTGTTTATGTGGGATATTGATAAAAATATTGATTTTAATAAGAAACGTACTGTGTTAATCAATTGAAAAAATGCACACTTTTTATATTTAGATATTACACCGTGCCATGAACTAAAGTTTAAAATGGCTAAAACCGAAATAAGGTTCGTTTCTTACCTAAAGATTCACATTTGGGACGCTAACAGCATTTTTGCTGTGAACGCCTCGTTACGTTCTCACAAATTAAGTGGTCACAAAAACATCGTAAAGGAAACATATGTAGGCCGTAGGCCGACGTTGTAGGTTAACTGATATACACAGTGGCAGGTCTTAAGTTGAAATTAATCTTTTTGGAGTGTAAGTTTAACTATTTATTCCGATAAGCCTTATAATTTTGTGTACATTATGTATATATTCGTGGATAATAGTTGATTTTTGCCCTGGCAACATTCTCATGACAACTTCTTATTGTTACGAAGACGTCACATTATGATGCTAAAAGCATAAAATATTCACGCAGACTTGTTCGTAGTTTTAAGTATCTGATATGGTACTAGAGGGATATGACATTGTCGAAAAGTTTGAAAGTGAAAACACTTGTATTGTATGTTACTGACTGAATGATATTTCATTAATACAGGGATAATTAACAACATCCAGTCCCAATAACCGATTGTCAGTAGTCATCTACAATAGTCCTTTTAACTGGTATTGATGCACTGGAAGTGACAGTTAAGTGACAGATTAGTAGCAGTCGTCAAATGGAGGACATTACTTTTCATTTTGAGAAATAATTAATTCATGTATAATTGTTACTTTTCTCTAACATGATCCAGACGTGGCATTCTTTTGAAGATAATTATAGGAAGATATGATTAGTCCCTGCCTATTTTCTTGTAATTATGAAAAATATTATTAAATTTTATAGTAATAATACATTACTTGACAATACATAATACATTGTCAAGGCGTTTATCGGATAACATAAAACTTTCTTAATATTGGTACGCCACGTAATTTCGATTTACACAAATTTAAAAATGCATATACTCACAATCAATTTATCTTGTACAAAAGTGGAAAGGATTTCCTCAAATCCTTTGTTTACCCATATTTGCAGATCGATATGGAGAGGGGTTCCGATAAATCTCTGCGTTTTCACGGCGTCTGGTCTTTCTTCTTGTAGGTAAATACTTTCTCTTCTGTTTAAATAAACATTCGACTCTTTACAGTATATTGGGCAGCTTTAATCCCGTTTTCTTTGTCTGATTTGAAAATAAATAAAGTAAGTTTTGGATTATAATTTATACTTGACGTAAAAGAGAAAAGATAACATTTTTTTTTAATTTCAATTGTTAATCACAGGTCTTCTAGAGAGGGTATTAAAGTAAGTAGTAAGTTTGCCTTGCGGTTCTAATGCCGAGTTTTTTTTATTATTTCCTAGTCTTTTATTTAATTTGTTATACTTTACTAGTTTGCTCCCGCTCAAAAGCGAGCTCCTGGACAATGCTGTCATGGGTTTTAGTTAATCATTGGGAAGTAACATGTTTATTGTATAATAATTTAGTAAAATTATCAACATTTTCTAAATATTTGTTAGTTAATAAATTAATACTCAGAAGACTCAACGTAGTTGTGTTAATCAATTTTGTTATTTAATCTCTAGCATGTTATTAAAATAATAATCGTTAATACACTATAGTGTTACTAAGTAAATAAAATATTAACTAGTTAGGGTAATAGCTAAGTAAGTAATGATTTGGATTATTTAAGTAATCCGGCTAAATTTCCACCACTTAGAATAAGGGTAACTTATAAAATATACTTTAATGTAGATATTACATACGAAATATTAGTCCCTTAACAGCAGTCTATTAAATCAAATCTTTAGTGAGGAGGAATAAATTGAATGGAATGTTTAAACCACATAAAAAAACACATAAAGCAATTCTACACCTCAAATTATTTTTTTCTATACTTTTAACGGAAATGCATTTTTTTACAACCATAGACCGTTACTCCGATCCCACTGATGTTAATTGGCTATGTGGTTTGATGGTAATGAGCACGTGCATAGTAAAAGTCTTACTTGTTTCTTAAAGAAACCAGCATTACAGTCGAACAAAAACGTTGAAACAGGCATATTATTGTTACATAAATCTCAACTTCTTATGGATAAAGCTAAAGTAGGACTTTCTTGAGTAGAATTTCTTCACAAAGTATTCGATAAGAGATATACTATTTAATGTATAAGTACTATAATGTACTGTTGAATAGGTGTACTATTTTCTTCTTTAGCAATGTCAAGAGGCTTACTACTTCCGAAGCAAACAAAACTTAACACATCCAATTCAAATGTCTTTTGTACCAACAAAAGAGCAGGGTTTTATCGATATTGGCTTTGGCTTTTCCATTAGCAATAGGATTGTTCACTGTGATCAAAATCTTGTTAAGTTAGAAGAATGCAGAAAGCAAAGTGCATTACTGTCAAAGTCTTTTCCTATAGTTTCTTGAGCCGCCATAAATGTGTTATATAATAAAGGCAGTTTTAAGTCTCTTCTAAAGTCTTTGATTTTTGATACACTTTATTCCTCTTGAAATGATGGCTCTGTAAAATATAAAGCTATTCATTGATAAAAGTAGTTCTCTTTCGCGAATAAGGTTATTTTTCTAAAGTAACGTTAAAAAAACGTTTAAAAAAGGTTGTGAATAAGATAATATAATTAATATATTATTTGTTAATATTGTATGACATTATCTTTGATAAAAGTCCGTATGAACATCTAATGAGTTTTAAGCATAGTCAACCCGGCGAAACTGTAAAAGCCCACGGGCTAACAGAGGCCATCAGCCCGAAAAAAAAAAGGTAAGCATAATGTGCGTATTATGGGAACATGAGAATACCGGCAATATGTTCATATCAACAATTTGATGGGCGTCTCTTGAATCAAATACCTAAATTGTTACGAAACTCTATTTAGACAATATATGAAAATATAGACGTCAGATATAGTGAAGGTATTTTATTACAGCTTGATTTTCTTAATTTTTCTTATGTATGAAAAAAAATAACAGATTTCGGTTTAAGTTAGATTATCAAAAGACAATGTAATTAAGCACATTAATTATTTACACGGTCGGAAACAATATGACAAAAAAGAAATTGAAACGATTTATTAGCATGTAAGTTAAGGTTCAGTGGGTTAAGTCGTATTTTTATCAACACTTTGCTTTCTTATTAATTTCCTTTAATTTTTTTCATTTTTTTTTTCAGGTAACACTTCTATGTATATCGTTATGTAAGAAGCACTCTAAATCTGGTAACGATAAACAACCTTCGTATGTATCCACTTTTATTTTTTACTAGTTGGGCTGTCAGTCAGAATACTGTCCGATACAATCTACTCACACGACCTCTATTCCTGTTGAAGGCCATGAAGTTTACGACAGGTGTAAATAAAGAGATGCCACAAATACCTCAATGAATAAGGTTGAATTCTTCTTTTTACTCGACCCGCCTAAAGGGCGTCCCACGAACCTCATAATAACATACTTTATGCATCGATAAAGCTCTTATCTCGGGCCACCCTTTTCTCAATAGTACATTCTTGAGTACAAGAAGATACAGTCTGCGATTATGAACACAGTAAAAATTTTAGAAGTAGTTATGGTTGGAATTTCTGTTACCTCAGTGATTTACGGGCAGTCGCTTGTATGTCATTCATTTTGCATAAAGTATCTTTAGAGATATTATATTTGTTTGTGACTTAAAGAAAGTCAATTACAATCTCTTTATTAATTAAATTAGCATATATATATATATATATATATATTACTCTAGTAGTTAAATGTAAAAAAATATTATCATCATTCATGTTGTTTACTGTTTATGTTCACTGCAATACCTGTCAACGTATGCCACAAAATATTTTACCAATGTAGTTATGTAAACATTGAAAACATGAAAAATTGCAAACAAATACCGACAACTTATGCTTTGCAACTGTGTATAATGCAAACAGAAATCAAAACTTCCTCTCGTTCGGATCTACTATCTCCGCTTCGCCGTCGTATGAATTCAGACTGCACGCGAACTTTAAAACGGCGTCGACTGCTATCGGCAAAATGTATTAGATAATTTCTTTTGTTAACATCTGTCCAAAAATAAAATACGTTTTTTTTAAACTAAGGTAATATGATTATTTAATCAAGTAAACTGAAATTATAAGTGAATATAGTTTCCAAACCTCTTTTCTAGCATTGTAAGTATAGCTTCTGTATGTTAACTAGATATAATAGTAACGTTCTATAAAATATTTAAATATATATTTTCATTTATATTTATTATTCAGTCTTTCAATACGATGAATCGTTTAAGTATTGAAAGAAAGAAATCAACTATTCCAATTGAACTATTCCGATCTTCTTTAACATTAAACTCAGAATGAAATTATTTTAAATATTTAGAAATGAATATAAAAACCTTATTGTTATCGGAATACATTTTTAAAAACTTTTATTAAACTTAGATTTCATTTCAATGAAAATTAATAATAATCATTACGGTGTATGTTTGTGAAGGTTTAGGATAAGAAATATCTACAGGTATTTTAGTTTCAGATCATTTCAAACTCATTACAGAGCACAATAGACACAGACTATTTTCTCTCAAGAGGGCATTTTAGAAGTAGAGCTCTAATTTTCTTTTAACCAGTATAATAATTTGTGCTTGAAATTTGTGCATTTTTCTGATGTTATAGAGGCTTGGGGGCGGGGGGTGCATTTGAGGTTTCATTGTGTAGACGAACGACGCCCGTAGTCTGCGGCAGTTCAGTAGCTCTAAAACCGCCATAGGGGTTGGTAGTGCGTGTCTCTTCCGCACCCGCGTTAGTCGGTCTTACATCGCACGGTCTACAAAGTGGAGTTTGTTTAGCAGTTATTTATTATTCATCGAAGTAAAGTTTTATATGGCTGGAAACGGTTAAGGTTTTGGAATTTTATACATAAATTTTATAAGAGTTTTAAATTTTGAATTTATGTTATACAATTATTTAAGTTTTATGTTTATGTAGAGCATAAACACAAAATAATATTATTAGTACAGGATCCGTTATTTTACTGGATTTGTGAGGTAATGTAAATCCGAATACATATCTTAAAAATTGAAAAAGCTGTCAAATACTTTTGTATATCGATGTTAAATTACTCTTATTTTGGTACATTACTATTGTCTTCGAAAAAATATAAGAAAGTATTTGTTCTTCACATTTTATATTTATTTCATTGATTTATTGTTCGAACAAAAGCTTTAATTGACTCGAATTTTAAACTTTTTTTTATATGCTTTAAAGTAAAAAAAGTAATATTAAAATAAAAAAAAATGAAGTATTTTATAAAGATATAAACAAAGAAAGTATATATTTTATGAAAAGGTACTTTTAGAGACGTATAGATTACGGATGTATAATTAGCCGGTAACCAAGGTTAGTCTTGTATAAATAAAAGCTTATTCATATGATAACCCCATGTGTCTACTTTAAAATTTCTATAAAGATGACTTGTTTTATTCCATACAGTGTTTAGTAAGAGTTCTCTTTCTCGAACTTTATTACGGTTTTATATGTATTAATGTGTTTTGTATATATACGTTTTTAAGATTTGGAAGTACATACTCTAATTGCTTATTGCTAATTATGACTTTACGGAATATCTATAAATGTTTCTTATTATAACAGATCCGAGTCAAATGCATTATTCAATTTAATGTTATCAATGTTTTTCGATAAGTTTAAATTTTAAAGAAGAACCAGAAACAAATATTTTAAACAAACAATCATTTATATGGTTTTGTTTTCGTAATAAGGGTGACAAACGAGCACACTAATCACTAGGTGGTGTGATGACATATATGTACATAAATCCTAAGCAAAGATTCTATATACACACATTGTCACTCCTGAGGACTGAGATGGAATGCCTCATTAGCTGTAATTGAGTCCCCGGATCCCTACACTCATCGTACAAAACAACAGCGTTACTTTGCTATTTCACGCTGATATCTGTGAGGGCGTGAAACAAACCCGATCATGCCAACCCACCCATGACCCATTCAGGTACTTTCTAGCTGCATAGTAGCTCTGCCATGTAAATATCAGAGAAAAAAAGAATTTATAAATATTTTTTAGACATATGTTCTGAAATGCCTCTCTTCTTGTCTTCCACATTAATCTGTTTATAGCTAATCTTTTTTTAAATAGTTCGAGCTTTGACCAAGGGCTGCGCGATTTAATGCATTTTCTGTCGTCCCATTTATCTATTTTTTCATCTCAGAGTGCGTTAGACATTCGGCCGACGTGCCCATTCAATCCCACTTCAGCATGGCAGCTTTCTGGTTAATGTCAGTGATCTGAGCGCTGGCCGATGTTTATTATTTTGTCTGTTAACTTTTCTCTTAGACATTGTTTCTCAACCATTTTTATGTTGCGACCCATGAAAAAGCCAAAACGGTAATAAAATAGCCTTGCCCTGCAGTATAAAATTCTAATAACATTTTAATTAATAGTTTATTTGAAGTTTATTTCCTCATTTTATTATAACATGGTAATATTTTATTTTACAAAACTACATTAAAATTCAAAAACTCCATAACTCTAAAAATTATGTGCGCGATGGTACGTAGATAGGTTTTAGGGGTAATGCTTATTTCACTTTAATCAAAACCCAATTTTTTTTAATAATATTATTTAGATCATAAAGATTGTTTACATAGGGTCATTTATTATTACTAAACTAATTAGCAAAGTTCACTAAGGTTTTCCAAGAAAGACATCAATACTTGCATTATCCAGAATATTATCTTCATACAACGGTTTTCTTTTTTTTTTGTGTATGAGTATTGCTGTTGGTCTGGTGACCTCTACAGCTTTATCTAAATAGACTCACGAGCAGGAGGCCCGCTGAGTATTCATACAACGGTGGATACAGTGGTTAGTAAACGTTTTTACCTATGTTATGTTATTTATTCTGATTTGTCTCTATTAATTCATGTGATTTATTATCATATTATATAATCATATTAAATATATACTTCAACAATCAGATGAGGATGAAAATCAATATGCCTACAACAAAACAAATGTAGAATATTTAATTACCTAAATTTATTAAGTTTAATTTATACTAGATAACAGTTACGAAGAGTATATTAAAATAGTAAGTAGACGAATACTAAAATTACGATTATTTATGTCAATTAAGGAGTGAAAAACTAGCACACAGTTAACCCGGCGGTAAGTGATTCATGAGTCCCATGCCAATCATCTTCGATTAGAAATTATTACTATGCAAATGCGTAGTCCCCTTAAGATCTGAGATTGAATATCTCGTAATCAGTAATACCTATAATAACCTTTGTTTTCTTTTATCAGACGAAATCCAAAAGCGCTAGACTACTCGTATATAAGCTGGTATTCCGCAAAATATGGTCCTACCCTGGTCGAGCCGATCTATTGGTGTTACAGCTAGTTCCCTATTTCAACGTAGCTCTACCACGTAAGGTGAAATAGTTATTTAGAGCTATTATAATCCCGCGGGGCAAGTATTCAATATTTTCAAATTATAAATAGTTTTCGGTTCAAGAATTGAATGCAATTTATATCGATAGCCACCAATTAACTACTTTCCTGACTCGGAACTAGTTTACAACTATTGTAACTTTGAACACGGACTTAAAGCTAAGCTTTACTTATAAAGTTAATTACATGCATGATCAAGTTGTACAATTGATATAACACATTTTTTACTTGAATTTCAACCGACTACCTTGTGTTCTTTGCTAGATTTGTCTGATTGACACAAAATACTTACGTAGTTTTCCGGAATTTAACTTAAAAAATTACTTAAACTTAAAAAACTTAAAAGAATGTTAGCTATGATATTAACATTACTAAGAAACATTCCCTTCAACCATTCCAATCAAGTTTAAATTATTGTTTTAAGAGATGGTTTATTACAATGGTCAAAGGGCAGAATCCTACTTACGATGCTATGTTTCCACGCTATGTTTTAAATCGCCTTAAAAGGTATAAATTATAATTCCGCAAATGTAAAGTAACAACCTATATAAATATACCCAATGCCAGGGATACTTTTTTCTTTTCTCTCGAAATTGTATTCGAGTATAGGTCGCCCTCCAACTTCACTGGAGATTGGCGGCGCCTATGTCATAAAAACATTTTTTAAATCCACTTCGATTGAACAACGCACGCTGGCGCACCTCGAACTAACTTTCTAGTTACGAGTTCTTGTACCAATTTCAAAAATATATATTTCCTTATTATTACAGAGATTCCTGCTTTGACAGCTTATATCTGAACACCTATATACTACGGGTATAAAGGTTGTCCAGTTCTAATCACAACGCTACTCGATATATTCTTAATTATGCGAAAAATAATTAGGTGATGTTAGAGTACAGAATATGCAATTGTACTAGTACTCTGTGTTTACTTATATCATAAATATTATGTTTAAAAATCAAGTTAGTGTAGCTTGTAGATTTTGCGCATGAGAGACTTGTCTTCGAACAAGTTACACGAAAGAATAGTAGGGTCGAATAATGCAAAGCCTCTTCTGAACGATACATCTTGGGAATATAACATAGTTCCAAACAAACCTTTTAAATGGTTAAGTCCCAATAACTCTTAGCTTTTCTTCGAATAGTAAATTGATATGGATTTTTAAAGGTGTTCAATGTTACAACTATGAGTGTATGACCTGAATAAAATGAATATATTGTAATAGTATTGTGGTACTATAGCCTTGTGATCAGAGGAACTGAGTGTTGCGTAAGGATCTAAATTTGATTCCCAGTTGAGGACAAAATGGACGCAAAATTATTCAGTTTTTGGGTGTCGGTGTATTCATATTTGTTCTGATCATCCCATCTAAAACTTTCTGCAATACTATCGTATATCCCTTAAACCTTGCTGGAAGGTGGTGCTTGTCAATGGTAACAGTATACCTCTACGTTAATTGTATTTATGCAAAATAGAAATAAATTACGAAAGGACTATATAGAGGATATGTGATTGGTTTGAGGCATCCAACACTAGGTAAGTACGTGTCAACACGTGTAATGTGTAATGTCCCGTCTAACCAAATATGGATACAAAAAGGAACAAATATTTCTGGAATTTTGTCTGCGCATAATTTACTATTATAGATCATGAACTAAACGACAGCTAAACATTTAATAAATAAAAATATAAATATATTCAAACATCTGTCTAGATCCGGGAAACACCAACTATAATTTAACTCAAATAATGTAAGATTTATTAGTTTTCTCCTCTTTACTTTCATTTATAGCCGTTTCCCTTGTTTTCCTGTCTCGTTTTATGTCATTTTGCGCTGCGTCTGCCAATTCATAGTTATTTATTGACGTTTAGGTCATAAGAATCCAAGGTGGCTATATTTTTTATCGCTAGTTTAGTAATTTGATATTGTATTATTTCAGCCAGCTAAATATTAGAAGTTCTTGAACTGCATTGTTTATCCAACTTTTGAAAAACTATGCAAAATGTACATTTATAAAAAAGTTGATTACTAAACTATTTCTATTTATAGTCAACAAAGTAATAAATATTTAAAAAATCTAATGGGTCGTGGAAAATGTCATTTTATTCTATACCTTGTGGCCATTTTGTAGGTTCATTGTTGTAAAAAATTTGGGACTTCTGATAAAAAATTGCAAGAAATGGTTTTGGCTTGATGTTAACCTAGCACTACCAAAAGAGTTCTGAAGAGACCGAAATAGGTGTGTGGTCTGTGGTCCGGCGTTATCATCATGAAAAACCAATTTTTCAATAATGGCATCGACTTTACCTGTAATAGAGGTCGACCAGAGCGAGCTTCATTTTGACATCATAATTCATGGATGTCAGGAATTTTGATGTCAAAAATGACACTGAAAAAACGAAAGAACCATTTGTTCTACTCCTTACTGACACTGCGTTAAGCCCATAAATGTCACAAATTTTTTTCGCGGTTTGTGTCGTATTTTCCCTTTTTTAACTCTTTTTTAACTTTAAAACTTCAAAATGTATCGAATTTCTCCGTTCATTTCAGCGGGCAGAACAATAGAAACTTTATAAAGTGTAGTATATTTAGTAATATTAAAACCAGCCAGATAAAAACAGTACACCAAAGAGATTTTACTCCCATTTTTTACTTTTTTTAACTTTTTTCATGGGCCATTATTTTGCGCTTCACCTTTTGTCGAAAATGCATTTAACACCAGAATGATACGATTATAATAAGCCTTTGCGCGCACAGTTTTAAAAATGACAGGTCTACCATGATAACATCTTGTATCATTATTAAAATTAAAGTTGTAAAGCAAAAATACGTTATGTATTTTAAGGTAATCCGTATTTTTAGGTTTTATTTATTTTAAAGAAAACATATTCTAGTGCTTTATAACAATAGCTTGTAGATGCTGTCCAGCATAATAAATATTAACTACGATTTTAACGCGAAAGCATTACAACTATTTATTTGATTCACATAAAAGGGTAGATGAGTTCATTCAGCGTTATATATTTACGTTGTTGAGAGGGGAACGTTAGGAGGCTTGCGAAACCGAACGAATACCTCTTGATATTCGATTCGCACCGTGCTGAAGGTGTTGATTTGATTAACTTTCGGTTCCTATTGTGGGTCGTCGCCTATGCAGCTATATTCAAATAAAAATAAAAATACACGGAAGTATGTTATATTTTTAGAAAAGGTTTACAATAAAAAAAGCCTTTGACAGCCTTTTATAAACCCATCCTGGGATATGTAGGGTAGGCAGGATTTAGAAAACTCAACGCAACTATTGACAATGTATTATGAATATTATAGTGGATATAGTGTCAGCCATGTATGTTAAAAGATTCTTTTCATCGTGTTTTACAGTAGGATCGGAATAAAAGTATCTGGCCCATGTAATCTTTTTATTTTATAAATTCATCATATTTTATAAGTTCAGAAAGAAAATAATTTAGCTTACATTATTAAAAGAGTTTTGTTTAGTAAATATATAGTAAAGTAATGTAATATATATATATATATATATATATATATTTATATATATATATATATATATATATTTATATATGTTAATTTTAAATTTTAAAATATATATCCCATTTTTTTCTCTTATTTACACTACAGCTAGCACAATGTCTCTCCACGCCACGGGTTGACTAGTATAGAATGCCTTACGGCATTAAGTCCACCCTATGTATCCCCTTTTGTACAATGCGCGGCGATCGAAATGGTCAAAGTGCCGTCAACGGCGGCCGCGGCTCACCGCAAAAGGAGCGGTTTGTTTTGGCGGGATTGATTATTATGTTTAGTACTTTTAGTTTTTGAGACAGTTTCGCCCGTGAGTTCGTTGATCCGAGCATCAGCTGTTTTTGATTTTGTGTTTTATTGCTGGTTTTTTTTAGTAAAAAAATATGATTTTTTTTTAATCAGGATCGATTTTTTTTCCGTCCCTTCATCAAAGGTGTCATTAGTACTATCGTCTCTCTTCGTTTTCGGAAGCGGTCTCCTAATACCCTGTATAATAGTTTAGAATAATTAACTACGTTACGTATTGAGTTCGTTGATAACTGTGGGTGCGAATTTAAACTGAAATATTTTTACAAAACGTAAATAAAACTCTCTAACGTTGATAAGAAAGATATTGCTTTACATGCATAATTTTTGATAAAATAAAGCTTATGTGACTTCTGCACATATATATTTTTAATTCATATTATCGAGCTTTATTTGTCCCAAAATCAGTGTCATGTGAAGGGCACAGAAGTCGTGCCAGCGGCTGTTGGAAACGGCTCAAAAGTTTGTTATAGTCTTAATAAATGTTTTAGGGGTGGCAATTCATTATGCATAAGATTTGTTTTTTAATTTATATTTAACTCTACATCATAATTCCTTTTAAGCAAAAATATATTCAGACCATTTTGGTCAACACAGGTTTTTAACATACTATTCACGCAATAGCGGCTAGTTTGAAAGTGGTTTATTACACACTAATAAATATTTTTTCTTGAATGTAATTTTTATCACATGTCATAATTGTTATACTCTCACCGCGTTTGTCTATGCGTTATTCTGGATTTTATATTCAGGGTTTTACTAATGGAAAGACTAATCCTTTTGGATGGTTTGTTTGTCTAATTTATGAAGTTTTGTATATTAATGATTTCTTGTATTTACGACAATAATACTCATTGATTGAAACTGACTTTATATGATGATGCTATAGTTTACCCACCCGGGCTGCCGTCAACTTTTAAATATTAACAAAGACTCAGGTCGTGAAACAGCTCAATTCCGTGTGACCTGGATACGGAATGGCTGTAAAGCTGATGTTTCAAAAGTCGGTAATAAAATGTTAATATTTAAAACGATAAAATCTGTACAATTAGTTACGTTTATAATATTTTATGAATATAATTGTAATGTGACATATTCTTAAGTTTACAACTAAATATGTATTTGCTAATGTATATGTATTTGAACTACACAAATTCAATTTAATAATTAATATAATATAATTGTAAATTAATTAAGACCGGCCACCCCTAGAATAACATAACAACACAATTAAGTAGAGAATCGAACTAAGTTCACAAAACTAAATCGGGTCTCTAAGATGTCAGTGATCAAGTTTCCCTGCCGTTAACGTTTCCTTTCAATAATTAACTCCGTGTTATGATCAATTATATATTTATTGGGACTTTAATCGATTTTATATTTGTATTTAATATTGATTCGTAATTTTTATAGCATTTAACTTATTTTAACGAACGAATGGTTAAAATTATATTTTCACAATTTCTTACATTGATTTATGTAGTAGCTTTTTATATTTAAAAAAAATGGTAGATGAACGTCCTACACGATGGTTACCAGTCCCGAATTGTCACTTCAAAACACATACATTTGAAATTTACGCTTTATTGTTATTAATCTATCTTTATGGTGGAATGAATTATGAGTAGGCTTGATAAAGGCGATGTTTTGATATTTAATTTAAGTGTAATATGGTTCGTGTAAGGATTTGGAAATAAGACAAACAGGTGATGGAAAGTCATCTGCGATCATAGCAATTATTTATTGTCTGAGTAGCCTTTCAATTCACAAGGTCAATCTTCCAATGCTAAAATATAAAATAGAAATATGGTAACATCCATTGAAGCCGATGCGATGAATGAAATGTTTTTAATTTTTATAGACCTGTGAATTAAATGCGACCGCCCTGACACTGAGATACTACGACGGTGAAGAAAAACGACGTGAGGAAATGTAGCAGTAGGATCTATAAAATAGGCCTTCTTTACTTTTGCTGTATACACCTTCCGTAACTTCAATGTTGTGAGTGTTTTGTTTTATTTCCCCATGTTTGATTAAAACATTCTGAAGTCACAAAATTCTTAATAATCTCATTAAGTAATTACTTATTAATACGTAACGTACATATTACAAAATTCATTTGTATAAAGACGTTTACAATATTAGATAATAATATAAGATCTTTTTTATTTAAGGAATATTTAATATAGTGAACTCAAATTAAAATGTTTCAGAAAAAGTGGTTCGAATTTTATTGAACAGGACAGCTTGACAGAATATAACAGAAGCATTATTCTCTAAGGTTTTGTATACTTTACAAAGCGTGAATCGTAATGGTATCGTAATGAAATCGTAAATCTCTTAATTAGCTCAATAAAAATCTAATTAAGAATCAAGAATACCAATTTTATGTAAATTCTCCTTGCTATAGCTTCAAGAAGTCAATAAAAAAAAAATAATGTAAAATACAAACAATTTTCCGCGCAATTTGCGTGTCTTTGATTAATAAATCGCGTAGCAGTGGTGGTGGCAGAACATGGCTGAAACCTAACTGAGTATGAGACACATTCCATCTCATTCCTTAGGCATGACAAGCGCATGCCCTTGAATCTCTGTTGATTATGGATGTAGGCGTTTGTGGGCTGAAGACATCACTTGTCATCAAGTGAACTTTGAATATAATTCTGCAGAAAAACCTAAAGTTTTATAGAAGTACTTTAAATTCCTAATTATTGGTCTTCGTGCGTTTTATTTAATTTTCATTTCATTTAATTAATTTACTTATACTTAGAATACTGATAAGTAGTGAACAAAGATTGATCTTTTCGACTCTCCCTTCCAGCTTGACTTGAATAGAGTTCAATTGCACTATTCGTCTCTTTCTATCTCTCTTATATATCCAATGAATACAATCTTAGATAAAGAAATTATAGAAGGCAAGACGACGGTAAAATAAATAATTAAATAATATTTATTTATTTTGTAACACGGTCGTGCCACAGGCACGGTGAGATAGATCTCAATTTTTATGTTTTTAAAACTAGAGCCACAACGCAGCATGAATGGGTTAGTTCGACCGGGGAAGGCGTTGTTCACAGAATACCAGAGTGAAATAGCAGTATAACGCTGTTGTGTTTCCTATGGTAAATGTGAGGATCCAGGGACCAGACTACATGTAAAGAGGCATGTCATCTCAGTCATCTCTCAGAGGATGGATGTTAGCGACGCAGTCATCAGATACAAGGTGTACTTGTTTGTTACCTTCAATATTATAAAAAAAAGCTACCGCACTAAATTACAGTTCCTGGTAATTAGTACGTCATGGTATAATAAAATTTGTGTAATTGATATCATTTAGTAATAGTGAGACGTCAAAGCATTATAAATTAATAATTTAAATTTTTATTGAAAACACTAATTAATAATAATAATATATAATATTGTATATATTTATTTCTTTATACGTTAACAGTTTTTTTATTTATTTATTCTATTGACCAACCAGGCGGAGAGGGAAAAACAACATCCGTAGGGGATATTATAATAGTACTTTATTGATAAATCACATAACAAATGCATGAAGTCTCTAACTCCTGAACTAGGAATAAAATCTGTATCTCAGGACCATATAATTACATATTAAAAATGAAATTCTCATTGAAAAGCGTTAGGAGTGGTTCCAAGATGGGTAGGGTTGAATGCCGAGTGTCTCTTCAATGCGGGCTTGATAATTAAATCTCGCTCTAATTGGGCAGTGATCGATAGACAGGCACTCGTGCATCATCATGAATCCATATTTCATAAAGACATTTCCCCGTCATACGCATATGGGATGCTGCTCTGTTGAAAGTCGTTATATCGTTTGCTAATGATGCAATATAGGAAGCGCAATCAAAGATCTGCTCTAGATGCGCTTTTCTATTTATAATTTCTTTTTTCACGAAATTTTTGTGTATATTTTTGTTTGATGGTGGGTGATCTCAATACTCATAACATTTAGAATCAATGATAGAAATTAAAGAAAGAAGTTAACTTATTCGTGAGGGCAAGATACTATAAGATACTAGGACTAAGATACAACTAGGAGAACTAATTACGAGTTAGTCTTTTATTTCTTCTATTTTACTTTAAAAGTACCTATCTCTGTCGAGCCGTTTTATTATATCATAGCTAGTTTATAAATGCAGCTATCTTCTAGCACGTACACATTTCCCCCGAACTCTAATAGGATATTATATTTTATTCCGCTTGGTTATTTATTCCTAACAAATATTAAGTCATGTTGCGATGGTTTAAAAATAGTTTCGCATTCAATAGTCTTATTCGTTAATTATGTTGTACTATTTATTAAGTTGAGAGAGAGAGAGAGCAGTTTCTTAATGTACGCTTTTAATTCAACGTACGTAAGCAAACTCAGTTCGAACCCTGTGTCTACTGATTTACCAACTGTTTGGCGGTGAAAACATCTTGATGAAATCTGCGATTCAAAGAAATTTAGCAATGCGTAAAAAAAAATTCCGAAAACATGCGAAGTCTGAAGGTGCATAGACAATGCAAATCTACTGCGGATAGACAATGCACTCACTATGCTATATATTTCGCTTAAAATATACTTTCATTGTTTTTATTATATTTAAATATAACATTAATGAAAGAGTCAAATTTAGTCTTTACGGATAACGTTACCAGCGTATTACTTTTTGTTACGTTTAATCTATAATAAACAGGTGATGCGAACGCAAAACCAAAGTGGTTTGCGTTGATAAAATGTATCGGCTGTGGGCACCAAGCCGGGATTAAATTTTGAATCACCTCCTCGCTCCTTGAGGTTTTATTATAAGATAAGTTAATGCGGATTGATTGTTTTTTATAGACAAAAATAAACCGAAGATCTATTTCTCTTTTCGTTTTAAAAATTGTTATAAATTTCGAAAAATTAAAAATCGAACATGAGGTCCAATATTTATTAAAATTAAAATAGCAACAGTGTGCAAAAGTGATATGTGAGCATTCCTAGCACATCAGTTTGTAAACGGAACTTATTAAACTAATTCGTTATAATGAAGATTATTTTCTATACTTTAATACTTCGATATAACTGCGCCGTATTTGTATATTTCGATAACATACGACGTATGAATGTTGTTGTTATGTAGGCAATAGAAATTTGACCGCCGCGTGTTTAGAGTCATGCGTGGTTTGATTGAGTGAATGTTACACAAATTGTTAGTGTTGGATTGGCTGTATTTGTACGTATCCATCTGTCACTCTAAATCTTCCTCAGATCTTATTGCAAAAGTTTTAAATCTTAGTAACGAAGACTACAAGGAGTGAGCCTCTGTATTTTGAATATAATAAATAAGCAGATTAGCTTTCCCTGTGTCAGACGATCTGCGTTCGTTCCTTAATATCACTTTCAAGCAGCTATTAGTACGCGCGCGTCACATCTAAAAAGTCAAAGTCTCGCTAAAAGCGTTTGGGAAATTGCAATTTTATTTGCTTTTGATTGCAATCGTCTACTATTTTTACAAGTAAACGCCAACCAACACGCCCTCAACATGGATGTTACGTTTGTTGTTTTTTATGAAATTAAGGAAGCTAATTAAAACAGTTCATCTGATGGTACGTTACTGGTGCAGTCAACGACGAACGCAAATGCTCAATCTAGATTGAATAATAAAGGTGCGCTGTCACTCTTTAGGATTAAATGGAATAACCTGTTTTTAGTAATCAGTTTTCTTGATCTTGCACTTATTGTACGAAATATAACAGACTTATAAGTTATTTCATGCTGATATTCTGTGATGCTGTGGTAGTTTTCAGTAAAGCGTGCGTGCTACAGCCAGTTTAAAGCTTTAGCATGACTCTATCACTCTTTAAAACGTGGATGCGGAACGCGTGCTTTAGGCGTTAATATGTTTAGGATTAGATTATTTGTTAGAAAACCGAGGATACTGTAGATAATTAACTACAATTTGAATTGCACTTTTAAATAGTTGGTGTTCATTTTATCAACAAATTGTAATAAAGCCGATCGTAACTCGGTATGAAATATTATTTTGTATTAAGGATTACTAAAATGGATGTTTTGACAAGCAATTTGATTGGCAATTGCACTGAAGATTTTTCATAATTTTCGGCTAGAGCACTGATATGAACAAACACATTTTTAAAATTTAATTATTCGTTTTCATTCTGGTAATAATGAACTATTAATATTCAGAAGGAATACAACAAATAATAACTTTTAGCTGCACTGCACGTTCACACTGCATGTTCGTTTCTAGGCTGCAGAATTAATAGATCAGCACGACCGGGTAGGACCACGCTCTCACATAATACCAGCGTTTCAAGTTTATTAAAACAGCAACAAAAATAAATTTATTTTTTATTTATTACAAAAATTGTGCCAAAATGCGTTTACTGACTATATTTTTGGTTAAATAAACTTTATAAATCATTTTAAAAGAAAATAAATGAATAAATCTCATTTAACTTTAACGTATCAAATTTATTTGCGCTACGAAGGATCAAGTCACGTAACGTTTTACATATTAGGATATTAAGCATGTGCTTATATCCGTTGAACTAAAAACAATGTATCATATGAATCGTCGTAAAGAAAGAAAAGTTTAATATCATTGTGAACACCGAAAACGTTTTAGTGTGTTTTATTTCTCGGCATTGCCCATCCACATAACATTTAAAAACGGTGTTAATTTCAAGTTTCCAGCCACGTAAGCCATTTTTAGCAAATAACAAAATGAATCAATAACACCAAAAATATGTGATAAGTGTAAATTATATCCGAATGGTTACTTGAAAATGTTAGCTTGTGCGTGTCAACCCATGGAAACAGCACTACTGTATAACGGAGGACCACCTGTTAATATGGGTCCACTCGGAACCAATGGTAAAATACGTCATCACACCCCAGATGTTATGAAGACTATTCAACTACTACATAGATCAAAATATGCTCTAAGAACAAATTCAAAAGACAATCCCATTTCTTTGACTCCACTACCATCGTTAATGGATTCCTCAGGAGGTCTTCTAAATCTGCGGAAGATTGAACGCAAAACGAAGTCGACAAAAATATTAGTAAACCCAGTTTGTTTAGATGGTATAAGCAGCAGTGATGATAGCAATCGATCAAAATTAGCAACAAATAAATGGAACGGTAAAAAGAAACGATTGAAATTAGTCAAAGATCATAAAAGAGATGATACGGAACCAAATGATTCCGAGGCCCATAGCAGAGATGAGGCTAAGAAAGATATGAAAACAATATCATGTTTTAAAATCAAAAGTTCTGAAGATAAGGCGAATGAAGACACAGCAAAAGAATACTATACAAACAATAATTCTAATGATAACCTAAATCCTACTAAACCGGATGTTATCAATCATATAAGGAATCATAATAGCGATACTTTAAGAGAACAAACCAGCGTAAGGGAAAAGGAAATGGTTAAAAATGAGCAGTTGGATATGATAAAGACCGATCGTACAGCGGTTGAACAACATGGGGTAAGTGTTTATTGTAATAACATCCTTTATAATATGTACATCCCACTGCTTTGCACAGGCCACCTATCTAGATAAGGTACTTGGACGAAGTTCACTACACGGGTGCTTACGGGTTAGCAAGCTTCACACATCTTTGACTTTTCTTATTTCTCATGCTGGTTTCTTCACATGGAACGCACTCCGATTGGGTGTTTATATACTATTGGCGAAATAGCCGAAATAGCCTAATGCAGTGGCATTAAGCTGCAATAGCTTAATGCTACTGCATTTATATAGCAATAAGAATGTCCATAATGTATTGAGCCTTATTTATCTTTTAATCAATTATTGTAACGATTTTTTTTTTGTAACGTAAATGAGCCGACTTTACCAATAGCATTTTCATCCCCATTGTGCTCAGTTTCAATTTATATGCTAATGAATTACAGCAAATCTTAGATAGTCTTGGCTCTCAAGCCAAGAAGTCTCTTTCTACTATTGCAACCTTTACATTTCATGTCATAATTTTCGGTTTTAAAACTAAATAGATATTTTAAATAAATTTGACTATAAAATATTTTTATTTACATACAAGCCTTTTGTATATACTTTTTACTACAAGTATTTGATTTGTAAATTATAATCAATAATGATGTTTCATTGGGTTTTCAATTTCAATACACGTATATGAAGTTTTCATAGTATTTTAATTGAATAAATAATTATTACTGTATTAATAAACGACCTATTTATATATATATGTATATACGATTTTAAGTTTCTTTGAGGTATTCGAATAAACATAGTATTTGTATGTAAAAATCGTACACGAAAATTTGCGTCCTGTTTACACCGAGTATCTGAATAACATTTAAAATATTTGTCTACTTCAGACAGTATACAATGACTTGAGAGCTTATATGATATTTAAGATGAATTGTTTCACAAATACCCAACTAGTGTTGATGGTAAATGGACGAAACAACGAAGTTACCGTGCGGTGGCGGTGGGCCGTTAAACAAGTTTACACCGTAAAGTAGCCTCTAAAACGGTGTTAACGCCTTTGCAACGTGGTTGTGTACTGGTTGTGGCTTTATTAGAAAATAGAATAAGGACACAATTTTTATTTGTAAGATGCTAAATATAATATGTAAATAATATTTGGTGCCCGGACTATAAAATGTATATAGCAGATAAATAGTTATTTCTAACAGTCCTACAGCGACAACACATCTATATAGTAATTCCTTATTGAGGTTGAACGTGGATCAGCCGCATCAACTGTATGATTCCTCTGTTAAGATTCCTTGTCAAATATGAATGTAAATGTCATGGGCCGCAGGAATCACTTATCATCAGGTGAGCTGTGTCCTGATTTACCATACGTACTATTATAAATAAAAACGGTTGTAATTACGTCCTATCATCTATGTAGCAGAAATATAACATTTGTCAGTCGAATTAGTCGGGCGCTTAGGGTTAGGAAAATATTAATTCGTTGTTCCTAATAAGTTAATTTAAAATTAAAACCGGGATGGTTTGTTTGTCTTGTTTCAATTATTTTAAAAGACAAAAGGTCATAAAGGTAATAGTCAAATTAAGTTTACGTTGGTTGTTTAGTCTATCCAATTAATTAAAAATGTCAGATTGCCCATTTTATGACAAAGTACATAGTTTCGTAAAATTAATTGCTATTAGCATTAATGAATATTAAGCGACATTGATTATATTATATCGTAAATCGATAAACTGCTATTTAGTTCTAGCGATCTCTAAGATTCAAACAATGGTTGTGCCAAGTGGTATGAATGACGTCACTGTGTTCAGTTTGTTGAGCTTCTTGGCTTCGGAGATGCGGTTACTGATACCAATGCGTTCCATCTCAGTCCTCAGTGATGAAAACGCATCAAAAAAATATAGAATCTTACTTGAGCATAGATGTAGGTGATAGCAGTTATTAATTACCAGCAGTAAAACGAGCACCAATGGTTTGTCTAGCCTCAATTTCATGAAAAGAAAAGGTATATCAATTTGTTTTCACTTTGCATTCAAAAACTAGATGCAGTTCAACCCATACAAATACATCTAAACAAAACACCGGCGCCAAATGGCATTGCTACTGCTTTTCGCCTTGTGGGGATACTAGCGATCTTGTGAATGGTAATAACTGTATCTTCATGTTTTTTTAAGTTTATATCATAAACGATAAATTAAAATGTAAACATACCCACAAGCCTTTCTTACAGTCATGGAGATACTTATTTTTAGTAAATTTATAATTATTATAATTAATATGCAATTATTATATTATTAGACAGGTCATAAGCATGTGTTAGCATAGAGCTAATCCTACTAAATTAACGTAACTTTAAACTCCCCACTGTTTCATGCATTCTAAATGCGTTTGAGTATACTAAACAATGCATCGAGGATTAAGTTCGTGCGGCTTCAATCTTTTATGAAGTTTACTCTGGAGTTGTAGGTCAGTGCTTATGTTATTATCACGAGTCAGACATAATAGATGCTAAACTTTTTCACACGAGAGAGTATAATAGAATTTATAAAATTTTTGCATATATAACGGATAAGCCACGGAACGACCACAACTCCTCAGAACACTCTCCATTGTAAATTCGATAAAAAAAATGCAAAGAGATGAAACATCTCTTCGCAACGAATCAAGCCTATCGGAAAGTATCTGGTCATCAACGATTCGAGCCGCCGCTCTCCGTCGAATGCGGTCAAACTGAAGAAGCTGGTACTGGGGTCCCCGGCCCAGAGATGAGTACAGTATTCCATGTGAGGCCATACTTGCGCTTTGTAAAGTTGCAAACAGTGGGCCGTTATGAAATACTGTCTTGCTCTATCAAGCACGCCCATTTTTTTAGAGGTCAATTTGGTCTTCCCTCCAAGTGACTGCGGAACTGAACGTCGCTCGATATATCAACGCCAAGGATTCCGATACCAGCTAAGGTAGCAAGGGGAGTGTTTTCAAAATAAGGATATACGACAAAAGGAATCTCTTTAGCGGTAAACGCGCAAACTTGAGTCTTCGTGGGGTTAAATTGGACTAGATTTTTTGGGCCCAATCTGAAACTTTGTTTAACAAAGTCTCGACTTCAGACACAAGTTTGTTCGGCACTCATTGACATTTTCTCGAGAAATATTGGCACGGCCAGTGTATAATCCTGTAATCCCCTGTGCTGTCATGCGCATAGAAATTAATGTTATTAATTTGCAACATGTCATTGATATGTAGAAGAAGCAAGGTAGGAGGCAGCACACAGCCTTTTGGAACACAAGCTTTCACTGGTTTGTAGTTAGAGCATGCACCGTCGACTATGACCTTGCTGCTACGGTTTGAGAGAAAACTGGTGACCCACTTGCATAATTTATCGGGAAGCCCATAGGAAGAAAGCTTCGAAGGAAGCGCTCTTGCCAAACCCGATCGAAGGCCTTCGCTACGTCTAATCGCCAAGGCTCTCCCTTGAACTCGACTGCCTGCGCCCATCGATGAGTCAAGTAGACTAAAAGGTCACCAGCTGAGAGACCCCGACGAACACCGTACTGGCGGTTACTAATCAGCTCGTGTTCTTCTAGGTAACTTATGAGCTGGCAGTTTACAATTGATTCCATTATTTTCGAGAACAAGGGCCTGTAGTTGGACGGATCTGAGCGATCACCTTTTTTAGGGATCGGGATCACCAAAGCAGTTCGGTACGACGCCTAAAGAGTAGGAGTACCGAAAAAGACATATATTATATTTTTCCGTTTTCTGACAAATTTCTTATTTACTAGGCTTTTATACTTTACTAAATATTAAAATTACTTTATTAGTTTTAGTAGTTCTTATCCATGTCATGTTAAAATATCTTTATAAGGATTTAAATACTGGTTTGATTTACATTGCGTAGGTTTATCCAGTCGGTTCATTTCTATCCTGTAATTATCGGCTTGAATTTTGCATAAAATATAAGATTAAATAGCACATTTTAATATAACTCGTTTCGAAATATAACTCTGCGTCCATTTCGTGCGAAGCTATTTTTATTAATATTTCGTAACAATATGCCCTGTACTGTACTATTAGTACACGAAAACTATTCGTGGATAAATATAGTTTTTAGTAAGTAGTAGTATTGTTCTTTTTAGTAACTTAAGGTCGAAATGGTCTATATTCATCCGCCCCAATTCTCTTGGAAATAGGTCTACTGAGAGATTGTATACGTAATTCGGGAATTCCACAACGGCTTAACGAGTTTACGAGGTATAACCACGCTACCGCTGTAAACTAGTATGAATATATCGGCTTATCCGGAGAGCTAGTAGATTAGCGCCGATGTTTTTCGTCTGTGAGAGAAGTAGTACGAGGTTCACCATCTTAGTGTCATGGATGTGAACCACAAAACGTCAACAATTTTGTCAATGCTAGGATAGCAAATTGTATTTAACTTGCCCGCGTACCGTGAAGTTTAAGCAAACGTTTGGCATCACGTTTCCATAGTAAATTTTTTGTACGAAAATCGGCGCACCGAACCTAACGAATTACGAAAGAACGAAAAATTCCACCATAAAATCATATAGCAACGACAACCAAAATAAATCGCACATTTCCAATATGTGAAAGTAATTTACTGTAACAACATGAATAACAATTCTACCTAATTTAACGTTCACTCCGAATATTTAGTTTACGTATTAATGTTTACTATTGTATGTTAAAATATTTTACTAAAGCAACTCATGGTAGACGTACTGATTATTTATTCAAGACATTTAACCAATTTAAGACTCAACATTTGAGGGTTCCAAAACAGCAACGATTTAAATCCTCACTGAGCTTACGCATTGTGAAATCTGAATTGAATTCAGGACAATATATAAACAAACAAAATCACCAATGACTTTTTACTTTGTTACTTTTATCTGCTTATAATATAACATTATATATAGGATGGTTAAGATAATAAATGTAAATTTCTTTCATTTCATTTCTAAATTCTTTACACTAGTAAAACTTCGTTAATCCCTATGCCCTATGGTAGCTTTCGTTAAACCTCGACAAATTTTCTCGAAGAATGAAGAGAAGACAAACATTTATTTTATTTTTGGTGCCGTCCATGAGATCTAAAATGGAATACCTCTTTATCGATACATGGGTCTCTAGTTTTTTTACTCCAAGAGAAACAAATTTGCGACATATTACTATCTTACGCTGCGTGCTTGCGGACAACACAATTCTAAAAGAGTGTTTTCCTCCACTAAAAATAAAAGTGTACGTACTTAAATTCCCAATTGCTTTAAATAAATATCACTTATAAAATGATATTAATTAATGTGTTAATACATTTACAATCGCAATTAGGGCGCGTTAGGCTAAAATGAGTTTTATTATACGATTCAAATTGAATACGACAGCATCTAGTTTGATTATGCCACTATTCATTCGCGAGTTTCTCAAATAATTGTATTATGATGACGTAATTTAGTATTTATTTCCGTAAAAAGATGTATAAAATTATGATTTTACTTTCAATAGTAAGATTTCTATTAAAAAATAAATATAATATATGCTTTAATAAGAATATATTTTGTTCTAGAATTAGATTTTAATCTAGAATTAGAGAGAATTATAAAAAAAAAATTACACAATTATACATCAGTGCTATATATTTAATCCTTTAAAGTGAAGATGAAATCAATCTGTATAAAAAAAAATCTATTTTAAAGATGATAGTTAGCCTGATACTTAAAGTTAATAAGTTTGTTTTACGCTATACGTGTTTATTTAAATGAAAAAGTATACATTCATTAGTGGCAATGGGCCTGATTCACATCTTTAAAACTAACCATCGTTGAAAAAGACTCATCTTTAAGTGGAAAAGATATTGTGTGTCGTGTGGAAACGTAGTATAGGACGCTCCCAGGCCAGATGGTGCTACGCTCTGCGCATGGCGGCAGGCAGTAAATGAATGCATAAATACAACGATTGTGCTAAGTGGCGTGCCTTGGGGGAGGCCTATGTCCAACAGCGAATTCCGCAGACTGTTGATAATGATAAAACGTTAATTAGTTCTTTTTAATACGAAATAAATTATCCAAGTCCTTTGAAGTCGACTTATTTTATTTAAATATCGTTTTAATACGGTCTTGCTTACGTAATCAGTCTATAATTGAAAAGCTCTGAAGTTTATTCAGGCAAAGAGTTTTCTTGCAACCACTTTCATTATCTACCATAAATAAATCTACCGCCTTGTAATATCTGTATCTTTACCTGATAATATTTTTTAATTCATGTTGGTTATAAATATAAACTCCTACGATGTCACGAAGCAGATAATAGTAGATATACTTTAACTTTGTTTGTAAAATTGTTTAGTATCCATATTATAATAAAAGAAACGTAATTTAAAACAAATCAAAAAATTACAATGTTAATACTCAATGGTTGTAGCAATGTTTGTATAACGTATAATAAATAACATATTTACAAGGAATATAATAAAGAATATATATAAAAAATATATTTGCATTGCGAACAATATTTAAGGATTTTGTGTTCAGTGAAATTTGTTTTTTATATTTATAAATAATAAATTTCAAACGTGTGATGATAATCAATCAACTTTATCTCACAATATAAACAGTATAAAAGTTTTTGTCCAAGAAATGTTACATATACGTTGCATTATTGTATTAGGATTATGAGGCCAACAAAAGGCTTCATTTCGTTCGCACAATCCGGTATAAAGTATAAAGGGAGTTTTTATTTATCTCCTGGAATAGTATCCTAATTTAATAAGTACGAATTGCACTATCTATACGTATCTCCAATTTAGTAATTCTTTTTCTTATAGTGACTATATTTTTGGAGATTTACCGTTTATTTTTTTTCTGTCTCTCATCATACTAAAATTGTATGACGCCGGTGACATCTGGCCATTCTCATATTCCTCGTTATTGTGCAATGTAAAAATCTAATTTTTTGAGTAGCTTAGGTTTAAGCATCCAAACATCCGATCTTATGAAATTTAATCTCGTAGTTTTCTTTTTATAAATTATAAAGTTTTTTTTACATTTTATTACGGAATTTTTAAAAAGACGTTCACGTCTGTTTCTTTTTTAAAAATATCGTTAATGCACAGATACGCGGTCAGTTACAGTATCATAATTATATCAAGGTTGGCGTGGTACGATAAGTTAGAATCTCTGTTTTAAGTCGTGGTTCCTTTTTTTTACGTGGGGAAATTCCTACGCATACCGGCAGTTTATAGTCCCACAGTGGTAACCATCAGCGCTACTGAGGGGTAGCGGGATCTCCGTAAGGAACGCAACCGCAACCCCCTGCGCTTCGCTGGGATAGCCCGTCCCGGGGGTGTTGATGATCACACCCCTAGAACCCTCGCGGAACTATCACGACGTTACGGTACCACTTCGTGCCGTCGTCCTCCTCGGGGTCGCTAATTCTGGACTGTTGGAGCCCCCACTTCGATTACGGTAGGGGAATAGCGATAGGAAGGCCCCGTCTCCAAGCAGGAGCGGTCCTCTCCTTATCACGCTCGGCAGCCTCTTTTCGGACTATTACAGCCTCAGATGTGACCAACCAAGACCGGCCGTTCGGTTTCCCACGTTGGGCAAGCGGCGAGCGTGTGCGATGCGTAGTTTCGGTCGTTGCCACCACAGTGGATGCAATTCGCCAATGCCTCGCGACTAATCTTACACAAGTAATCACTGAACCACCTGTGCCCGGTAAATACCCGCGTAAATCTGTAGGTGAGTCTTCCTCCTCGTCGCCACATCCAGGCTTCGAAGACCGGCAGGAATGTTTCGACGACACGTTTGCATACCGCTCCCCACGGAGCTTTGCGCGTCACGTCGCGAACGAGATACGTCGTTCCTGCCGTTTCACCATTCTTATTTACCAGTCTTATTGTACATGTATCAGAATGCACATACTTCCAATGTGCATCTGTTTTTGAGCGAATAATTATTTTAATATATTATATATGTTTTCTTTTCTCTCATTCCTGTAATACATTTTGCGCTGTTGTTGTCTAGTACAATATCAGTATAAGTATTACCATCGTTGTGGTCCAAATTAACCAGTAGTACATAATTCTATATAGTCTCTAGTATAAGGCACATTGAAAAGTTTTGAGCCCGACCCTAAAAAAAAACTATTTTTTTCTATATAATTATTTTATTTCTTTACCTAGTCTCCAGAATGATCTATACACTTTTGCCATCTAGTATTCCTTCTAAAAAAAAGAATCTTCAATGTCATCAAAATATTCAATCACAGCTTCTTGTACCTCGATATTCGTCGAAAATTTTCGTCCTGCCATGTGTTTTTTTAGATTGGGGAAGAGATGGCATTCACACGAGGCCAAGTCCGGCGAATATGGTGCATTTGGCAACAATTCAAAGCTACAATTGTGTATTTGTGCGATTGATTTCGCCGCAGTATGGACACGAGCGTTATCTTGGTGGATCAAAACTTTCTTAGATAACATACCAGGGCTTTTCATTTTTATTTCTTCACGCAAACGTTGTAAGAGTGTGCAATAATACTCCGCATTTATGGTTTTACCTCTTTCAAGGTAGTCAACCATAATGACCCCTCTACAGTCCCAAAAAACAGAAGCCATTACCTTCTTGGTTGACAAAACGGCCCGAGCTTTTTTAGGAGCCGGTGACCCTGCTCTTTTACATTGCTTGGATTGTACTTTGACTCTGGTGTATTGTAGTGAACCCAAGTTTCGTCCATAGTTACGAAACGGCTAAGAAAATCTTGAGGATCACTTTGGACCAAATCCTAACAATCCTGTGATACTGTTTGACGAGTGCGTTTGTTTTCGGCTGAAAGCAGTCTAGGTACCCATCTGGCAGAGACATTAGAAAATCCAAGATCGTTGGAAATTATGTTCTGTGTTCATTCATAGGAAATGCCTATTGCTTCTGCTATATCTGCAATCGTCAATCTCCTGTCATTCAAAATTAGGTCTAATATTTTATTAGTATTTTCGTCTGTGGTAGCCGTCGGCGGCCTACCACTCCTAGGTTCATCTTGCACTGCTTCACTGCCACGTTTGAAGTCCGCTACTCATCTTTTGACAGTGGCATATGATGGAGCAGATTCCCCCAAAGTCTCGTACATATCTTCATAAATTTGTTTTGGCGTTAATCCTTTTTTTTATAAATATTTTATGACGGCACGGTGCTCAATTTTATCTATTTCTACGGAAACCACGAACTTCGTTTGTTAAATCGATCACAAATTTTGCAATTTTGACAGAAGAAAAACAAAAGATAGCATATAATTTAAAATAAAATCGCTATTACGTGCCAGTATTATTTTTTCTTTTGAATTTAAATATCGACCTTAGGCGCAAAACTTTTCAATGTGCCCTCATAGTAATATAGTAACTTTTAGAAAGTAATTGCGGAAAAATACTCGGATATCTTCAATAGCAATATTGGTTTTGTTTCAATTCACAAGAAAAAACAATAAGTAGGTAAAATATTTTATTAATTCTTCACGACTAATGGAACCATTCAAATCACTCCGTAGTTATCTCCGTAGTTATCTCTGTAGTCCGTATATTACACAAATATCTGATTTTGTCGCATAACTGTGGTACTTTTTAGCATAGCTACAAACTAGCTAAAGCACTTATGCTTCGGCTGTACTGGGGAAATATGAATGGAAGCGATCAATATTATAAATAAATAAGATACTATGAACATATAATAAAACAAATATATACAATGTAATATAATACATATATAAAGACCCACCAGACGGGAATCCCTCGACCAGGGAGATCAAATGGTGGAGTGTTAGGCGAAAGGGAATGAAACCTGCGGACTATACGAGCGGTGTCGAGGAGCACCGCCTTCTGCATTTGAGCCCGTACCGAAGACCCAACCGCCTCCGTTGATCCGAGAGGCTGGTTGGGATTAACCCGTTTGCAGATACGACTATAGGAATAATTTCAGTTGGCATACCACCAAACATATCACAGAATAACAATAAAACAAAAGTACGATGAAGGATTGATTTTTTTTTTGTATTTTAATTTCTCTTTAAATTCCGTCTTCCTTAGTTTTAATTTGTATGACTCGCTCGCCACCTAACTCGAGATTAAAGAAACGACTAGTAAGGAATATTGAAAGTACTCAAATCAGTAATAAAAAACAACAAACATCACGCAAATTAAATAGTGCAACGAAATTCTGTTATTTTAAAACTTCATTTTTAAAAAGGTATGTCATAAATTTCAATACCATAGTATTTGGAAACTAAATTAACTATTGACTTATTTATCATTCATAACGATTTTTTGTACTTATTCCTTGTCTAAATTATACGTTTATTGTCTCATTCTTAACCAATAAATAACAGTTGCTAATTAAATTTACCATAATAATAACCATGGATATCAGTAAAAACAATAAAAATATATTTAAATGTTAATAAAATTATTGTAATCATAAATTATATATAAATTTTTTTCCACATTGAAGAGGAAATATCAACCATTTATAAGTATGTAATATTACCAACAATTTTAAGCCTTTCGTAGGGACAATGAAAGTACATCGAAAGTATACGTGAAATAAATTGCTTAATAATTTTTAGTTAATTTAATTTTCCTACAATATGTGTTAGGTTTGAATTATTTAATGTTCAAATTAATTAAAATTAAAAAAAAATAAGTTACTCTGTTTTAGTATTGATTTGATTGTTGTTTTTAAATAATAAGAAAGAATTTAAAAACGGTACATATAATTGATTTAATTTTCATAAACTATGTCTTAAGTTTGAGTGTATTAATGCCTTAATATAAATTATATAATGTATTATTTGTTATAAATAAGTTAGTGTGGATTGTTGAAGTCTTGAATAATCAGTACAAACGAGTTCAAAAATGGTACAATACAATTTATTAATAAATTATACTGCAAAAACATATCTGTACAAACCGATTGTTGACTTTTACAGTTTATTTACCAAAAGTATTGCTAACATTTATCGACTTAATCTACCAGTAAGTATCTTTCCTTGAAACTTCAATAGAGTTATAATTCGGCTTGAAGCTTGGGAAGATGGGACAGAAAATGTAATTAAGTCATTTCTAACTCTAAATTATATTTTAATTTTAACATCGTGAAATTGTATTTAACGATAAAATAGCGCTTGAATATTTCATTTTGAACTTCTAATTATACTGTGTAATAAGTCCAGCGATATTAAAATTATTAACTTTATGATTTTAATATAATGTATTTTTGAAAATAATTAAAATGAAATCTTTAGCGCGATCTGTATATAGTTGATGTTAATTTGTTTTATGCGGATTAGGTAATCCTGTCAAAACTTTAAATAATGGAGCTCAAGTTTCCGTGAACGTATATTGTATACGTTGCAGTGCATTGGTAATAGTTAATTTATGTTTCGCCAGTAATTGCATTAAAAATTTTGCCTTGTACGATAAGTAATATAATTTTAACAAAATATTAAATTGCAGGCTTTATTCATGTTAGCGCTAAATATAGCCGGTACATAAATCCATCTAGTATTCATAATTATAATATACCAAAAGCTAATTAAAACAGAGTACGTAAAATTTTGGAGTATACATAGTAGATAAAACACAGATTGCCAAAAAATAAAGTATGAAAAATTTTCGTATTCTAACATAAATAATTGAAACATATTTAACTTCTACTCGTTTAACCTTTTAACATTCACCTATCCAGTTAATAACAAGTGGTCTTTATGTAAAGGAAATTCTAGACAGGTTTGTGTAATGTTTCTTGTTGCTCTTGCCCTGGATTTGATATCCAGCTTTGCATCAAAATAAGATTATGGCGCTTATTTAGAATACGTCTTTAAATGAAACATCAATATTTCATATTTAAAATTATTTT
Source organism: Teinopalpus imperialis (assembly GCA_029286865.1). Classification (NCBI taxonomy): domain Eukaryota; kingdom Metazoa; phylum Arthropoda; class Insecta; order Lepidoptera; family Papilionidae; genus Teinopalpus; species Teinopalpus imperialis. Next base: position 1,731,598 of record JAGSMU010000035.1, on the reverse strand, counting down.
CAAAATCATTAGAGGATAACGTAATACGGTTTTAACTAACTATACGAATAAGAGGTACGTAAAATTAGTGGTTTCAGTTATAAATTTTATAAAAACATTTCAAAAATGTCTTTTAATTTCGAATAATCTTTTTAGATTTATGAATATATCATATAACAATATATGAAATTGTTTTGATATTGTTTGAAGATGAAACCTAAAAGAAAAGGGTAAAAGCTTCTCGCTTAGCACAAATAAGGGGGCTCCCCCCTAATTTGTGCTAAGCGAGATATAGAAAAAGATTAAAGCGTAGAGACGCGGGTTAGTTGGATTGACCATTAGCTTTTATTCACAAAAAAGGCGATTTTATTTTATTTGAAATATTTTATATTGAATAACGGTGACAAGTAAGGCACAGTTCAAAAGATTTTTGCCATCCATCTACGAGATGATGTTTTAAAGAGAAGAGGCTGTCGGTATAAAATGTAATGGAGATAAAGAAATCTGCGTCTTACTTCTATGACTGTTAACTCCTAAGGACTTAGGTACAATCATTTACTATACTAAACATATAAGCTACTATTTTATACTATGAAGAAATTGATTGATGAAAAGGAATTTGATTTTCTCTTCAAAAATCGCTACTAGCTAAAATAACTTGCAATTTTATTCCTCTGAAAGCTTTTCATTTTTAGACATACAAAATTAAAATTATTAGGGGCGGAATCTAGGCTGCGGGGTGAGCGTCCTATATTTACAAAGTTAATTTTCTCGACTTTCTTCGAAATGCCATGAGTAATGCTGTAAGTTCATCAGGCTGCCGTAGCTTTGTGATGAATTTAGCACAATGGCTGCACCTGCACTGGATTCACCCACACATCTACCCAGCGTAATGAGTCCGTGTAAATCTCAATGTAAATCTTCCTAAAGAGGAGACAAAAACGAGAGATTTTATACAAGCGTAATAAATTTACTATTTACGTAACATAAATGTCGTCGCTTTCCTGTATTTTTTTGTTTCTATTGAAGGTGAAAGCTTAACCTTAGTCACGTTCTCTCGTCCCGTAGAGCTATAATACTGCTACATGCAAATTTATTTCATGTCGTATTGTAATATATTCAGTATTATAATATATTCTATATTATATTTTTTTTAAAGCTTTAATTAAGAAATTTTATGTAAGATACGAAAAAAAAAAAAATCTTTTGTCGATCTAAAATTTTTCTAACGATCGAAATGAAATTTGAATATGGTAGAAGTATAAAAATATTTAAATAAATTAATATCAAATATATCTGCCTATTTGTACACACAGTAACAAAACACAGGTGGAAGGGGAAGTACTTTTATAAAAAATAAAAATAAATCTTTAAAAAATTATCTTGATAATAGTGACACTTTTACTAGTAATTTTTTATATGGTAGGTGCCTCGTCAACCTATCTTCCCCTTAGGTCTGTCTTGCTCCTTATGGGACTCATTGTATAATTAAGCAGTTGGAAACAAATTTGACTTGAAAGTAACAACTTATTAATTGTATTAGCAGCAAAAAAAAGTTAATAGCAGCTCCATCCCAGCATCACTCACAAATTAAATTTTGGATCACTTTTATATAATAACAATAGTAACAAATTTCCCTTCAGTGAAACTATATAAATAGATTACTCGTCTAAATTTGTGCACATTATACGGTAATAGGTTTATCGCCTGACTGTGTCATACAGAATAAACTCCACGTGGAATGTGGATAGTAATTTTCTTTTCTTTCTTTAATTAGTAATTTTTTATAATAATGTTAACTGACTATTATCATACTCGTCACGACATGTAATGCCTCGGATGTGTTAACGCAATCTTAATTTAAAAATACGGTTGCATCATAGGCTTAAGGGATACAATCGAGTGAAATGCCATCTAATTTTGTGAAATATATGGAATACATTTATATATTAAAAAGATACCTCAGACCCTCAGAGGAGACAAAGGCGTTATAATATTAGTCAAAAGAATAGACTTTGAACAAAACAGTGTGAAGTGGTGGGCCAGGGCCGGTCCATTGTTGAGTGGAAGTAGACATAGCTTTTCCTCTACTCACACCGATTCAAAGAGTGCATAGGTAATTGTTTTCTGGATGAATCAAACTTTTAATGCTTTATTCTTTTCACTGTAGTGCCTGCTTTCGTTTAAACCTTTATAAATATTTAAGAGACTTGGAAAACTGTAACAATGCAGCTTTTTATTTTTTATTGTTGAGAAATAATTTTATAATAATGTAGTGCATAATAGTTTTAAAATTTAGTTACTACGTTATATACGGAAAGATTTGCTTTCTAGATATTTTGCTTTGTCTAGTCTGCTTTAGCTTATCCTTTCCATAAAAACTTTTATAATTATCTTAAATTATCATTTGGAGACCTATTTAGTTTAGACAAGTTTAATAACTAAAACGTTTAGGTCCGAAAATATTAATTAGGTGCCCATTAGCAAAAAAAAGTATTGTTAATGTATATATATCTGAGGAATAAAGATTATTTGAGATAAACGAACGCATATTGAAATCGTGCTGAAAGAAAACAACTGCACACAGTTATTGTAATAACCATATCTTATATTATAATTATCCTCGATAAGAATTGGTAATACATTTGCGCTGTCGAACTGGAGGCATAAGGCGTAAAGTCTTGTCGATTGTAATTCTAATAAAATCTCCAGATTCTTTCTTTTACCAACTAAAACACAGTAGCACTAAACTACTGTTTTATATAGTATGGCGGAAAGCTTGGCCATACTGCTGGCGAGCCAATCTATTTGTGCTACAGCTTGTTTATAGCAACCGCGTTCTAACAGCTAACTAATGGCTGACTAATTACTAATTCTAGTAACAGCCGTATTCATTGATAAAAAGAAAAACAATTAATATAGAAAGGTTACTAAGGAAAAAAAATACGTGGACGTGATAACGGTAGTAAATGATTATAAAAAATAATTTCTTTTGGCTATTTTATCGTATAAAAGCTTCCATAGCTATTTTACCGTAAAAAAACTCGCACGTAATGCAGACGCTAGTCATTTCATCTTTTATAAATTTTATGAAAAGAAAGCAGGGCGCGTGTTAGTGGCGACTTTGTTCATGTAATGTTTATGGGTCGCGACCTTGTGCATTTAGGTGTCACATATCGTAAGTTTTTTAAAGGGCTTTATGTAACTCTAGCATCTCTGGGGTCACAGTGCGTCTGTATTATGATTATTATTATACATGAATGTGCGTTTCTTTGGTGGCAGAAATTTCTAAACATACGTAAACTATGTGATTGTGTCTCTCTTTCTCCTTAATATTATGTAGTTAGATTTTTAGCCTCTATCGTTCATAGAAGTAAGCGTTCGTTTTTAATTCATGGTACACAAAAACGCCTAGTACGATCCCTGATTTCAGCAGCAATAAAATTATTAATTACAATTTAAATACTGATTTACCACGTCCTCGGCAATGATGGAAAACATCGTAAAGGACCTGCATGATAAGTCACGTGAAGTCCGCCAATCTGCAATGTTATGCTCTTACACTCTCTCTAGACAGGAGGACTGCCTAACAGCGGGATTTATATGTGGGTATATATAGGATAATATTTTACTTTACTTGCTCAACTATTTAAATTTTTGTATTAACGAAGATTCATCGATACGTTCAACCTTAGTTTTCGAGTTGTTGATATCCTATATTTATCTCGTCGTTGCGAAGTAGCGAAGATTAACTAGTCTTACTACTATTTAGAATTGTATTGAATTATTATTAGAATTGTCAACTGAGAGTATTAGTGGTAGAAATGTAAAGCGCGGTTCGTCGTTAGACGTGGTTTTTGTCTTAGTTTAGGTTGATACGTGGCCTTCATGCGGCTTAAAAATAAATCCAATACGAGGGCTGGGTCATTTGTTTATATAATTAAAATTAGTAAACAAAATCAAACTTTAAATGTTACAGCTCAAGAAAAATATTAACACAAAAACAATTACTGTTTATAGTACCGTACAGAGTTATATCAGTTGTGGTATAATCCCTCCATCATTAAATTTCCCCTTAATAATAAATGATACAGCTTATCTTACTTTAATCTCTTGTTTTAAATAATCGCTATTATAAATACTGAGTAGACCGATGTCATGTAACTGGAACTCACTGACGCTTTTCTGTTCAATTAAAATTTATTGAACTATTTACATTTTGCTAAGCATACACATCTAAAATACACCAAAAAAATTGTATGTTGATATCGTTTTGGAAACAAAAAAAATATAAACATGACACTATAAATTTTGTTATAGATATAAAAGACTGTAACGGTAGCTATCGATAGTAAAAAATAATAAAAGCAGTATAACATATCAATACAACCACGGATGCAGCAGCCAGGTATTATCTAGCCACTATACCACGCGGCCTGGCATGGTTACCCGTATTGCCAAAAGAAGTCTTGTAGCCAGTGAATATTCAAAAAATTCATTATTCATCGTATAAAACATTGACATAATACTAATTGACCGATTATTATTTGCTAATTAAATTTTTCTCTCAGTCTTTTTTGTATTTATCTGGTGTGTAAAGTATCTTGTACGTACGAATTTTGTACGTGTTTATATGTTGAAGAAGGAGGAATTATGAATGCGGTCAAGTTACTGCCAATATATACATACAGTTACGCTTTATATATGTGCCTTAAAGATCGCAGTAGCAAATGTAACCGCTAAAAATCTGTCGAAAGCTTTTACCTTAAACACGCTCGAAAACCTATGAAACCATACTTTTATTTCTCGGCTATCGTCTTTAAGAATTTTTTCTGTACCTGACTACTGTATGTTGCAAAATTCTTTTCATGAGTGTGAAGTTTTTCTTTTACACTGCAGGTAATTATGTCTTTGAATACATTATTATTAAAAAGTAGTGAAATTATTGTTATATACTCGTACATCCCACAGCTGGGCTAAGACTTACTTTCCAGAGAGGGTATTGGAGCATAGCCCGAGTCCTTCTTAATACTTTATAGAAAAACAAGCGAATAAACACGCCCTGAAACACAATGAACACAACAGAAACTAGATAAAGCTGTGGTGAGGACACATTGGTGTGGTCAGGCGTTAAACAAGTTCGTACATCCTGCAATAGCCTCTAAAACAACATTTACACCTCTAAGTAGTGGTTAGACGGTAACTGAGACTCTGAGACAACAGTAGATTTGTAAGTCGGTTAAGAGTCCGACGCAGCCCGGCTCACCCCGGGGACGCTGATAAGGATACTTCGGTTGTTTGGAAATGTTGAACAAGTAATAAAAATAAGAAGTAGAGTGAACTATAAAACCTAGATGACAAAAACGACTTCGAAAATGGCGAAACACTAAAGAAGTAAGGAATACCCATAACCGACGACCATGTGTTCAGTAGTTACTTAGATGTATAAAAGGCGAAAGAGAGACATTTAGGATTTAGAATCAGTAAAAATATATATCTAAACGGAATATCTATAACGGAAATCAGTAATATATATCTAAATCTCTTGGCTATGGGCACTAATGTCCATTTGTATATTTTCTAAATATGAGTGTTTTTATAATATAAAAACAAAAAATTAAGAATTATATTCGATACACCCAGTAATACAGTAATACATTTTATTATGAACCTCTTATTATTTTAGAAAATAATTATAAACCTATACAAATTGTTTAAAATTTGATAGCTAATTATGGGGATCCTCAAAGATAATTGTATTAAATTAATTGTTTTAAGATATATATTTTTTTCTTATTTACAATGTAGGCACTACACCTACCACAATGTCTCTCCACGCTACGGGTTGACTGGTAGAGAATGCCTTACGGCATTAAGTCCGTCCTTTGTATCCCTTTTTGTAAGGTGTGACCAATAAAGTTTAAAATGAATAAAAATAAAGAATTCGACGCTGCAGCCTCGTATTTAGTTGGTAACTATTTATTGAGATATAATAGAAAACATTTCTTCTTTCAAAATTGCTCTTGTAATCGGACAAACTGTAAGATGCCAATTGCAAATATATTCATATAGTATAAACATTCACTTTGTGCCGAAATCAAAACTTTAGGGTAATTTTGCACTCAGTACCTTTCAGTAAATAGCATAAGAAATTAACGTTAAAATGCAATTAGTTCAACGAGTGCGGCTACAAAGAACTTAGGTTGCACATATTCTATGCTACGATAGCTCATATTCTGCACAATAGTAAAGCATAATATAATGTGTCATATTCAGTAACAAAGTTGGAAACATGTTAATTAGACTGTTATAGAAGCGAGGTGTGCGGCGGCGTTGCTTTATTTTTCGCAGCGTATTGAAACAGCGATCGTTTCGACAATTATGAACTCGGTTACCAAATATTCTACGAATTTTATCGTTTTATACGTTATATTTTGTAACAAAAAGAAATTAAAATAAATTATCTTTTGTTTTTTTTAGCATTTTTGGAACCATACTGTAAATATTCATGTAAATTTACATCATCTGAAATACTTGAGAAATGTTTATAATATTTATTAATCGTCATAAGCTTCATCATTTACACAGGCAGAAATCGGTCTTTTTATTCTTTTGCAGTTTGTTCTGCCTCGTAGCTCTGTTGAAGATTGGCGCTTTTCACACGACTTCGTATTTTATGACTTAAAATAGAAGACCATCAGTATACAAGTCACGACGTAAAATTGCAATAGTCGCAAGTAGTCATCAGGGATCGAATTCTAGTAGGTCGCGTATGGTGGTAACTAAAATGGAGCGCTCTGATACTGAACCATCACGGCTCTAAATAATTAAGTTATGAATTTTACAATTATACAAAATATTTATAGTCTTTTCATATGATACATTATTTTGTTTATGATCTTATTAAAGAAAATATTACAAAAAAAACATAAATATACATACAATAAGGCTCGATTGGGTAAAGAGCACGCCCTCATAGAACCGGCATGAAATAGAAGCATAACGCTGGTGTGTTTAGTATGGTGATTGTAAGGCATCCGGAGATCCAATTACAAGGTATTCCATCTTAGTCCTTTGGGATGAGAACATATGTATGTACATCTCAAATCTATGTTGAGGTTGGATGTAGATGTCATCACTTACCATCAGTTGGAACGTGGGCCGTTATTTATGACCTCTAATGTTATAAAAAATATTTATTCAAAAAAAAGTTAATACGTCGTTTAGACATAACTCGAAGGTTATATATAGGCACTTGAAATACGCTAACTTTCAGCTAAATATACTTAAATTTTCTAAAACGATACTCTAGCGCACTGCAGATTTTAAAAATCAAAGGAAGTTCGCATTTCTTATGAACCAATTATATTAATGTACTATGTATGAAATTAAATTCGTTTAGCTTTACCCGACATAATTTCCTCGCCATATGTCTAGCTTCATGTTTGTTCATTACTAATTCGTGAATTCATCATGGCGCAGTAGAAGAAAACTTTACGTTATTTATTAAAATCTACACGGTTAACATTTACGAGTTCAAGGAATATATCAAGGGTATACAAAAAGTGGGTTAAGTACCAATATGTGTATTGGACACAGAACATTTTTCTTTAATATTCGATATTTTAATTCCAGATAGAATTAGTGATACACTGTTTTGGGAAATATTATTATCATATTATTACACAATGTGACAAGTAAACGGACTTGGACTTGTTCAATTATGTTTGTCTACCCCTTGTGTAGCATATAAAGCTGTCCTATCTTAGTGTCCGGGCGTTCGCTTTAACTCGAACAGCCTTCAATTCTGTGTTGGCAGCAATGAAATCGTTAATTGAAATGTTGATTTACTACAGCTCGGCGGTGAAGGAAAATATAGTAAGGCAACCTTTATGTCATATATATATATATATATATATATATATATATAAAAACAAAATACTTTATAATATATTAAGTTTATCTAAGACTGCATTTAAAGCATTGGTTGGTCCAATAACTATTTATTAATCAAGAAGTAAAGTAAGCTATTAGATTAGTTATTAAGAATGCTAGTAGAAAATTAGATCAAGTAATAACCTAATATAAACTAAAAACTCTAAAAATATATAGTTTTGGACTTAATGTTATTCAAACATATTTGCTATTTTAACGATGTTTACTGGAGTCTGTTAGCACAGAGTATAAAATAGATAGAGTCAATACAATCAGCTGACCTGTTTTAGTAATTGTGAACTGACACTGCTTTTAGTGCAGCGTTTATATATAATTTGTACAATTACTTGTAAATAATTTCGCTCCATTATATTTAAAATATTTTACTGTAGTAATTTCGTCAAATAAAAATAAGTAAATTTTGTATTGCTGTTAACAAAGGGATCTATAAATTTCTTAAGTCGCTTGCCGTTTTAACATTATTATAAAATAATAGTTAAATTTTTTGTAAAAGTCAGTAAGTCGTAATTGGCGGTTTCATTAAACATCAAATCTCGGTAAGGAATGGGTATGTAAATATGTTGTCACTTGTGAGGACGAAGAAGTGCCTTGTTAGAGCAGAAGCACACAACACCGCTATGCTAATATTCTGTGAAATCTTTATTTCGTTTCGAGTGATTAGCGAAGATATTTTAGATATGATATCTCGTACACTATCTTTCTGGTCAAATGGGAGTCCTAATTTTTACAGTCATAAATTGCGGTCACAGTAATGTGAGCATTTGAGTAGAGAATTGTGTTCGGACCTCCCCTCGGACGTGGTCTATTAAGGCAGGGAGTTTTACTATTCGCGCTTCAGACATTTATTTTCTGGATGATCATTTATATTATTGTATTGTTTTACTCGTTTACTTTTAAACGGTTTTTATCTTATACCTTGAGAATGAATAAAAGACACCAAATTTAAATAATAATAATAATTAACAAAAGTCAATCTGAGTTTATTTTCTTAATAGTTATTAAACATATTATCTAAAAAATTTTCACAATAAATTGTTCTAAGTTACACAAGAGAAATGTAAGTAGATTTTTAGTATGATTTCTAATCGTCATTAGAAGCAGGAAAATTTTGTGCAAATAATTTCTATAAATCATGACATTTTTGATTTTCGATGTTTTTGAAGTTTTTTTAAGTGTTATTAACGTTACCTAACGTCCTCTATTATTTCTTTACCAGTCTATGTATAACTCTTTAGGATAAAGGCGTTTCTAACAAAGAGCTAGCAAATATCCGGTATTTCTTGGAACGATCTTATATGCTGAGTAGCCGTTTTGGTAAGATCTATATCTTATGAAAAATAATGAAAAAGTATTTTTTAGGAAAATTAAGGACTATCTAGTACTGAATTTTGCAAATAGCTTTTATGGAACAAGATTAAATTTGTTAAAGGCAGCTTTTAGATGCAAAATCATCGCTCCAATTTAGTGTTACGGGATTTTATATACTTAGACAGACAGATGTGAGAGTGTTTTGGCTAAATAATGTTATAAAAATATGGACGCTAAGTTTCACAAAGATAAGATAAATTGTTTTTATTTACCTCGTTTGGTTATGGATTTCCAAAAAGTAAAGTATATAGTTAATATGATTCTATTAACTTATGGGCTTAAAGTAAATATCTAACAACTCCGAGTGCCGATAAAATGTGGCAATCGAAACTATTTTCATTTCTTTAAAGATAGGAAGCTAGCAATGATGGTTAACATTACTGAACTTTCCGTTAACCACTCCAAATAAGCTTAAATGTGCTAGATGTTTCACAAGAATAGTCGATTAGTAGATTCAAATCCACAACGTTAAGTTTCGCAAATCATACTCCAAACAAATAGGCTTATAGCGCTAAAGAAACTTCTTTTAACAAAACACAAATTTATTATTACAAATCACAACGCTTAAGAATTATCTTACTTTAATTGTATGCAGAGAGAATTTACCACCTTGTTATCCAAAAGTCACTGCCTGAACCCTACCATCATCTCAGCATCTCTCTGGATATTGATGAGTGGCTAGTGTCTATACTAGCGGGATTACTGCACTAACCAACTTCCGTGGCCGCTTAGTGTCGTGAGTGAGGGCGAAGCAATCAAGATTGTAATTTTGAACTGCCTCTTTATTTTTCTGCAATGGTCTGCCATAAGTATAATCAAGTTTTTATCGGCTAGGATAATGTAAGTAATTAACACAAGTGTGGTTTCTTAATAATTATTGCTTTCCTAACTCCCTAACTTTCTAAATTACAAATAAACAGAAACCAAGGAAATGTCAAATTTCCTAACTTTCGTTTGTTATATTGCTAATTTAAAATAAGAGTTTTTCAGTTTAAAGAGTTTCACCACCCGAGGGTTCGAAAGGCATTTTATGGGCTTCTCGGTTTTGAAATATAAAATGTAAATACGAAGAACTTTGAGCGCTGTTACACTTTTAAATATGAAGCTCAAACATTATCAATTGATTATTTCGTGTATAATATGTGTAACATTCATAGCAGTGCAATAAGCATAAACATAATCCGACCTAAGTTTGCAATAAATTGCACGTAAAGGTATTTATGTAACTTTACATTTTATTTTTCTGGATGATCATTTATATTATTGTATTGTTTTACTCGTTTACTTTTATACGGTTTTTATCTTATACCTTGAGAATGAATAAAGACACACCAAATTTAAATAATAATAATAATTAAAAAAAGTCAATCTGAGTTTATTTTCTTAATAGTTATTAAACATATTATCTAAAAAATTTTCACAATAAATTGTTCTAAGTTACACAAGAGAAATGTAAGTAGATTTTTAGTATGATTTCTAATCGTCATTAGAAGCAGGAAAATTTTGTGCAAATAATTTCTATAAATCATGACATTTTTGATTTTCGATGTTTTTGAAGTTTTTTTAAGTGTTATTAACGTTACCTAACCTCCTCTATTATTTCTTTACCAGTCTATGTATAACTCTTTAGGATAAAGGCGTTTCTAACAAAGAGCTAGCAAAAATCCGGTATTTCTTGGAACGATCTTATATGCTGAGTAGCCGTTTTGGTAAGATCTATATCTTATGAAAAATAATGAAAAAGTATTTTTTAGGAAAATTAAGGACTATCTAGTACTGAATTTTGCAAATAGCTTTTATGGAACAAGATTAAATTTGTTAAAGGCAGCTTTTAGATGCAAAATCATCGCTCCAATTTAGTGTTACGGGATTTTATATACTTAGACAGACAGATGTGAGAGTGTTTTGGCTAAATAATGTTATAAAAATATGGACGCTAAGTTTCACAAAGATAAGATAAATTGTTTTTATTTACCTCGTTTGGTTATGGATTTCCAAAAAGTAAAGTATATAGTTAATATGATTCTATTAACTTATGGGCTTAAAGTAAATATCTAACAACTCCGAGTGCCGATAAAATGTGGCAATCGAAACTATTTTCATTTCTTTAAAGATAGGAAGCTAGCAATGATGGTTAACATTACTGAACTTTCCGTTAACCACTCCAAATAAGCTTAAATGTGCTAGATTTTTCACAAGAATAGTCGATTAGTAGATTCAAATCCACAACGTTAAGTTTCGCAAATCATACTCCAAACAAATAGGCTTATAGCGCTAAAGAAACTTCTATTAACAAAACACAAATTTATTATTACAAATCACAACGCTTAAGAATTATCTTACTTTAATTGTATGCAGAGAGAATTTACCACCTTGTTATCCAAAAGTCACTGCCTGAACCCTACCATCATCTCAGCATCTCTCTGGATATTGATGAGTGGCTAGTGTCTATACTAGCGGGATTACTGCACTAACCAACTTCCGTGGCCGCTTAGTGTCGTGAGTGAGGGCGAAGCAATCAAGATTGTAATTTTGAACTGCCTCTTTATTTTTCTGCAATGGTCTGCCATAAGTATAATAAAGTTTTTATCGGCTAGGATAATGTAAGTAATTAACACAAGTGTGGTTTCTTAATAATTATTGCTTTCCTAACTCCCTAACTTTCTCTAAATTACAAATAAACAGAAACCAAGGAAATGTCAAATTTCCTAACTTTCGTTTGTTATATTGCTAATTTAAAATAAGAGTTTTTCAGTTTAAAGAGTTTCACCACCCGAGGGTTCGAAAGGCATTTTATGGGCTTCTCGGTTTTGAAATATAAAATGTAAATACGAAGAACTTTGAGCGCTGTTACACTTTTAAATATGAAGCTCAAACATTATCAATTGATTATTTCGTGTATAATATGTGTAACATTCATAGCAGTGCAATAAGCATAAACATAATCCGACCTAAGTTTGCAATAAATTGCACGTAAAGGTATTTATGTAACTTTACATTTTATTTTTCTGGTTACATATTTGGTTTTGTATTTATTTATGTCACTCGAGAACCTTTCATCCTCAACTGTTAATGGCAACTCCGTACTGGCCGTTGAGGCATAAGACGATCACCCACTAAATGGAGTGTCAACCTATGCAAGTCTGCGGGAAGTCGATGGATGCGAGTGGCTCAGGGTGGTACTCTGTGGCAGTCTATGGGGAAGGCTTATTTTGTTTATATTGTATATGTTCAGCCGTAGACTAGTGATGGGCTGAAATGTCGATAGTGATTTTTTAATATAATGTTTATTTATGTTTTATAAGAAGACTTTACTCTTATCTACCACTGTAATGTTCTTTAAACCAACATAGCAGCATACAAAATAAAAATAATGCACGGTCAGTTCCAAAGTATTAGAACAGAAAACTCTAAAAGTCTAGTGTGCACACAGAAATAAATCCCTGCGAATAGTAAAAGGAGAAGTAGACAAAGCACAACGAGAAAGGAAAGGACAAAGACAAAGGATTCGACCTCCTTTCTGGGAATTTAACCAGTCATGGGACGCCTGGTTACCAAGCACCACGGAACGTTATTAGGGATCATGTGTTAGCTGTTATCAATGGTTTCGTTAATACAAAACACATATCTTTTTTAAATGACGGAAATTTGCGCTATTTTTCACCGCAAGGTCTGAATAGTGTATAGTACGCACGGATTACACTTGCAAGGAATTAAACATGATATTGCAGTCGTGTTGCCACAATTTGCAATCCCATAGAATGTGATGGAATGTGTGTTCACATTCAATGTCAGAATAAGAACAGACACAAAAGGAGATGAAATAAGTTTAATAGTTCACTCTTGAAACTTCGGTTTGTTTAATTTTGAATTATTTTTGTTAAACCATTATGAAATTGCTCAATACTAGTCTACATTCAATCAATGCTCCATTAATCGTTGTGAACTGACGGAAATAATTTATGCAAGCTTCATCAGATTATCTGATTAAATATCCTAGTAATTTACTCGCAGTTGTTACCTAAAAGAAAATAAGAAGTAAAATTATTATACTTAGTATAGTGCATAGATGCGCGGCGACGCTGTATTTCAAGATCGATCGGGAGAAAACCCGGGCAAGTACTGGCAGGGCCACAGCGTTAACTGTTCTATACATTTTACATAAGAAAATTAATGCTAAACGCTGGCTCTGAAATAATTTATGACGAACGGCTCTTATCGACCTATTACACCATAAGAAATACAACCTAAGTATATTGCTGCATAAATTATTAATTTTAGGGATTTGAATGAGAGCCCCCTATTTGATGTGTATTTTCTAGTTAGCCCGTAAACATTGCTTTCGAGTTCATCCCCGACCCCTGTGATATGTTCAATAAAGCTTCTCACTAGCTTTAACTTCAGGTAACAGATTGTTTATTTTTTTTGATTATTGAATTTCATACGCGATGGACCTTTCAATAAAAGTCGGTAAGTTTCATGGGGTGCATAGATGCGATAATTACAAATATCCAGATGCTGAATTTCCTATTACATCATCATTCAATCAAACAATTTACGATATTAATGAACGGAAAAGTTTAATTAAGTAACAATGTGTTCAACATATTGTCAGGAATCCTACATTATTTTTTATATATTATTTCTTCTTTTTACTGTTAATTTACTTTAAGTTATTTTATTATCATTTATTATTGTTATATAGTGCACTACTTCAACTTATTTAATAGTCAAGTCTTTTCTATAAATTGATATACCCTAACGATAGTATTATTTTAAAAGGTAATTTTATATTGTTTTATAACTTCGTAATATATTTAAATATAAAATAAATAAATTATGAAAGAGAAAGATAAGGATTATAGTAACATAATAATAGAAAAATATAGTTTATCTTTGGTTAGATCAACCACGGTATCAACCACGGAAGACAGTATAGAACTTGTTTGTTCCATAGTGCATTCATCTAACATATGTTATAGAGTCAGACTGCAGCTAATAACCGGTTGTAGTAAGAATAGGTGGGCTAGACTGGAGAAGAGCGACGAGTTCACATAATTCCTGATAGCTTAGCGCTCCTGTGTTTCATAAATTATTTAAGAAACACGAAGCAGTACATTTTAGTCATTTGAGGTGACAACAATACTAAATACGTTTACATGGATAGATGTGCCGGAGGAATAATTTACGGGGTTATAAAGTCTCTGCATAATCATGGTGTTCTATTATTCTACGAGTATACAGAGATATGTATATACCCAAGAGATGTCCGCTAAATTAGATTGAAATTGTTACAGGACCAAAGTGATTGCCCGTACTTAATATTCCGATAGTATCGTAACCGTTCTCATTTCGGCACTTACGCGCCTACGCCGTGATAGTAAACCTATTAACATTTTAATTAAAGTCCTTTTACACATAATGTTTAATTAAAGTCACCGGTATGTTCGCAAAATTGGTATCTAATTTTGCTATGAAAATGGTCGAATTATCAACATAATAAGAATTTACCCAACCTTTGTTTCGTATTTTAATTAAATTTTGAAGTTGTTTTTACAGTAATTTGCTTTTTCTTAATAAAGTTTATCGTTTTTTTAATACTGTTGTTACTTAAAGTTGTGTTCAATTACATTTACGATTTGCAATTTTTAACTAAAATTTACTTTTATTAAAAATTATTATATTATATGTTTACAAGTAGCAAGCAAGTAATACTCATAATACTCGTATCTCCTGAAAATGAGTTTAACATATACTAATATTTTAATACTATATATAAAATTGTAATTTAATAAACCTAAAGAATGTTTACTGTTAATAGTACATAAACTACATATAATTTTTATACCCGAAATGCTACGAAATTATATGAAAGAGATGAGTCATAACTACCGTATCACATCCCACAGGGGAATCATACTATGATCCATTATCTAACGGGAATTAAAGCATTATTTAAATCCGTTCAAATTGACATGAAACGTAAAGTTAAATGTTTTCATAACTACCGTAATAAACAGAAAAAAGGACGTTAATTTATTGCCTCTATTAACTGAATAAGGAGAACAAAATTGATTAAATTAGTCAAGATTAATAAACTATTAGGTTAATCCATTATATAAAACTGGCTTTTGTATTAATGGGTTAACTCAACCGGGGCAATATCAAACTTGTGCAGAATACTTGGTAATAAGAAACTGTGTTTCTTACAGTGTGGTAATATAGTTTGTTCCATGTACACATACTTTGTAAATATATCTAGATTATGTAAAAATCCATATCTCATCTTATTTACGCCTATTTATGATATTTTTATATATAATCATTACAACTATATTATAATAGGAATTGTTGGTTTATATTTATATTATATCAATTAATTTTAAGGTTTTTTTCATTGATCTATGGTTAGTGCTCAAAAATCATATATAATGCGTAAGATAATGTATGCACTACTTCTATGGTTGCTTGCGACTAAAAACTTTTAAACCTTTTTTTTTGAAATCTTCAAGACATTTTAAGTAAACAGTAATTTGAAGTTAACAGTAAATTTATTTAATTCTGAATAAAATATTTTAATTTTTAGTTTTCAAGATTTAAGACGTTACATACATACGTTATAAACATTTTACAAGTAATATTAAATTTCTATTTTTTATATTTATTTTATTTATATAGTTTACTATATATTGACAATGGTATATGTGTAACTAATAAAAAGCAGAATAATTTTTCAAAATAATTTTATAAAAGTTCAATTAGACTTTTATTGTAATTGTAAAATTGGAATTATCTTACATATCTTGATTTTAACCGCGACGATGATGACAGCTCAAATCAAGAGTACTCTTAATCGACGAGCATCTATGAATATGCATATACGTGAAAAGACAATGAAATAAAGGTCAAGATCGTGTGGCATGGTAAACTGTTCCATCACCGGATTTCTCTATTTCATTGTTAGTATAAAAATGTGGGTAACATGGGAATTATGTTAATATTGGGAAGACTTCTTTTCGGGGGCAAATAACTGCCCTCATTTTTCCCGTAAAGAATTGCGGTCACAAAACTAAGATGAGAGTGGAGTATGTTTTAGAGGGTAAGTGCAGAAAAGTGTCGGACACGTCGGCCACGGCCGTGGTCAAAGAACGACGCAATAGTGCTCTTTCTTGTCGCTTTTTACTGCTTTCTGTCACTTGTGTTCTTAATGTCACAGTTTGTTCTAATCACTAGATCTGGTGTGAGTAGCGAAGTTTCATACTAGTTTAACTAACTAGGTCATGTATTTATGTAGCCATTTGGCTATGAGGGAAACATAGTGACTATAACTAATGCTCTTATATGAATATATATTCTTTTTCAGTTGAATTAAAATTATAATTCCATTAGATAAATGCATTACATTAGGTAGAGCAAGCAGCAAGTTTATAAAATGTTCTATTATTCTTTCTTTTTTTTTAAGTCTCTTTGATTACTTTGAAATCTGTAAAGCGTATTCATTAACATTTACAAATAATTTTTAAATGAAACGTTGCACAAAGAACAGTATTATAATGCTTACCAAAAGAATAGGGGTTGAACAAAACAGTGTGAAGTAGGAAGCTAAGGTCGAGCCATTGTTGAAAAGGGGTATCAGAGACCCGGCGTCTCCGTGTATGTACTCGCTTGAAAAAGGGTCTGTAAATAATTGTTTTCAGGGTGAGAAAAAAACATTTTTAATTTTTCTATTTTTCACGTTTTCATACCCTTTTCAAACATATTTATAAGGCTGTCAGGTGGATTTTGCTTAGGTCAGGTACTACACGCCAAGGTTTTTTCGTTTTACAAAAAAATATGCTATTTGTATATATTTATATCGTGACATATTGTTATAATGTATTTATTCGACAAAATTCTTTAATACAGATTCGGAATAAGAAAATTGGTATAGTTATGTACGTTTGCTTTTAACAAGCTTTTATAACTATATATATATACATATATATATATATATATATATATATATATATATATATATATATATATATATATATATATATATATACATATATATATATATATATATATATATGTATATATATACGCAAATATTTAAATGCAATGCACTGCACACTAAAATATAATGAAGTGAGATACACTAGACAAAGTATAAATTCAATTCAGTTTGTTTAATAAAAATGAATACATATTGTTATGTACGTCATTAAAAAGTTATATTTCCTTGGCGTGTTTAAATATATTTTTAATTCGCATGCAAATAACATATAATAAACAACTACAAGAGTCGCTTACCATATTAGTTAACACTAGGTCTTTTAAGTAGTGCTCCCGCACCAGCTTTTTGCAAGAAAGCTTAAACGATGCTCTTCTATATCTTCGGGCACGGAGTTCCATAGATATGTAGCCTGACCGGGAAGGAGTTGCTAAATGAATCGGTGAAGTTATGAGGAGTTCTAATCATTGGATTGGAAGTGACCTGTGTTTTGAGATAAGGAAAGGTATTGAAAGTTATCTTTAAAATTAGAAGGAGCAGTTGGATCGTTCAAAATAGAGAAGATAACAAGTTCTAGAGTTCCAGTTTAAATGGTGAGCCACTTAAGGCGAGTATGATATTTCGCGATGTGATTATATCTTTCGAAAATATGCCTGAGCAATGATTGTAGGGCGCTCTAGCTTGATTTTTATAGCTAGCTTGTTCTATTTATGTTAAAAGAAACTATGTTAAACATAGTTTCTTCTCTCTCATCTAGATAAGACACATATGCATAATCGATAATCGGTAATATTAGCGTCTGAACAAGTCTAAGCCAGTTCCATAGTCTATGTCAGTTCATTTTAGTTCCAAAAAATAGACCTTATTTTTTTGCAATGGTAGTAAATAGTATTTTTTTATCATTGTAGTGATGAATTTACATTGTTAATTTAAATTAAGAGTCTCTTGCTACCATAGCTAGAAAGGCCTTTTAAACCTCAGCCTGATCCACAGGAGAAAATTGAAAAAGTAGGATGTGGAGAGAGTAGAAGAGAGGGTACATAAGCTTTAGTTTGAATTCGGACTGTAGGGTCCATTGCAGTTGCATAGGTAAAATGAAGTTTTATATTATCGTTAGAAATAGAACCGTTGTTGAATTCACGGTTGGTGAACTCCGCCAGCGACGATTAAGTAATATTATTAAGGATATATCGGCATTTAGCAGTGCGTACCACTTGGTTACACCTATTCTTAGCCAACTTAAAAAAAATCCAGTTATCAGCCGTACACTGTTTCTTAAACCGTATTAATGCATGCATGCATGATGACGCCTTGACATTTCCTTACGGACATTGTTATCCATCCAGTGAGCTGAAAGACGTTTGAGATTTATTCTATAAACAGGAGCATGGGTGACATACAATACAATACAGCCACCTTTTTGTTAACTGTAGAGTTCCAGTCAAGGAATAAAAATCCAACATAGAAGCATCAGTCCACATGTTAACACCTTTGAAATTTCTAAAATTGCGCTGATACATACTAGTTGGATGATATTCGGGAGTGTTTAGCTTGCATGCGGCAACAATAAGGTCATAACGTGAAAAACAGCGAGCGGGAAATTGAACATGTGTTGCCACACTATCAAACGAATCCTTTATAATGAGATCAATTCTTCTAATTCAGTGAAATAAAATAAAGGGAGGACAATTCACAACTCCAAGAATCACTCTTGATGTCTTATTCTAAGAAAACGAATTCGTAGAGTACGGATTGATAATGTGTAAGATTTTTTTACGGCTCGCTATGTACTTAATTTTACGTAAGGTTGCGAATATGTTACCAAAAAGTAATTTATAATAGAATGATAAACCAAATTTAAGGCGTAACAATGACTGTAATTGTAAATATTTAATTAAATAAACAAACTTTTATAAGCACGAGGAATGATTTCTAACTAATTTATCTTATCCGTACAAGCGTAAAACTATGCTTATTAGAGTAATAAAATTATATCCACTGTTAGGATGAGGACAATATTTAAATCTTGTTATGAATAGTACACTGGCCTTTCATACCCTTAATCCTTCTGAGCCAAGCGACACACCATGTTCAGTTATTTGTGCAAATAAATTATTTGTTAATATTAGAATGACCAACATGATAAACAATTAATGTCATGTGATGACCAACATGAAAAATAATCAATGTGTAAAATATTAAACATTAAAAAACTTTAGCTAAGTTTTGCCGTATTTATACATAATAAAATTGGTATAAAACAATGCCAACAACGTATATAAATATAAACATTTTGTTTTTACTCTAGCATATTTAAACCTGGTAAAGTCCACTGTTAAGCATTACCTAATGGGATTTATGTAAAATAGTTATGTAAATACATTGAGGGTGCGGCAGAGTAACAAATAGAATATGTTTAGTAACATTGAGTAAAGTTAAACCCAACCTCAGGATGGCCAAATTCAATGGAAATAGATTTATTTATAAGCATATAAAGGTGATTTTCTGACCAGTGTTGAAACAATGTTGATTATCGATACTCTAAATATATCTATGAGTAGAAATTTACACCCTAAGGTGCCACGGTGTGAGTAGAAATTGCTGACATCATAATATACAGGGCACATAATGATAACATTTATGGTAATGCAGCTATTTTGCGTAATTTTCCCTTAGGTGTTTGAGGACTTGACGGAAATTTAATAAAGTTAAAAATCCATCAGGGAGTGTGTTCACTCTACTAGAAATGAATAACTGTGTTAGAAAATTGACGCAAAGTGTGATGATGAATAACAAAATTAATGTTCTGTAATTAGTTTATTTTTTTTCATATAAGTAAGTTCAATAAAATAATTAGTCATTGCTTATTTATTTAAACTATATTTAAATATGAGCCGTAATTGAATTAAGTTTCAATCTAGTCGAGAATAGAATTTCAGATATAACGATATGCGTGCATTAAAACACTCTCTAAATATTTCAAATTATTCAATATTACTTGACCACGTCTATTTCTTATTATTTCTTTGTAATATATAAGAAAATTTAGACGATCTGGGTGCCATAAAATATGCCATGACGAAACCAGCATAACTGAGATGTAATAAAAAAAAACAAGTTTAAATAGTTCAACAATAAAAAGTCCACGAACCCGCATGGAGCTGAGACGTTGCTTCATTGCCCTGTTAAGAGAAATAGAAAGGATAGATGGTAGACTGAAATCATTAGTTGGGCGGATACTACATATAAGTGTATATATCATGATGTATATTTTTTCATCATACATATAATAAAAAAATATACATATAAAAATAAAAGCTAACAATATAGTGAAATTATTGTTAGCTTTTATTTCGTATTAGACGTTTTAACCTTGGTTACAGAATGATAATTCGGTCAAGGCAGCCATACGAAGCAGTTATAGCACGCGATAAGGAAGCCTTCATATATATAGCTAGAATGTTTTACGGTAGTACAATAAAGGTAGAAAGCAATAGAAAACAGTACTTCAATGGTAAAAAATGAATTATTACAGAACGAAAAACTGTTCCAACAAACAACAACAGTGGTAGATAGTTTTAAAATTGGTATAACCACACCACAGCATAACATTCGAAACGAAAGTGAAAATCTCTGAATATTAACACAATTTCCAAATTACGCTTCTTTGAAAGGCCGCAAGAAACTGGTAACTCCAGGGGTGATATGATTTTTATTCTGCGTTTAAACAGAATCACCATTTGTCAATCATTTTTAATTTTATTAAAAATATATTTGGCCAAATGTTCACCAGTGATTTAACCGAAATTAAGTATGGATATTAAATATATACTTATAAATCATAATTTTATCCAAGAAGGGTATTAATGGTGATATGGTACGAATGTTTATAATCCTAATAAAATGGTTTTAACAATCTTTTAAAACATGTATTCAATGTAAAGATAAAATATTTTAATATATAATTTTTTTTCTTAAATGGTGAAGATTGAACCCCTTCGATACGTATAACACATTGTGATCTTTATATCTACTAAGTAAAAGATTACTGAATAGTATAAAAGATATATCCCCTGCCCGTCAATATGTGCACAACCAAATTTCGTCAATGACTAAAAATATTTTGTTCAGGTTTTGTCAGTTATAGACTGATTCTCGAGGAAGTGTGTAATATAATATAAAAACTCAAAACTCCGAGTCAAGCTGCTAGTATGTTATATATGTAAAGGTATTTCGTATTTTAAGATTAGGAATTTACACAATTTAAGCCGCGTGGAAACATCTTCTAGGAATACATATGCAAAATTTTGTTCTTTTCTTTCTGAGATTATTTGTACAATAAATTCGCGAGACCAATAAGGCTCGCTTTTGTACAGCTTTAGTTTGAGGTATGAGAAGAAAACAACAATATTAAAGATTTAGGCAAAAGTACCTAGGTCTTTATTTATAAGTTTAAGATGTATTACATACTTTTTGAATACGTCTGCTTTTCTTTTAATATATCTCAGCTTAATATAATCGTCGTAACTAGTGACTTACACAGCTATCTTTTCTCTCGTAAGGGCGAGTTTATACGTTTGCATGTTTTATTCATCGTCTGGTAGACGGTTCCCTTTACCTCCTTCGTTAAACCCTCGTATTCTGAATAGCTTTAATTACTTTCGGAATAGAGTTTTTATGTACGTACTCACACGGTTTGTGTTGGTTTTATTAAATTCTTTGTACAATTAGCGACTTGATTAACTCTTGTTATCTAAAAGATCGTTTGTTAAATGTATTTTAAAATTAAAATTATTAAAATATTTATTAATAATTTTGCGTACTAGTAAATGAAAATTCGACAATGTTCATCGATGAATTATTATTCATTTTGAACGTTTATTAGAATTTTTAAAATATAAGCTTTTTATCCCAATGGAGATAGACAAAGATGGTAAACACTATTTAAATTTCACCTGAGACTTCTTAGGTCCAAAAGGCAATAGCGACAAAGCCTGGCTTGGCGTACAATGGGTAATAATGATAGCTTATATGTATGTTCTATAAATGGATGTTAATAATTTGTACATTAAATTATTATCGAAAGTAATAGACATTTTTAAATATAATATGTTATATATTCTATTCTAATAATTATAACATATTCTACTTGTGTTAATATAAAGCTTTCGACTATTATAAAACGAACATTGGCACATTACATTTTACCGCCTCTATTTCCGGTCCGAATACAAGTTTTTGAGACATATTTATTTAATAGCCCTACAGAAAAAAAAATCATACTGGCGATTTTCACTTCGATATCTATATTTTTATTTGTTTTTAGAGATACAAGTTTTACCACGTGCTCGATGGTAAAGGAAAACATTCTGCATGTCTAAGGAATAATAAAAAAAGTTTTTTGGAAACAAATCGCACAAACATGTCCTGCAATCCAGAGTAGAGCCGCGTGGTATACTCTAACAGCCCTCTCTAGGGAGGAGGCCTTTGCCCAACAGTGGGATTTACATTTATATACCTGTTACTTTACTTTACTAAAACTTTTCATGCTTTCTCACGTTTCCCATCACCGCATCATGTATTGAAATTGCAATAAATAGTTGTAGTGCTAGTACCGGGGATCGAGGTGAGTTTCATCGGGTGCCAGAATTTTCAAAAGCAACATTAATCTACCACGCCTCGAAAATAACTGTCATTAACGTTTTGTTGTTTAAAATATTGTAAAAAAATATATAGAAAATAGTTATCAGATAGTTAGATATCATATAATTGCTACTATAAAGCACAGAAGCGACGTAAAATAATACTAACATGGAAACACGATAGATAAGTTATAAACTTTAGGTTAAAACAAATCTGTATTGATACAATGGTAACACGTATCACTGAGTCGTAGTAACTAAACGATCTGATTAGTCATATGCGTATGAGTCGGTGAATAACCGCCGCGCTTTTATTTTGTCGATGATCGGAGCGGGTAACATAAACTAATTACGTTATTTACCTATTTTTATTTGTTCATTATTTTCTATTCAATTCGGGAAGAATTAATAACTAAGTATATATAGTTCCGTTTAAGTTAAAAAAAATCCTCTTTTATAATTCTTATGAAGCGCTACCGGTATACTTATAAAATTTTAAAATATTTAATTTTTTATACTACTAATCTTTATTTTTATATTGTGAGAATTTAAAAAACTAACAATTCGATTATTCCCAATAAAAGTCCTATTTATCATAAAAGTCATATTCCCAGGTAAAGTCTAACGTAGGTTCATGTTAAAAAAATGTATAGCTGTATAGCACTAAGTTACTACACACCAACACACCTGTCCAATGTGGTGAAAATGAAATGCCAGTTTTTCACTTCCTTAAAAAAGCCCACGCTCCTGCTGTCTTAAAAAGATAGAAAAGGAAGCATTTATGTAAAATATTTACATATTTTATTACGCCCACAGGATACTGGTATTTTATAATAACGCTGCAGTGTTACTTATAGTGATTATAGGGAGCATCTCAATCTTTGTTAATAATGGATTAAGGCGCTTATGGGTCTCAATCATTGCTTATCTTCAGGTCAAACATTTCTGTGGTTTTTCATTCTTAATGTCCTAACAATATATATTCAAATTATTATTCATATGTTATTCCATTATTTATTTATTTATTTATAAACTTTTGTACAACTAACATATGCACAAAGGCGGACTTAATGCCTAAGGCATTATCTATCAGGCAACCTTGGGAGGGTTCAGAGAAATCAAGGTAGGGACAGAAGAATAATAATAAAGAAAAAAGAGACATACAGTACATCTAAATGCTTATACAATTATATATACATATCATTATATATTATCTTAGGAATTTATAATACTAAATAAAATAAAAGATATTTATATACATTTACATAAACTATAAAACAAAAAAATATACATATTATAAATACAAACATATCTAAAAGTAAAATATATATATAAATATATACATAATTATTATCGATGTAGTGAATCTGCTGACACTACTTCCAACAAATGCTTTCGAATTTTTCGTTTAAACTCTAAGCGACTATGTTTATTTATTTCGAATTAGAGAAAATAAATATTTATATTTATTTTCTCTATTTCGATAAAGAAATAGCATAGTGTAAATAAACTACAAAGTTCCCTCTAGGTTATCTTTTAAGTGAAACTTGAATACTGTTAATCAAATTCGTAAGATCGAGTTGAGTGCTACCCACGAGGATCACTCCCTACTGAATTATACTGCGAAGCAAGCAGCAGTTTTACTGCAATTGAGCAATTAATTTGCAAGAGCTGCCTTTGAAGTACTCCATGCTCGCAAGGAAAGCGGTTAACTGTTTAAAACTATTGCGAACATATGTATGCCACTAGGCATACTATGTATTAACTCTGAGTGAAACTTAAATGACTTATACGGCACTACTTCGAACTATGTAGTTTGATAACGCTGGGGGCGAAACTTTTGTGAAAGAATACTGCTAGAAAATTTAAGAAGTGGAATTCAAAACTGCAGGAAGTGGAATTCCTTAAGAAAATTTTACGATCGGAAATTGCTCGTACAATTACTTTTTGACGATAGTATGCCTACGTTAAGTAATATTAATGAAGAACGTAATATGTCTTTACCTATGAAATTGCCGTTTTGTATGAAATAAGTTAAAGTTTTTTTTTCAAATCTTTTTATTTTGTTATTCAAAGTAATCACCCATCTAATCGATGCATCTTTGACAAGGCAGTGGTAGTTTTTTGATGCCTTTCTTGTAAAAATCAGCTGAACGGGAGACAACAAACTTTTCAAAGGCATTTTGTACTGCCTCTCGGGAAATGAATTTTTTTCCCTCTAAAAAGTTGTCCAAATTTTTGAAAAAGTAATAGTCGGTGGGTGTAAGGTCTGGTGAGAACGGTGGATGTGGGAGAGCTTCCAACCCCAACTCTTGCAGCTCGGAGACCATCTGTTGTGCAGTATGGGGTCGCGTGTTGTCGTGTAGGAGCAGCGGGGAGGACTGATTGACTTAAGCTGGTTGCAGATGTGCGAGCTTTTCCATCATTGTCTTCAGTTCTTTACAGTACACATCTGCAGTAATGCTCATGCCGTTTGGTAAAAAACTGTGATGAATCACACCGGCACTAGACATCACCAAACAGTCACGATCAACTTTCTAGAGGTAATTTTTCGTTTAGAGCATTGCTTCGGTGCTGAAACAGGATCTAAGCAACTTGCTGAGCGCTTTCTATTGTCGAACAGTTGGTTCAAAATTCTTTGTCATTATTCATTTCTTGCCTTTTGAGCCTGTTGAGCAGCGCGAAGCAGGTCTCAACGCGCACGGTGCGCTGGCGATCGTTAAGTTCGTTGGGCACCCATCTATCAAGCTTTTTTACCTTGCCAATTTGTCGCAAAAGGACCAATATTGTTTTGATGTTAACATCAAAAGCTGCTGCTAGCTCGGCTGTAGGTTGAGTATCATCAGCTTCCATAATCGCCTTTAATTCATCTGTGTTGACCAAAGTGTCCGGACAACCACGAGGGTTAGTTTTAAAATCAAAATTTCCAGAAAGGAACCGGGCAAACCAATAACGGGTTGTGCGTTCGATTGTATAGTTCTCTCCGTAAACGTTGTTGATGTTACGTGCCGTTTGTGTCGCGTTGATGCAACGACGCAACTCATATTCCATAATTACACTAATTTTTAAAAAGTATCCATTATGTAAAAATGTTCAAACGTTATGAAAATACAAAACTGTTCAATAAACAAAAGATTGACTTTGTAAAAAGAATGTCATGTTTTTAAAACAAAATTAATTTGAATTTAGAATACACAGCAAAACATTTTTTTGATTTGGAATGGCCAATACTGAAGAACTGCAATTTCATAGGTAAAGACCTAATATATACAGGCCTCAGTAACATCTCGTATAACATGGTTAACTCTTCCCATGCTATATCAAAACCGTGTCCTCCAAAACTATACTAAAAAAACCAAAACTATCTTATTTAATTGTTTAAGGTATAATATAGAATAATATTTTTTTTACTTAGATATAAGGTAAATCAATGCAATGCTTGTACCGTGTTCTATCGAAACGTTGTACCAAGTAGCATGTTATATGAAGGATGGCAAGGAGGCAACTGTGTGTTTGTAAAAAATGTATACATATTATCACGCTTTCAAGAAATATCAGTGTTTAATAGTGGTGTAGCACTGCTGTGTTATTGTTTTTATAAAAGAGATAACGAACTCACCGCCATCAATGAACATTCACAACACTAAAGGAAACAAGCAACAGCTGATTCCATGAAGTAGTCGAGCGTGGTAACAATAATGTTGAAAGAAGATAAAATGTGACATTATTGATGTTGTCATCTGGACGGTTTCGGCCACGGTAATATTTTCTGGTTAATGGAAATATTGTAGTACCGTAATCCTTCTCGCAAACACCCCGAGAAACATGTAATATATTCGTGTGTGCTATAAAATGGTAGAAAATTTGGTTTGTCAACACGAAAGGTCAGTTTACAAAAAATTACACATTGCCCTTGGCTAGAAATTGATGCCAGTTGAGTCAGAAGGTACTACGCCACGCGGCCCTCGGTAGTTATAATTATAATACAAGGGCGAATCTTCAGTTTGTAGGAAATTAAATTAGTTTCCATGCTAAAAATACCAGCTTTAATAAATTCAAATTTACGTCGTATTACTTCTTAACAATGTAATATTACGACGATATTCCAATAATAACCTGTCTTTGTCACAATTAAATAGAAATATGAATTCA
The DNA here is from genome assembly GCA_029286865.1 of Teinopalpus imperialis. NCBI lineage: Eukaryota > Metazoa > Arthropoda > Insecta > Lepidoptera > Papilionidae > Teinopalpus > Teinopalpus imperialis. Next base: position 1,704,508 of record JAGSMU010000035.1, on the reverse strand, counting down.
CTTTGTACTCACGCCTAGTTAGTATATTTCAATGCAAAAACCTTAGCATAAATTATTCAAAGGGGCTATGCTCGGCTTCATTTCTGTATATTATGCATACGAATAAGTAAATGTCGAACAATGCATACAGTTCAAAGTTAAAGAAATCATACCCCGTAGAAAAAAATCATATTCAAAGTCAGTGAAATTTAGTTAACCGTAACATCAGAATTGACCACTGCCTTAAAAACTTTATGGGAACTAAGCCCCGCTCAGAGAGCCAAGAACAATTTATACTTTTAAGGAGCTAAAAGTTATAATCAATTTTAGGCTACTTTCTAAAATTAAGTTAAATTTCTACTACCGACCGATTCGATCCGACATTTAAATTATTTTTATTGTATTCACAGTAAAGAATAAACTGCTATCCCATGTATAGTATCTTACTTTACCCCGAACTGCTTCTTATGTATTCTATATATAGAGCCACGCGGGTGAAGTCAATCGGTGTCTATATAAATAGTATATATAAAGCGGCGTAAAACATAACAACTTAGTTGCTACCATCAATAACTGGTTAGTTATTTTATGTATCAGAATTCAGAAGGCTGACAACGCTTCTTTACTACGAATCATTGTCGAGGTTAAGTGTTACATAAAAAAAACTCGTTATTATTATATTATTGCTAGTGTCAAAGCTAAGATATATATTTTTGTAAAACAATGTGATAAAATGTCTCACGTATTATAAATTTGTAGATAAAATTTCCATATACCTGATCATGTACCAAGTGATGAATATATATCTACTTTTGCGTGTGTGTTTTATACTCCAGTTGTGATTACACTTTCACGGAATAATAGGAAATTCCAAGAGAGTTATTATAGATATTTTCCTTTGAATTCTTTGAACGAAGAACCTTAACGATCTTTTACGAATAAATTTTTTCAAGATTAGGTGGCAAACGGGCAAAAAGCTGCTATGGTAAGTGATCACCGCCGGCAATGAACATTTCAAACACCGGAGGTGTCACAGCTACGCTGCCGGCCTTTGTAAAAGGTGGTTTTCTTGAAGGTCCCTAAATCGTATCGGTTCGGAAATACCATTGACGACAGTTGACTCCACAGAATAGTTGTGGGAGGCAGAAAGTGCGCGTAAAGCACAAATTGATGGATTGCCAACCATCAAGATGATGAGGAGGATGTCATTTTGAATTCTGTCATGACGTGACGATAAACTCGGCGGCTGGAATTCATCCGAACACCCTGATATATTGGTATATATATGTTGTTATATGGTAAAAAAGGCATAGTGTCTTCGCAATGCCAGTGAATCAAGCCGAACGGAAACTGCTTGTCAACAATTCGAGCCGCTCTTCGTTGAACGCGGTCAAATGGAAGGAGCTGGTACTGGGATGCCCCGACCCAGATATGCGAACAGTATTATTAGTAGATATATTAGTAACTCATGTGACGCCGAACTTGTGCTTTATTAATATGCACACGGTGGCTGAAATGAAACACTGTTTTGTTCTTTTAAGTACGCCAAGTTAGTGATGATCCTCTATATCTTTATATATCTTCAATGTCTTGATTCCTATGAACTATTTCAGCGATAATATCAGAATAAAAGGCATATTCAGTATTTTAGATACGGAACGTTACGTATTGTAGAAGCAATTACGTCTAGTAAAACCAAAACTAGTCTGTCTACACATTACGCAAATAATGAACAGTGCAGCACTTGTACCCGGAACTTGGTAGCGAGGAACTCTATTCACATTATCATGCAATGATAGTGATAAAAATGAATAAAAACGCAAAAACACTTTTATCCAACCATTTGTGACAAAATCTATAAATGTTCCCTTTTCGATAAAATGTCTAGCCTCAATCTTCAATTTCATTTTGGGACACTAGGGATGATACTTCTTGTCAATATATCAGGAATGGAGGGCGCTATCAACAAGTGGCGTGGCCTATAAATCCTGACCGCAGACGGTTTTAATTCCGCCGATACGCCGCAATCCAAAAAGGTCCCGAAACTGGAATTTTATTCGGCCACATGAAATAAGACATTCCATTTGTTCGCGCCGTGACGCGAGCTTTGAGGTGTTACGTTTTTAAATTGAATGTAACATTACGTATGTTTTGACTTTGCGAAAATATTTTTTTATTGATAATTTAGTATTCCTCTGTAATAATTTTGAATAGATTCTATCGCAACCGTTATTATTATAAAAAAAAACTGAAATTCTTCTTGTCATTTAAGTAAAAAAAAAATTTGGTCAAAAACTTAATGCGAATAAATATAAAAGACATTTTCATTCACTACAACGCGGGAACAGAACAAGACAATTCGAATAAAGCCAACTCATGTAATGGAGGGACCCAACTGAATTATGGCGACAGTTTCAAACAATCACAGCCCATAATGCAGTATAAAAGCCACAGGCTATGGGTGGATAATCCAGCGCCTCCATTTTGGACATATAGTTATCTCAGTAAGGCACTCATATTTTCGGCTTCAACTGTAATCCCCTTGTTGGATTCGCAAGTTTTTGTTTACATGAATAATATTTTACCGAAAGTACAGAGTAATACATCACAGTTATATATTATATACAACTAGTTAAATCTTTCAGGACTAATTGAAGACTCTCCGCTGTGGTCTAAGGTAGAATGTTATTTATATAATAGTAATTCTACACTGGCATTAAGTGGAAACATGGGTCTATTTTTGTCGAGCAAAACCATTAGCAATACAAATAACTTATTTGACTTAAACCTTTGAATCAAACCAAACACCATCCTCCATTTCTAAGATTCTGTGCATGCAAAATATGGCCCGCACTGGAAACCACTACCTGAATTACAAATACAAAGCAGTAAACCACTATTGCCACACTTGGCAAACGATAAAGACTCACTCATCGCCACCTGGCAACTATAAGTCATTGTGCGCTTATACGTTTGAGTACGATGCTTCATTTAGAGGTCAATTACGTGTTGGTCTTTGTAGTGTAATTTAGTTTCCACCTGTAGTCACTGTGATCGCAATCACCAAATAAACATAGAGTATGTACATAGAGTATTTTATATAGCTTTTCTTTTTTAGGACAATCCAATTATTTACATTAAAATTATAATAAACTGTGGCATTAAGTGAAGCAGTTTCCTAAAAGCCGCATTTGTATTTATAAGATATTTTTGTAAAAAAGAACGGCATTCATCAGCTAACACGCCCGCACACTGGCGGTGTAACGGAATAGTCCCGTGGGTGCCGTTGCCTATGGTTTTATGGTTGATCATCTTGTATATGTGATATGGAAGCTAGTAAAATAAGGAAATTATAATTTTTAGAACTTTATTTGGTTATCATATTTTTTTGTTGTTCGATCGTGGGTTATTATAACTGGTTAAATGTTCGATGGTGTACAAAATTATACGGGGTTAGCTGCGTTGCTCTCTCACAGAATACTAGCGTCAAATAGCAATTCAACTTTAATGTGTCATTAAAAGAGACCTGACATCCAAACGATGATAGATGGAGACCAAGGGAGGGCCAAGGGATCATTTAATATAAGGTGGCCTATGTACACGGTTTCCATCCTTAATGATAACACAGTAAAATTATGAATTATATTTAACGACATTACATACAAATATATATTACAATATTATAAAAAGTAGATTGATGAAACATTTATTCCATGAAAAATGTTACAATAAAATCCTTAGAGATTAGCAATTTAACATATGTTTCTTGATTCCAGCTAACTCCGTCTACCCAATTTCATATATCTTTACTTATACCACCGAAGGAAAGTTTCAATTGAGTGGGGCTTTGTAGGGAGAAAAATTGGCAAAGTTTCTCTTTTGACAATATTGAGGTGACTCGACAATCTGTTTTCTACGATAATAATGTTCCGATAAAGTTCCGAGCAAAAGCTTTTTACATATCATTTGTTGGCAATATGAAGATTTCCCGTTAACTTTACTTTTGATATGATTGTAACGGTAATCATAAAATAAAATATGTATACGACATACAATTTTATGAATGTTCAAGACTTTTTATCTGAAGTATTACTAGCAATTTTGGCTTCCCTAGAAGTCAGTGATATCTTAGTGTTTGATATTTATGATAATAATCTTAACTGTGAATTTAGAAAAATTTTATGGAAGCAAATATAAAATTATAATACAATAGTATCTTAGTTATATGTTCCATGTATGTATGTATGATATGATCAACTTTGTGTATTTACATTTATATAATCAAAAGTTAGGAAGGTTTGCTTTTTATCGCGCAATATATTTTTATCATTAAAGTATAAATACTTGGATAAAATACGAGGGAACTGTAGGGGTGAGGATCCATTCTACCTGAAAATGGACTTTAGTCATCTTGTTAACTAATACAATTTTTAATTTAAAAAGCATAAAGAAATTATCTGATATCATAGTCTGTAGAAATCCAGACAGTGGTTTCAAAACTTCAAACGCATGATTTAATTTTGCACTATGATTTAATATCCAAAAACATGACAATGTCAATCGAAAAGTTTAGTTATTTGAAATAATTATATCTAAATGACATAATTATTATTATGAATAAATAATTTTTAATTCTTTCTGACTCTGTGTCATAGAACGATAAAATCAAATATTTTAATGTGTAAACTGTACACAAAAATATCAACGTAAATTTAAAACACAAACAAAAAAAACACAGCTCAAATAAAAGTTATTTATACATGTAACTTGAATGGAATGTTTTTACTTCAGCGTTATTATAAATTTTGAATAAAAGCGATCCCTAGAAATACAAATATAAAATTAATAAGTTATATTTTTAAAATATATTTTTAAAGTAACATATATGTAAATAAAGATGTGTTCTGTTTGGAGTTTTTTAATTATTCTCTTATTAGTGTCGTTCTATTGACTAACCTTCACTGAATTTTGTTTTCTAATAACTTTAGCGTAAAATGTATTCACACTGCTATCGAATTTTAGGCGTCTAGTGATAAAATCCGATAAACAATCCAGGATTAAGTTCCTTTTTAATATTGATCTGATACACGTCATAATTTTTCTGCTTTTGTAACATTTTTTGACTTGACTGTTTTTTTAATGAAAGTATGGGTGACAATGTAGTGAACTGAGGTTAAGTGAATACCGCGGAACAAATTTCTAAATTGACCTACAACTACGAATCAGAATGAGTACGCCGTTGCTCTTGTGGACTGAACTCAAATATTTTTAGTACTACTAATTGCGATCATAGATCCTCATGCTGAATATGGCATCATTTTGCAGTTGGTCATTAATATTTTACCACCCATTTTCTAACTGTACCTTTATCATCTATTAACGTTAAACTATATTGGTGTCAACAGTTGGGGGAAGGGGTGGAGCTGACGCTGGGGGAACTGCGCGCGATGGCGCTCCGTCAGCAGCAGCAGATCGATACCCAGCACCAGCTGCTCTGTGCTAAGGAGCAGCGGCTGCGGTACCTCAAACAGCAAGAAGCACGCCAGCATCAGGTACACTAGTCTTTAGTCTGGTAGACATCGGTAGATGGATATATATCTGTTAGACATACAAAGATATATTGAGGGATTAGTGAAATGCTTCACAGATTTTGATGCCTATAAGATTATTAGATTATTTTAGAATTGGCGTCTTGGATATGGCCACTTAGCCATCTTTTGGGATTATGAGATTTCTACCACCAATAGTAGCAGCTTAGAATCCCAGAATTTTAGCAATTTCATTCAATTCTTGAAGTACAAGTTCTATGAACTAAGTGAATAAATCAATTGTGCAGTAGCAGATTTAAACAATTTCGACAATGCCAGATAATATTTTAATTACACTATTTCCCATATTTATAATATTTCTTAAGATAATTTGTCATAAATCAATTGTGAAGTTATTTAAGATGGACTTTTGGTTTCTTGTTTTTATTCAATATATGTAGATTATAAAGAATTACAAACTAAAATCTGTAATCTTCGCGGAACTTTATATTATCGAAAAAGCAAATTAAAATAAAAGCATTAAGATAAATTTTCTGCTCAGCTTCTTCTTTTCTGTCAGGGTCTGTAAAGTGGGACGGCTGATGTTTTGTAATCATTGTACTCTTTTGTTTTTTTTATTGTCTCCTCTAGAGAATCTAGAGTATCAAAACGATCGTATATTTGTTAGTTAGTTACGGCGCCCAAGCGAAGGTGTATGAAATATAAATAAAAGTTGTTGTTAAGTTAGGAGGATATTTCCGTTAGCAATAACCAAAAGACATAAATAAACAAGATCATGCATATTTTTTTTGTTAAAAATGTTGTTACATCACTCATAATTTTATGTAATAACATATTTAAATCGGTTTGGTAATAAGAAATTGAATACAAAACTGTAAATTAAGTATTTCCTGTATGCAAACGCAAATAAAGCTAGTTGTGTGATAGCTGCAAAAATCGTCCATGCAGGCATACCGTTTATAGATATGATAGATACAATATCAAATATAATTCAGATTTTAGTATCTATTAGATAGATAGATAAATAACTACAACGTTAAACACAATTTCTATTCTGCTACTATATATAGCAGATATGAGTTGCAGATTTGGTTGGTTTGCTTTTAAATTACCGGGAATCTGAAATTACAGTATCAATATGATATAAAAAAATGTGCCGCCCAGCCAGCGTTACGTTTTGTAGATTTACAGTACATACTAAGTGTATGTACTTTTTTACTTCATATAATCGATAATATTATATATTATTAATACCGTTAACCATTGTATTAGCTTTAATTATCATTACCGATAACCAAAATGAAAAAAAACTTGTGCTAAGAGTTTAAGTCAGACAAATTAAGTCGAATGACAGATTATAAATTAGGGATAGAAAAAGATTTGGTTTTTTGTAATAACTAAACATTTAAGCAATATTAGTTATTCCTGTTTTTGATTCCGGATGTCATTTTACCTAAATTTAAATCCTTAAGGTTATAAATAAATAAAATAATTAGAAATGTTTTTGCCAAATTGATTCTTTTTAGAAATTTGTGGTCTGATAATGTTTTATCTAAATTTATGATTAAGTCATAGAAATATTCTTAAAAAAGAGTTGGAAACTACCATAAAATTTCTTATGTTCTTTTTTGTATTTTTTTTTATTATATCAATATAATTATTTGTACGTTTAATCGTGATGAAATATATTCTTTTTATTATGTATTTGCATTTTGGGACAAGATGTTTGAAGACTTATTTAGGCATGAATGTGAACTTTGTAAATAATCCTTTCCTCACGACCTACTTTCATCCAGACCGATTGGGAATTTAATAACGGTCTCGAGATACTTATTTCAAAAATGCTTTTAGAGTCGACAGCTTAAGACTTTAAAGAGTACTAAAAGATTTATCTGGCATTCCTTACGAAACTTAAATAATGACAACACTTAACTTTTGACAATATTTCGTATTTGTAAGAAAGATATTGAACACAATTGCAATTTTGCAATATGTTATACATGCAATGTGTTAGAATATGCGTAAAACTGAGTTTCTGTATACTTTGGCAACATGTAGAATTATAAGCTTTCATATTTATTTATGCGTATCTTTAAAATTTAAATGTCTTTTCAAAAAGTCCCATTTAAAATTTTATGACAATGTTCCTTACGAAAAAAATTCAAAAATTTTATATGTAGTAACTAACAAATGTATACTAATATCTTATTCATGGTCCCAAAACAGGCATCGGATTTGCAATCTGGAAGCTCAAGCTTTCGAAGGGGTTTTTTACGGTTATATACGGAATAGGTCATCTTGCTGTCCAGTTAAATTAAATGTTATCTAATTCTTTGCAACAATAATAATTTTGAGCAACGTCGTAAGTGTTTATGTCGTATGTGTACATTTCACCTGAAAGTAAGTAACTTATTATCAGGTGTCCAGTTACTAACAGGTAGACTATGTAATGTCACCTTTAGTTTCATAAAATAAGTATTTTTTCCCCCCTGTTTACATCAAGAAATGTTAGTTTGAATATTATAGATTTCGTAAGAAATGTATAATAAATTTCAGTGCTCTTTTATAGATTTAATGTTACAAATACCACGCAGATCGATTGTGATTGTTGTGTCGAAACGATGATGCAATGCATTGTTCCTAATAAATGGTTCCTCGGAGGCTTTTATTCCCCACCCGAAACACGACAACTCTAATCCGCTATTGTACGCTGGTATTCTGGAAGATATGGGCTTTTCAAGTTAACCCACGCTAAATATACGCGCTACCCCGTGAAAAAATAAGTTGGTAATGGAAAATATACATATATATATATATAAAGAAATTAGTGAACATTAATTCTTGGATTGTTTTGCTAATTAATACTGACTATGCGTCCGGATAACTCAATTGATAGATAGTATAACAATGTTAATCTTGAATAAATAAAACTGTTCATTCTTGGTAATACTCATATAAACACAATTGTTTATTTAAAGTAGCGAAGCCGAGTACAATAGTTGGTGTTTATTCAATTGATTTCAATAACGATTGTTATATCAGTCTATTGAGCAGTTGACAGATCGTAAACTAACATTTATAATTAATTTTATTGACTTCTTATTGCGTCAATTTTTATAATTCTCTTTTTACTCAACATTCTTTGTCTAATCCTATTTTGGATCTGATCAATTCATTTTTCTCTTCTGTCTTTGTATCTTCAAAACATAGTATAACCCCATTGCAACTTGAATCAAAATGATTATTGCCACCAGAAGTACAGTTTTCACAGAATACCAGTGTAAACACGCTTATTCATGCTTTGTTTGGTATGTTGATTGAGTGAAAACGACGACTTATTATGCGTAATAAGGCACATCATCTAATCTTTATTCGTTATAGGATGTAGAATCAGGTGAACTGTGTGCTAGTTTGTCATCCTCATTATTACCCGTAATAGTAGTTATGCACGTAGCACTAGTAAACTATGTCGTGGAGTACACATACGAGTATTCACTTGAACGTGAGTTGGTCCGAGATATTTTGGTTATACCTATATACTTATTTAATTGCACATAGACTTTTATTGGTAAACTTTGAAGTAATAACATGGCTTTAGAGTTTATTTTAATAACCAATTCTACACTTAAAAAATATAATTGTAATCTGGCGTACAAAACAAATTAAAAGATCATGAAAGTTTTTAATTATAGAAGCCAGCTTTTTATTGACATACTTTTGGGTTTTCTCTAAAGTCTATAATTATTTCGTCAATCGGTGTAATTACTCTCCAACCATTAACACAAAGCGATCGTGATATATAAACCGCACTCGGTATAACATTGAGAGAAAATTATCAACTGTTGCCGCCAAAGTGCGTAGTCAATGTGTGATTTGGTAGGTTACGCGAGCATATATTACATGGAAATTGTATCGAAAAGCTAACTGGAAACAACCCACACCATTTGTTCGAATAAAGCATACGTGTATACTGTAATGAAAATGGATCGCTCCCGCTTACCCTTATACTTTATATAACTAGTCTAGCCATAAATACTGTTACATAAAAACTTTTCTTTTTTTCAACTTTTTAATTATTTTGAATTTGGAACGCGTATATTATTTTAAAAACTTCTTTCAATTTGGCGTTATTTCACATATTTTTTCGTGTTCATTATCAAATTATAATATGGAATGGGTGTTAAAGAAAATAGAATTGAAGTGATCGCCTTGCACTTTGTGCTAGCTCTCTAGCTAGCGCTAGGAATCTGTCGCGTATTATAAAACAAGATCTGAAGCTCGGTGCTTATCGTCGATATACAGGACATGCCCTAAATCAATCTTTACAATTAAAGAGACTGGATCAATCAAACCACCTTCTGTCGCGATACGCAGGTGAAAGGGACAGTAATATCCTCTTTACCGATGAAAAAATTTTGAAAATATATAAATATAAGCAAAATGATAAAGTGTACGTTCACAGTTCTAAAGTAGCTGCTCAAGTGGTCGGAAAGGTACAACGTGGTCATCATCCTGTGTCAGGGATAGTTTGGTGGGGCGTGTCTTATCAAGGAGTCACAAAACAATATTTTTGTGAAAAAGGAGTGAAAACTTCAGCCAAAATGTATCAAGATACAGTCTTGGATCATGTTGTGGAACCTCTCAGCAATTCATTTTTTAAAAATATACCGTTGACTTTCCAGCAGGGCTCTGCACCTGGTCACAAGGCATGAACTACCCAAGCCTGGCTTGAAACCAACGTTCCGGACTTTATAAGAGCTGAAGACTGGCCCTCATCTAGCCCAGACCTCAACGCTTTAGACTTCAAATTATGGTCAGTTTAAGAGGACATGGCCTGCTCTAAACGACACGGCGACATTGAGTCTCTTAAAAAATCTTTGGAGCAAGCAGTGGCGAAATTTCCCTTGGAAAAAGTGCGTAAATCCATAGATTCGTGGCCAAACATATTAAAGGCAAAGGTGGCCATTTCGAATAGAATATTTTTTTTTTTTGCTGACTTACTAATAAATATGTAGGTATAAAATTTAATAATATTACATTACTTCATTAAATAAAATCATTTTCATTTATAACAGAACTTATGGCCGAACTAGGTACATATATTAGAAACATTAACCTGCTACATATCACAAAATTATTATAAACCTAGGAATATCTGATAATATTAATACAAGATATTAAGATAGGCGTCCCATACATACTGCAAAGAAGCATGATCAAACGCAGACGTGCATAAATACTATAGTGGGGTCATCCTTCACTGCGATGCCCAATACGAGGTTGCTACTCACTTTAACCTATGTTGGTTACCCTTGTACCACTGCAGATATTGACGTTGCGAATTCTAATGCGCAGAGAAACAGAGCAAAGCCCTCTCTTGTGTCACTTAGAGCTTGCTCATACGGCCAGCAGTGAAGTATCACGTCTCAGTTTCTTTAGTCATCACTGGGGTACAAGCACTTATGGACCTTTACGCTTAATCTTTAAACATTGTCGGCTATCGATGAGAATGAGAAGTTGGCTACACTGAAAGTTTTGGAAACTGGGCCACTTACTATAAAAAAACGTAATTGATTTACGGAATTCGACAATGGAATCTCTTTAGGAACATATTATTTTTTAATTTGCCTCTTTAGCCATTTGTTATTTCATTTTCGCTGAGGCTTAAGGCAAGCTGACAGAGACTCATTTGGTATTTGGTGGTGATTCCCGTTGTCGCAGCTCTGTGATATTCGCGGTTCAAAGAATGTAGACGTGGATGTGATTATTTCCATGTTGATGTATATATGTTCAGAAACCAAAGAAGATGATTGAAGATGTACTTTCCCGGTTATGCTCGTTTAGACCAGAAATTACTTTTAAATTTAGCTGCGACTTTTTAACACCATATATCCTTTGTATTAATTTACGTTGGCTTAGATACACATCGGACATAATGAATTCAATTTACACTAAATGCTGGATTTTCACTTTGCACTTTTCCAATGCCGATTAAGGTACATTATACGATATTTTGAAAACCATCTGCCTGTATCAGTGTCTAGAATGTAGTATTTCGCGTGAAACGTGTGAAATCCGTATTTGAACAGAAAACTAGGAAGACAGGGCAATCGCTTGAGCCACTTCTCCAATAGATGTGTCCATTTTTAGGCAATGTTAGTCTTTAATAATAAGGCATAAGTGTACCTGACTGTAAAGGGTAGGTCAGGTAAATGACCTTTTATAGGACATGACACCATTAGCGCTATTATATATACATACAGGTGCAAAAATGGTGTTTAGCAATAACAACATGTTTTTGGTCGTATTCTTGGAAAGGATAACGTTTGTTTACATAATTTAGGAGAAAAACATACAGTTTTAATAATTCAAGCCGTAACGAAGATTTTTTACCATGTATTAGCTTATAGATTTTTTAAAAACATTAACGGGTACTTAGTTTTATTTATTAATGAATAATAAATAATTTTTTAAAATTTTATAAACGGTGTTTAAAATAGTGTTGTAATTTACTGTTAAAGTAGAAAATGAGAAGAACTATTCTAATACGCATGCAATATTAACACTGAATGGAGTACGTTTAATTTGGATTAATTAAGGTGATGAAGCGTGTCCGCCTTTCAAAGTAAGTTGCGGCTTTCAACAATTCATGACTGGGGTTCGTAGCACTTAAACAAAAATGTACTTTTATCTTATGAATATGAGGGGTGACAAACGAGTACACAATTTACATTTCTAATTTTAATTTTAATATTAATTTAATATTAATTTAATATTAATTTAATATTAATTTTAATATTACATTGACAGGAACAAATGAGTACACAGTTAATTCCTGCGGACCAAAATATCTAATGTAATTATAATACAGATGCGTTGTCACCCTCGAGAACTGAGATGGAATGCCTCGTCACCAGTGATAAAGATCTTCGGATCCCTACACTCACCCGCCGAAACACATCAGCATTATGTTGCTATTTGACGTTGATATTCTGTGAGGTCGTGGTCCTACCCTGGTCGAACTGACCCATTCATTCTGCAGCTAGAAACAAACTGCAGTGTAGCTCTACCACTGCTCTTCCTTGTGATAACTGAGAACATTTATCCTGGATAAGGAATTATATTACAGAACTTGTAGGCACTCCTGAGGTTTTAGATGGATTACCTCGTAACCGGTAATAAGGTCTTCGGTTTCTATCACACATCAGACGTCACACCGCAGTGGTAAACTACTACTGTGTTAAGTTGGTTCTTTGTGAAAGCGTGGTTCTTCATCGGTCTCTGCTTTTTGTGCTATACCTAGTTTGTAGCTGTGGTATCGCGGTATCAGCTAATTTCAATTATATTTTGCAATTCGTATTGCATTAATGCACATTTGGGTATTTTGGACCTTATTCAATTTACTTTAACGGGAGTGACGTTACAGTAAATTAGGGTTTTAATCCTAAAAATAAAGGTAAGTTTTATGTAAATAAAGTAATTTACATACAATAAACTATGATATAAAAGCATGCAGACAGACACGAATTTTATCTTAAAGTTTTATTTAAGTTCAGAACCCTGAAATTCCTAAATTGTAACATTACATAGTGACGAAAGAACGATGCATTAATTTTTATAAAATTAATCAAATCACATATAATAAATAAATATTGGTAAACTTTGATAATTATTAATTTACTTATAATTAAATTTTCAAATGCTGCCAACAAATTTTGCATCAAAACGACCCCGGAATTCTTTGGAGAGATAAGGCTGAAAAATTAAATTTTCGGGCCCGGTGTTAATAAATCTCTTAGCCAAGACCCGGACTTGCTTTACCCTAATGCGATATTTATCGCCCTACTAAAATAAATAAACTCTTCCTTCTCGAGCAATAAATAAGCCTATAAAGTAAATAAAATTGCCGTTGTCGACTTTGATACAAATGGAAATAAACATTTTGATATTCTGTAACATTATTAAATAATGTGGTTGAATAAATATAAATGTATAGGTCACATTCATAAACATAAGGTTTAAATTCACGGTCCCAGTCCCATTATTAAGGTTTTCCTTAAAATAATGCAGGTTACTTGCATATCAATCGTTGCATCTTAGTAGAGTGACAAGCAACTTAACGTCGCGGGTGTCATGGTACGAGATTATGGAAAAAAATCGAGCATATTGCGGATTCCGGAAATCCTATTTTAGGCCTGAAATGTTCAGTCTCACGAACTGACTATACGATGTACATGTATAGGCTGTTTAAAGATTGAAATACACGTGGTACATGAGTACGCCTATAATAAACGACTCAGAAAAAAAAGGATAGAGCTGAGTTGCAACACGAATCGGTTGTAAGCACTCTTTTTAAAAAAAGCATTCCAACTTCAAGTGTCTAGACAACGGTAACCACTTGACATCTGCTGAACTTTGTGCTCGCTTGTCACCATTTTTACTTAAATAAACGACGTGTAACTTTTAGTAATTAATTATGTCTATTGTTGAATCTTTTCTGAAGTTGAAACTTTTTTCATACATTAAATCTTACAATTGTATATAATCTTTGTAGTGGTGATTTGAAAAATATATAAAGCTATGCAATGCAATATTCAGTTCACGCAATTTGTATCTCTACATATCACCGTCAGCGCTTTCACACGGGTTTTGCTTTAAACGCACCGTGAAAATTCGTGTTTTCTGACGAATGTTCAAATGCCTTGTCGATTATCATTATAAAAATATGATAAACAGATATTTCTTTTTTGTAGTCGGTAAATATGTTGAAACTTATTAGTTTTACATTTGTTTTTAGCGTTTATGCTTCATGGCAGTGATTACTGCGTTATCACTCACGAGTATTAAATAATATTGTACTGTAGACTCACTTTTCTTTAATGATCGTAAGCACATCTTCCTAATATAGCGCCGAATTTATAGTACTCATTTCTTGTGTCTAAGCGTACGCTGTTGTATTAGGGGGATGTTTTCTAAAGTTAGTAAAGGAAACGCATTGTTCTCCAACGTTGTCCTTCCCCGAAATTATCGACCTATTCAAACATTCTTTGTTAATAAAAAAATATTAAAAGACTTTTTGAGATTTAAAATTTCTTTTATTTAATTTGTTTTAAAAGTTTACAACGGTAGAACATACAAAACAATGATATCATGATAATGACCATCATGATACTTATTTTTTACCAGGTGGCGGTGGAAGGGGAACGGCTCCGTAGGCTACGCGAGCGTGTCGAAGCACAGGAGCAGAAGTTACGCAGGCTACGGGCACTTAGAGGTCAGCTGGACCGAAACAAACAAGCAAATATTGCTCTCAGTAAGTATTTTGTATAGATCTTTAGATAATTTGATTTGACATGTGAAAAAAGTCTTTATTTATCGTCACAAGAAATTCATATTTATCTCTAGCAACACTGCCATACAGTTCACGATTAGTTTAAAGTAGTGGTGAAATTAAGCTGGTGATTATGTAAATTTACTATTATTACTTGCTTCATACTATTAATAATTGTCTTAAAATCTACAAATATTGTAGTACATATCAAAGGGATAGGATAGGGAAATCCAAAGAAACCAAAGCTCTTAGATGAAAGGAGAATTAGAGACCTGGTGCACGCAGCTTTATAAACCGAAATTATTAAATGAAATTCTGAATTATGAATAAATGAAAAGTTAGAGCTAATTTAAATTATATTAATTATATAATAAATATAATTATATTCATTTAAATTGAAATATTAAATAAGATAAAATATATATCAAAGCTCAGTATCGCGGCACGCGAGCATACCGATTTCGATAGCCGGTTCCGGCATCAATGAAATTGTTAGTCGTAATTTTAAATTCTGATTTACCACGTGCTCGGCGGTGCAAGTCTAATCAATAATAAAAAATATACATTACGAATATAAGTGAAATCCGTCAACCCACAATGGCATGGTGGATATGCTGCAACAGTGGGATTTATATATAGGCTGTTACTTTACTTATTAATTGTATATTAAGAGACAATATCAAGGGGTATTGTCCCTTGCTACAATTTTAGATACTCCTTGATTTTTTCCGAAATATGAACAGGTAATCTGCGAGCCAAATAAATAAGAGTAGATGAAAACTCAAGTGAAATCTGTGGGGCTGCCTTAGATTCATTTTCTTGTCAATGTTAAAAATCTGCGCTCAGCAATAAATCGTATGACTTTCTTATCTTTTGATAAATTAAGTAATACAAATAAATAAAACTAGGGGAAAATAATGTAGACTTATAGCAACAATACACAAAATGTATTCTTAAAGCAACGCTGGATAAATTCACGTTACACGTAATCTTATTTTCTTTGTTCTGAATTTTAATTTCGAGAATTAAACTTCTAGTAACTGATCTTCTGTGAATGTAGCTAATTTTATTACGAAGTGTTTTAATTTATACGAAGTGTAGCGACATGAGTGGATATTCATTTAAAATAACAAATATACGTACCACACTTAGATAACCAACTTTGCTACGTCTATATATTCTTTTATTCCATTTAATATAATCATCATTATTTCAGCCTATTTTTAGTCTTCTATTGAGCATTTGGTTCCCATAAAGTTTGACGAATTTTATTTTACATAACGTACTGTTGACTCGACAAAGTCGCAAATATAAATTTCACAGTCGTAAGATTAGACGTTATACTAAGTTTCGAAATACTTTCTGTATTGGCATACTCATTCTTCGCATAACCATGCAAAACTTTAATAACAATACAAGAGTCTGATGTATTCTCAGATACATATTCAAGATTTCCACATGCATGCATATTATGTACATGTTTATATACATCAAATTCATCTACTACCATGCCATAAATAAAGATATAACTTACAAAAGATTAAAGTAAATAAAGGCTCGCGTAAATCCCAACTAACATACAAGCTGTTTATTTAAAAGCCATCAACAATACAATTGCAAACATCGCTTCCAGTTTTGAGTAAACATATTGTTTATAATGACTTTAGTTCCCCAAAGCCAAGGCGAACGGATAGCATTTGGTCGGAAACTTGTCGACGTTAATCGGATAATTAATGCTGGTGCCCCGCACGGCGGCTACAGATTAGCTATTAAGGTTTGCAATAAACAAATTATACACAATCTACGCTTTACTTATATTAGCAATGAAACAGCTAATATAAATAATTGTCTTATAAAATAACGTTGAAAGCCTGAACCTAATAAAATAAAATAATATATTTACGAATAAAAAGCTTTAAAATCAATAATCAGCATCTTCTTAATTTATTAAGGAAATATAATTCCCCATAAAACTTGAGAACAAAATAATATACAAGGATCGTATAAAAGGATTGGATGAAAATATGAATGATTGCATGAGAACCAAAAATATCGCAATAATATACAAATAATATGTAGATAATTTTTAGGATTGTTCAAAAGATTTGTAAATTTAGAATGCAAATGTAGTATGACATCAAACGATATGCATTGATTGCTAAGGTATTAATATGCATTCAACCCTATGCACTCTATTTTAATTATTTTCTTGTGCAAATGACTGACTGTCATGCACCATTAGAGCGCACCATCTATGCGATTGTGAGAAAGTTACAACATTTGAACTTTGATCAATTCTATGTAATTATAACTGCAGCACTATACATGTTAAGTCGTGTATAACGTCAATTAAGAAAGCAACTTTGTAGGGCAATATTAGTATAAGGCATATTTTTATTGGGCATTATATTTAAAACGTAATCCATATATATTTTATATCAGATCATTTGCTATATGCTAGTAACATAACATAATTTACCTACTATTGGTTCCCGTGGATGTCAAAACGGTTGACTAAGTGGAATTACTATAAAATATCAGTTCCTTTTTTAGAGTATTAAGGGTTACAAACAAGCGCACAGTTCACCTGATGACCTCTCCATCCGTCCGCAAAAAAGAGTCAAGATGCAAATGCATTGCATGCTCGGATTCTGTGAACGCAAAGCCCATCCACGGTCCTATCGACCCATTCACTGAAACCCACTGCAATGTAAATAACCCCTCCGATGTCAAATTACATGAATACCCTTATTTGATCTGCCCTAGTGGGCATGTGTGTTAGCACGTTGTTGGTGCATCTTTAATATCTATACCGAAAACAAGCAGTAAGATCTCGAGGGTATTTAGTACATCGAGTGTCCATACTATTGTCCCGTGTAGAAGAATTATGCAATTATGGGAAAACTACGATTTGATAGGGGTGTTTTTCCGGTGACTGTTTCAGAAAAATTGAGATAACAAAAAGAATATCACTTTACACAAAAATAATACCCTCGTATTCAGAAACTAAGTATGAAATAACCATTGGGAAAAAAATAATTATAACAGAACATTTCGCTAACGTAATTTTTAATTCTGACTTGTGGTTTTATTGTGTAAAAATGCCCTAATTATCTGTTTTGCTCGACTTTTTACTTCAGGTCTATATTTCCCTTTCTGATTAAACGTTAAGATACTTTACCAAATTATAAATGAATAAGTTTTCAAGATTGTAACCTCAATAAGCGTAGACAGGAGTAATGCTAGCCACGTTTCGTACTGGGCTTATTAGTTGCCAGGAGGCGATAACTCCATATATCAGTCATAATTAGTAGCGAGTGATTTCTTGCAGTACATAAGTATTCAAAGTGTTATAACATATTCAAAATAACTATATCACCATTTATCAAACTAATATTAAGTAAAGCCCTATTGGCAAAAGTCTGTAATTTATACTTTCTTAATATAGAAAAACCGAGGGCAGATCAATGTTACCTCGTAAAGAAGCTATTTATTGGATAACAATTCTGTTTATCACTTTTGTTAACAAGTTTCTTAGTTTAACAACTTTGAACTTCCTTAAGACGGTTTTATTACCATGCTCCATCCTTTTTGCGACCTTTTTTCTTATATAAACATTTTATAAAAGAAGCAATATTTAATATTCCTCCTATTTTATAAGATACGACTCTTAAAAAATGGCATGTGGGGTATTTTCGAGAATACTTGTGTCATCATTCGCATTCTATCAATATTCACTGTTGAACTCCTCCATATCAAGCCACCATTCTATGAAGCACGTTCTTGACCCACCTGCATCTATAGACACTCCATCTAGTGTATAGTCCAGTCATCCGCTTGCGCTAAAAAAATTACAATATATCCTGTCCAGTTGACATCATCTGATGATAATTTCTGTAATAGAAATGTCTGCCTTGGACAACTTTATCATTATGTATCAAATGATGCGTCTTTCTGGTTGTTTTTTTTTTATAAACGAGAACAGAGATCACCTGATGGTAAGTGATTCCTGCGGCCCATTACATCTATATTCATCCTTGACTAGGAATCATAATGCAGATGCATTGTCACCATTTAGGACTGAGATGGAATGCCTCGTCACCAGTAATAAAGGTATCCGGAGACCCTCACCACTCTACACTCGCCAGACGAAACACAGCAGCACTATATTGCTATTTTACGCTGTTATTGCTGTAAGACCGTGGTCCTATCCCGGTCGAGCTGACTCATTCATTCTGTAGCAAGATACAAAGTGCAGCGTAGCTCTACCATTGTTCAAATTCGATTTTGACCACGTCGATATTTTTGGTTATTAGCAGCAACTGCATAGCATATAGTGGTATAAGCATTCGCATGCACACACAGGCAGTCGTTCATCACCTTTTTTTATATCCGGTGCATTACGCATACACAATGGACACGGCACATAATAAGCAATTTTGTTCCTTGGGGGAAATCGAACCGAGATTCTGCACTGCAGCGGCATTATTATATATTTATTCTATGAGCTATATAAAATTTATATTTTAAATTTAATGTACGTTACTTGTTTCTTATTCTAATATCATATAAATATATTAATAACTTTAACGATAACTCATTAATGTATATAATTGTAAACCTTAATATGAAAATTCTAGATCAACGTAATACATTTAAAAACAGGAACTGTAATTCGTAATGGCGCTATAAAGTCCACCTGGGCGGGCGGTGTGTCGCCGGTGACGAATCAGGATCAACATTATGTCATCTTATTTACGGACCGGAGCCTGCCAAATGGAAATAAGAAACTTAATTAAAAATGGAAGCGATAAGAATCCGTTCGTTGTGCCGTTCAATTAAAATTGACATCCTTGTATCTACTCTGATTCTATTCAAGAATTTTATTATCGCAACAAAAGCTTTTTTACTTTTTTTATTTTCCATTTTAAAACTAAACTTTAAAATTCAAAATATACAATAATGGGAACGCGATAATATTTTCTGGTAATTACTAATTGATTCGGAAGAATGTGTGGTGTAGTAAGGATTGATTCAAATTTGATGCCCATTTCAATGAGTGCATTGGCATGCAATAACATCGCAGTCAGATTCCGATGAAATATCAGAGACAGGACACACATAATAACTTACTCGTAAGTGATTGTTATACCTACGTCTAACATTAATAAGTACCTAAAAATTTAAGATTTAAGATCGAGTAAACTTTTTAACTATTTAAATAATAACAGGTACCTAATTTTCAATGCAGCCTCGACCTGGTAGTGTAACGTACATTTATATAACGTACACACATATAAATTGTATTTATTTCGAAATTGATAGAAGACTCAACTAAAATCACAAAACGTAAGCCATTTGAATTTGATTATCGATGATAATTTTGTTATTTTATGGCGAGAGAAAACATTGTTAGCAAACCTGTAAATTAGCGTAATAAATAACAAAAAATTCTAGATGATTAAACTAAACCCCTTTTGTAAAACAGTTTTTTTTTTTTTTTCTGGCTGAAGGCCACTGTTAGCCCGAGGGCTTTTACAGTTTCACCGGGTTGAGAGGTGACCGAGCGCTAATGGCACTCAGTCGAGACCTCTATATATAGGTAACCAGCACAAGGGCTCCCGAGAGGGAGCCTCGGCTTGGACCGTTACCTTGTTTCGCGAGAGCGTCTGACTCGAGGGTGCCCGAGAGGGCCGAACCTCGGCTCGGTCAGTTGCTTCTGACAGAGGATTCTTTAAATTCGCTATGATTATTAGCTATCTGTACCACCACTTCGGAATGCGTGGGCGCTGGAGAAGAAGTGGCGCAAGAAACTCCAGTGACGCTTCTATCTGTATGGACTGGAGAGAACCGACCAGTGACATGGCGGTATCGCGAATATCCTTGTTTGTGACGCCCTCGCCGTTGTAAAACAGTCTTGCGGCCTGCTGGTAGGGCCAAATACTGTTAATTATAAGGCGTGATCTAAATTAGTTGCGGCATGAATGGGTTGCCTTGGCCAGGGAAGGAAGGACCGCGCCCGGGAACCGGTAGTACATATATATATATATATATATATATATATATATATATATATATATATATATATTTATAATAAACCAGATAAGACTTAGCTAGTGCACTTGTTATTGCTTCTTAAGTTGAATTGAATTGGGGGTTTAGAAAGAGATTGAAGTAAAATGGCGACCGCTCACGTTTAGTTATCAATAGATTGTGTACCCTGTTTTATTTTTAAAAATTAGGAGTGATAAACTAGCACTCGGTAAAACTTAAGTGATAAAATCGGCCCATACACCGGTATATATATACATCCATTCCCAATACAACTACAGCAACATCTTGAAGATGGGATGCCTCGTCACCTGCAATTGGGTCCCTGTATCTATACACTCACCATGAGAAATACAGCAGCATCTTGAAGACTGAATGAAGATGGTATTTCTCGTCGCTTGTAATTGGTGGTGAGTGTACTTCCTCGGCCGTGCCGACCCATTAATGTTGCAGTTACACACTAGCTGCAGAACGGCTCTTCCACTATAAAAATGTGTAATGAAATTCTTGTATAAATAGTAGCTGTGAACTTGACATTTCAAAGGTTTAAGGATGAGATTGAATTGAGGAATTGATAGCCAGTAATCTTACACAGCCGGCAACGTGAGTCAGGTTTCACCTTATATCCATCACACTCAACTGCACACAACCACATTTTGACAGGAACAAAAAACAGGTGAATCTTGAAGTTTTTGGAGTCCGTCACGTAAAAACTGGTCAGTTTTTCTTGAATATCGTATCATAGCCTCTGATTTTGTCATAAGCTCTTTACGGGCACTTGGGTTTGTCTACGGGAACTGTGTTTTGGATGTTTTTATGGGCCGGACCGAGGTTCAGACTTGATCACCATCGACATACATGCTCGTTATAGGGTAATACTTTGAGTACGTATAAGTAATTAAATAACTTATAAGGCAGTTATCGAATCACACAGGATATGAACAAACTCCATGAATAGCTATTACCATTCTGATGCCAAACGGAATTTATTACCTTCAGCAGTTTTCAAATTACTCGTTGTTTAAACTTAGTTCATTTGTTTCTGGTATGAATTTATAGCCCTAACTTTGTACATATTTCGAATACTTATGTATTTAATAATATTGACCTTTTTGAAACATTTTATTATTCATTAGCCTACAAGTATGAACATTAAACGCAAAAATTATGCTCAGTTCTTCGAAGTATAGGCAACCAGGGATCCAATTACTATAACGAGGAATTTCATCCCTAACTTCACGGGTGACAACGCATGTATAAAGTGAATCTTTGTTGATCATTTACCTATCAAAATAACTATCTGCTCGTTTATAATATAGATTTAATAATAAAAAAACCTACCTACTATGGACCACACTGCTTAACATCTACGGGCAGTTATAACAGGAAATTTCTATTCGGAATTTTCTATTTATATTATGTTATATTTGTCTTGTAACTTGATAAGTTATAACAAATATATATAAATATATATATATATATATTTGTAAAAAAAATCGATACTGATAAAAAAAAACATATTTTAAAACGTTTTATTAGCATCAGCTGTTTTTGATTTTGTGTTTCATTGGTGGTTTTTTTTAGTAAAGTAATTTATTTTTTATGAAACTATCGTTTCATTTTGCTGTACTAACATGATGGAGCGTAAATAATGCTAACAAAAGTTTTAAAATATGATTTTTTTTTTATCAGAATCGATTTTTTTTCCGTCGCATCATCAAAAGTGTCATTAGTACTATCGTCTGTGTTTGTTTTCGGAAGCGTTCTCATAATATCCAGTATATATATTAAAATCAATAATATATTCCTTCATATTTTTTTAAGATTATTTTTTAATAAAATAAAGGTAGTGTAATTAATAAAAATGTCCACATTCTCATTTTTATGTCCCTAAAAGAAATATATGTTGTATGGTGTATAAAATTATAATGTAGGAATCCCTAGTAACGTGTGTCGCTCAGTTGGTGAAGTAATTACAACATTACGGCTTAATGAAAAAATGTATGCCTAATTTATAAAAGTAATAGCACTTATATCTCCTGTCCGCCCCAATTAGTGTAAAAGACATGGAGTTTATTAATAATTGAAATCATAAAACGGTTCATTCGGTAAATTGCAATGTCACATCGGTACTTTTGTCTTTCAAATTGTCGTGAGATCAAGGGCGGGAACTATTCATTCGGTCAGTATTTGAAGTGGATTCCATTTAGACGTCGTTGTCCCTGATTTCGAATAGAAAATCTCGATATAGCTAAATCGACATTTCCATTAGAAACTACTCGTTTGTAGAGTTTTTAAACTGGACTTCGTTTGCAGTAACGTTGTCATCTGTATTGTCTATTATAAATTATACAAATATAGTATTCTATTCATACATAAACAGATATATATTTAACAGTGATAGAGCTACGCTGCAGATTGTTTCTAGCTATAGAATGGATCGGTCAGCTCGACCGGGGAAGGGCCACGCCATCACAGAATACCACACGCTGGTTTTCTAGAATATAGAAGCACAACGGTGTGTGTGTTTCGTCTGATGAGTGTAGGGATCCGGAGACCTTTATTACTGGTGACTAGGCATTCCATCTCAGTCCTCAAGGGTGAGAATGCATCTGGATTATGATTCCTTGCCACGGATGAATGTAGATCAGAATCACCATCAGGTGAACTGTGTGCACGTTTATTACTCTCAATTTAATAAAAGTAATCAAATATGTGAATGGAATAAAAAAGATACCAAGTTACGGTATAGAATGCATGTATATAGTAAGGTATTTTACATAATCGAAATTATGAAAGGGGGTAGTGTTTAATTTTAATAGAACAAAAGATACATAACCTCTTTCTTGCGGACACGAGGATGACGAACTATAAAACAGACACAGAGGCATGTGCAGCACATACGGAAACAGAAACATTAAATTACTGTTAGCCAGTTCAATATTTTATATATTTACTATATTTACTATATTTACTTACATTTATACTTATACTAATATACAATACTTATACATATAATTTGAGAATTACATACATATACATACATCAATACTTATAATTTGAACGCTGTTCTTCATCTCCTTGGTCCCGTATATTTCTCACATCGGTGTTTTTCTTTTTGTATCAAATGACATTAACCGAACAGGATGCAGTTCCATAAACGTTCGCACAAACACAAAGGCACACATACGTCACCGTCTTTCATAATCCTCCAATGCATGTAGATAGGAGATTTCTTAATCCAATGTAATGCTCCAATGAATGTAGATCGGAGTAAGATTCGGATGCAGTGCACAGACCTGAAAATAAATAGAATATAATAACTACTTAGAATAGAAATAACCACTATACCATACGGCCTCGTATATTCATGATATTTATGAAGCGTTGACACTTCCTTTATATAATAAATTTACTTATTTATTTTATAAAACATTTACAAAAGCCAAATATAGTGTTTCTCTTTGCTAATTGTATTTCGAAGCAAAGGACAAAACCAAACTTTTTGTTTCAATATTTTTAAATACCATGTAGCTTAAAGTCGGTTCATTTATACTTTGCGTTGATTTATTGCTGGAGTTGTTTCATGTTTTTATTCCTGAAACTTCTCGAGCCATGAATAAATTTAACATATTTTAACATTCTCCACGTACTTGGAAATTTTTATATGTGTAATTTCATTACATATGAAATCTCGATGTCTCTAAGAAAATACACAAAAAGTTATAAATTCATCTCATTTTAAATTCTACTAGTGTGACCTGTCAAGAGTTACGTATGTGAATTGAAAAAAGAATATAATTTCGTACAAAGCTTTTTCTTTTTGACTTTTTTCTTTTGCTTAATCCGGTATTGGTTTATCATTTATATAATATAAATTACTTTATGAATCAATCTATCGTAAAAGGAAGTCTATTAATAGCAATATTTGAAACTGATTTAATTATTACTCCATATGAATAGATCGGGGAACAAGTAATGATATTACTCACAATTAATTTGTAATTATTTGTTTATTTTTAATAATTATATAACGACGTTGAGTGTTACACGACATGTTGTGAAATCAATAAGTTTCCGTCATCTCGTTTATTATTTGGTGGACGACGTATATTTTAGTGGGATCAATACTTTGTAACTTATAACTTCTAAGTTACAAACTATTAATAGCGTTATATTGCATAAGACATTATTTTGTCTATGGTAGCATTTGTTTTACCAATTACTTTTTTATTCATTTAATTTTATTTTCAAGATTCTATGCGTCATATATTCATTTAACTTATACGGAGATTACGTGGGGCATTCTGAATGTTTCTGGAGCTGACCACTAACAATAAAAAAAATACGATAATATACTACAAATAATATAGCAATCACAGAATTTGAAAATGGAATTCTCTGGACACATGTTACTTTTTAATTTGCGAGACTGCCATTTGTTTTTTATTGTGGCGTTCTTCAGTTAATTGTGTGCCGCTATTACAAATTCAAAATTTTCTCTCAATGATTGTTTAAAAGTTCACGTAAAGAATCCTCGCAGCAATATCATCTTTCACTACAATAACCCGTCCGCACATCTCACTGAGGTAATGAATTTGGAGGCCTCAAATATGGAGCTAATGACGCATCCGACATACAGCCTCGCACCTTTCCTACTTCTTGTTATTTCCGAAAATTAAAGATAATCTAATAGGTTGTCTAATGTGTTGCCAGAAGCAAAGGTAAATGTATTCCGCAAAGCTATTGAAGACCTAGCCTACCCTAGATCCACTACTTCACACAATGGTGTAGAAATGTGTAAATTGTGAGGCGTATACTTTGAGAAACAAATAAATATACTACAAAAATAATAATACAAATATAATATCGGCCATTATTTAAACAAAATCTAGAAAGTTATATTTAAAAGATGTGTTTTCCAAAAACCTGTCCAATATACGAGTCTGTACGTTATGTTGGACAGGTTTTCATCAGAGTTCGTAAAGAGGGTTCATATTTAAATCATATTCATATATAGGGTTCATGAAGCTGGCCCGGTTGATACCTTAATCTTATTTTGCAGTACCTGCACGTGGGTATCAAACAACTATGTGGTAAACGTATTAATATTATTTATTAAGTTAAATTATACCACTATCGCAGCGCAGCGATTCTCACTTACATTACCAGTCAAATATATTTTTTAATAACGAAACAATGTCGCTACCAACTCAATAGCTACTGTTACTGCGATAGCCTTAAATGCTTTCAGTTGTAAGTATTAATTAACACAAATTACAGCAATAATATTTTTCTTAATTAAAAAAGTAGGTTATGCGAGAAAAGACGGAAATTTTATTCCTTAAAATGTCTTCCACCCTTAAAAATAAATTCCAAGGCTCGGCTAATTTACTCATGTTTTTATTAACGCTTTTATGTTCGTACGTTCGGTTGTCTATTCGGTACAAAATTTGCAATCGATTTTAAACGAACTTTCCGATGCGTTAGAGTCAAAATTTTAAATAAATCAGAATAATAAAACTCAAAATAGCTCAGAACTTGATGACAATATTTGTATTGATGCAATAAGAGGCGGCTGATAACTTAAAATTCTTTGTAAGAAGAACACCCAAAGCAATTATAGAAAAAATGTTTATAACATACGGGAAATCTGGACGTTGTCTGCCATCATAATTCCATTGTTTTTTTTGTTGTTGAGTTGTCCAGGGGAAGACAACTCCCGCTCCGGGCGCTCATACGAAAACATCGCCAAAATAGAAAAATTCGTATTGGAAGACCGTCAAATAAACATATGACAGATAGCGGAAGAGTTGGGTATTAGCAAATGTATTGAAGTGATTTTTCCAACCATTTGCGTACGAGTAAAATTATTGCGCGCTCGGTGCCGAAAATACTCGCACTCCTCGACAAACAGGGTCAAGTTGTGAATTCATTGGAGTTTTTGAACGAATGCATCAACTAATTTGTATTTGTATTGTCACTATATATTTAACAATTTGATTTGATTTGACAATATGATCCAGAATCGGAACAAGTATCAATGCAGTGGATTGGAAAAGGGGAAAGCTACCGAAGAGGTTTAAGGTGTATTTCGACTTCGAAACTAATTGGCCATTTTTTGGGAAGATGTATTATTGCTTCACTACCTTCCAAAAAAATTAAAATACTATGGGCTCTGAGTAACATACTGCACTTTTGACAATCGTTCGCGAAGTAATTTTAGAATAAAGGAGTAAATTCATCCGGTGTTTTCAAAACAGTTCACACACATACATGTGTGACATATTTTATCAGTAGGCCCTTTACAGAAGATATGAGAAATACATTGAAATAGAGGGAGATTATCTTGAAAAACAAATTTTAAATAGATATTTATCTAATTTTTTAATACCCTACGTTTGGAAGTCTTCAGTCACCTCTTGTAATACTCGCGTTATTGTCTGTTTGTTTGATGATCGATTTTAAAAATATCTTACCGAGTTAGATTTGATGATTGATTCAAATCAATTTTTTTAAGGTAACACATATTTAAAATCATCTAAAAAAGTAAGAAATAATTTCTCCTGGCCCTGTACAGATTTGGTATTATTCACTTTTTTGTCCGTTTTAAAATGTGTAATGATAAAAATATTAAAAAAATTATATTTAATAATATATTTTTAATTTTATGGATGAATGAGTTGTTCACCTGATACTGGCCGTAGTGGCTACATTCTTCATTAACGACAAGTAATAATTAATATATGTCTTAATATAAAGATGAAATGTCACTTAACAACTATTTACTCACCATACAAAATATGGCAGCAATATGCAATTTTACGCTAGAATTCTTTAGAGCGTAATCCGTATGCGCTCGGCGGATCCAGACGAGGGAAACAAGTCCTCTTTTCAATCAAAACCTGGTTTTACCACGTCAAAATCATACTATAATTGATTATTTCTTAAATATATTTTACATTTACAAAGATTCTACTTTGGCTTACCCTTCAATGTCATATTACAATAAGTCACCTATTAAATGTAAGACCTATTAATAATTGAGTACCCGCATTGACAATGTTTTAACCTAAGCAGGCACCAAGTAGGCACTCAACGACAAACCAATGTCATTAAAGAAGGAACTGTATTGGCCGGATACTTAGATGAAATGATGACCTGCAAGTCTGCAGGGTTTTGATGGGTGCTAGTGGCTCAGAATTATGCCTCAAGGTGGTCTGTGAAGGAAGCCAATGTTCAGCAGCGTGCTAGAGATAGACTGAAATATTTTTGGTAATGATGATGAAATTCGTAGTTAGTACCATACCTATTCTATATAATGGCCGCTTGGCCTAGTGGCTCGTCTACTTGGTTTATTACGTCACGGCTTCGTTTCACGGCCTAGGAACAATTTGTTGTATTACAAATTAGTGGCTTTCGCGTTTGGGTCTCGGTGTTATATGTAAGTTCTGTGTTGTTGTTTCTAGTATATTTTTGAACATGCATTACATTGGACTAAGAAAGGAGTCGAGGTTATCATTTGATATTATCTGGCAATAAGTAGAATACATCGCAACGGTTGAAATTGACCAGAAGCGTCATCATTGTCATCAAATTATGTATCAAAAACAATATGTGCAGTAGATGCAGATGAGTAAACCGATTCTTCACTAAGGTAATATTTTACGGCACGATTGTTACACTATTGAGTCATCCATGCGGCAGGAATATTTTACTCCAGCATGGCTATTACACATACCTATATAGTATTCTCATAGGAAGTCAAAATAATTTTGATAAGATCCAATGCAAAATTTTAGTAGTGCGTTTTATCTTGTTCAGAAATGCCATGCCAAGTTCCATTGGGTTGTGTTCCAATGTTTATGAGTTCAAATCTGAGACTGAATCAATATTTATGTTTGAATTTGTTTTTTAAGTCTTAAAACACACCATCTGGTATTGCAGATGTATAGACATGATATCATCACATGGGCTGGAATGATCACTTGCCATCGGATCAAAGATCAAATGCTACCTGTTAATTTTTCTCGTTTTAAGAGTATTTTTTTTTTACAAATTGTTCTGTAGAACAATTAATAGACGAATCATAGACGGTAATATAATCCAATATAAACTTAAGAGATCTAAAATGTCTTTTAAATTAATTTATGAGGAAAGGTCACGATAAAATTAGAGGTTTCAATATTCTGTATCGTCGTAAAAGAAAGTTTGTCTATTTTCTTTGACGATCTTCTTTTGCTTTAAACACGTTTAGTGCCTGCTTTTAAAAATTACTAAGTTGAGTTATTTTATTTTTTGATTTGTACTAATTTCTGTACTTAATTTCATTTGCCAAAGTTTTGTATTATCGCCTAAACAATGTATAGGATGTTGATGATAAATATTGATCTGTTCAGAGGAGTTGATCGGATTAATTGCAGCCGCTGAGTTTAATCATTGTACATCACGACAGAATTCAACATTTCATCCTCATCATCTCGATGGTTTGCAATCCACCACTCTACGCTTTACGTAAAATTTTCTGCCACGCACAAATACTCTGTGGAATCAGTGGTTGTCGCCAGCAGTATTTCTGAACCGATACGACTTAAGGACCTTCAAGAAAAGAGGCTACAACTTTCTTAACGGCCGGCATCGCATCTGCGACACCACTCTGGTATTGCTGATGTCCATGGGCGTAGGTAATCACTTAGCATCAGTGAGCTGCTTGTAACGACCAAGCACCTATCTATAAAAAAAAAAGTGTACTGATAAGACATACTGATGAATAGAGTGATAAATCATGATGAAAAATGAGTATAGATAAGTTCAATCTAAGAACTCTGTGAACTGTTAGCTCAGTGTTCAGATGATCGCGCTAAGTTCGATAATAAAAGCCTAAGCTTTTTTAGCTATTTCATTTATAAAATATTACAACTATATAGACTGGTTAACTTAAGTTTTTTTTATCATATGTTTATGTACAACTAAAAAGTAAATATAATTTCTAAAATAAGGTAAGCAAAAAATAAAAAATACTTTACTCCTTTGCGTGTTACTCTCATGTTGATTATATGTATACAGGATATTTGTAATTTTAACCTTAGAAATTGTTCTGCTGAAATTTTGTTGTGGGAAATACTTTGCACAGTTTCAATATCTCAACTATGTATTTTATATATCGTATAATGTCATTAGAAAAAATAATAATAATAATATGCTCAGTTGAAGGATTAGTATTCGGTTCAAGTTACTTTAGTTTGTGCGTACGAACAATAAACGTAACGCTTATATAGCATAGCTCGTAATTCGGTACAATTTAATAAATTCTGCGAGGGCAGTATACATGATTATATGTTTTATATGAGACTTTTACCTTCAGATAATAACATTTAATATAAGAATACTAAAGAGTAACCGGGTACCGGTTAATGGTAAAAAGAGTAAAGAAAGAACTTTAGACTTTTTACGGTTGTATAATGCTTTAAAGAACTATTGTTAAGAAATGGATTCGAATTGCATACATTTATCGGGCGGTTACATTCACGAGATTGCTTGGAGGTTACGAGCGGAACAATTTGGTCGGTCACGAAATGATGAGGCTTCTATTTTGATACCATTCGGTCCACCGTTAAATCTCGAAATAACCGAATGGACATTTTCATCAGTAACTGTCCGTACGTGGAATATTTATTCATGGTTTATTGGTGTCATTATGTCTATTATTTTTGTATATTTCTATATGTTTTCATAGAAATTTTCAGATTTCACGTACGTACAATAGCATCTTAGTATTGATACGTGTCGTATTGAATGCGAAAAGGGTTATAGGTACTTCACTACTAGTTACGACACACCTCGTCTTAGTCCTTAGTGTTGACAACACATTTGCATACTGATTCCTTATCTTGAATAGAGATAGGCGTCATGGTATGAAGGGAACGTTTACAATAAAGTTAGCTGATTACATTTTTGTTTCCCTAATTTATGTGACTTTCAAGTGATCAAAGCGGAGTATAATTTCGGTTACAATAATTTAGAAACAGAGTAAAATCCAAAAGATAAGCACAAATTAACATAAACTTTCACGTTGAAGCTTGGAGTCGGTATAAGACGTCAACCATCCAGGTGGCATCGACTTTGGACGATTTAATATAGGCACTCAGTCGTCCTTTTATCTAGCCCGTTATAATGGATATACAATAAGATCAGAAGAAGGTTCAGATACAGACTAAGATACGGGACATACATATAAAACCCAGACCTCAAAAACCAAAAATGGTGATACACAAATATTTAATATTCTACGACGGAGATCAAAGCCAGGACTTTGTCATTGCAACTGCCAGTCGCTCAAACCAATACGACACAAATCCTTCAATACGTTATCACCTACTTTACAACATAAATAAATTCTATGCCTCCTATTCCGTAATAGTTAAATATACCAAATATGAAAGTATAGTTGTTTGTATTTACCTATGTTATCTGTCAATCTATTTATAACTTACAAAGTTCAAAATTTTCTCTGGTCTCACTACCGCCCCTGGAAGGCTCCATCGCCCACTAGGGAGGTGTACCGCTCTATTAGCTATTATAACTTATAAGACATTTAAATCTATCTACATAAGCAATATTTAAGTGAATTTTCTACTTACTGTCAATTGGATTTACGTTTTTTCGACAAAGTGTTGCAATCGTTTCACATTTAACTTTACTTTACGTTTTCCCTTATTATGTTTATAATAATAATAATAAAGGTTAAGGAAGATGTATTGTAGTGCAATTTCTGGGATGACAAATTAGTACAAAATTTACCTAATGGTGATTCCTGTGGCTCGTGACACCCACATTAATCCCCGATAAGCATTCATGAGGCAGATGCCATTCCCGAGGATTGAGATGGGCCTCGTCACCGTGTCCGGTCTACCGTTTCATTCACATATCAGATGAAACACAGTAGCTCTTAGTTATTATTTTTCTTATGAGAAAGAAACATTTTTTAAATAGTTGAACTAGTGTACAAGGTACATCGATACTGATTTTATGTCCAACAATCTTGCCTAACTCTCTGAAAGTAAATTTGTATTGTCTCGGCTAGCACACTAACGCACGATCAAATTAAATAGACCACTGTTTCCACAGTCATTAACACGTTGATACAAAGTTAACTCATTATTTACATACAAAAGGTAAGCATAATATTTTTATCTCATGTGAAAAGGAAATGAAGTCTTAGTATAGGAGCTTAAAAAGGTTCGTAAATGAAACAAAACTAATGCCATCAACATATATATATAAATATATATATATATATACATATATATATATATATATATATATATATATATATATATATATATATATATGTATAATATGTGCATACTGCGTGGTAATATCTTTTGGGAGAATTCAATATCTGAGTTCTTGTCTTTCAGTTGTCGACTAGACATCAACTGCGTAGGACAAATTCCTATAGGCAGTGCCCACAGATGCCATCACTAGTTCTCTCCTTCCTCTTTACAACAATGCATGTAAAATTATAAGAAGGTTCGAAAGTAGTAGAAGAGAATAACGAGATAAACAATACATCTGGAAACTAATAATTTGATTTCCAAACATATTTTTCGTGGGAATCGATCCAAGGAGCCGCGAATAGGAACCCGTACCATGACTACGAGGTCTTTGTATAATTGTTTATTAAAAAAATAATCCAAACTAAATTAAGCACTTAAATAAAAAATTGAAAGAGGCAACAACTATATATAACATTCTATAACCTCTTAATGCCATGCAGGAAGGGAAAACAAATTTAAAATTCAATAAAAACCAATATAATTTTTGAAAAAAATACACCAAGTATACGTTCGCTTAGGTACAACATGACCTATCTGTAGGTTTCCTTAACAGCCGGCTGAGGCAGTCATGAACTTGTGTTATGGCTACATAGATGGACATATAAAGCGCCTTTAGGTTTTTTACGATGTGCAGACCAGCCCATGTAGTCAATCCACGTGACCATTATTTCTATTTTTATTTTTACAAGACAAATATTTTGCAAGGCTATGAAACTTAAAAGTCTTTACAATGATTTTCAATAAATGAAATTTTTTTCGTTTTGTTATGAAATTCATCATTCATAGTAAAAGTATTTACCCAAATTAAAAAAAAAAACAAAAGTAAAGCAACTTTGATTTAATGAAAGATGTTATAATAGAACTGCGATTATAAGTAAACGTCTATTATACATTATATATAAATCAATTACATTCCTTATAATAAAAATGGGCCAAAATCGCTCCCCGGTGAAAATGTTTTTATAACCTGTTGAGAAATTTCATGAATAATTTAAATTTCAATAGAACCAGTAATATAAATTCTTCGTAATAAAATAATTTACCAGGAGCACCTCTTAGTGGTCTGTGAACCATATTTGTTTTAATAAGTGCTTTATAATTATATATACCTTTTATTTATTTATATATACCTTTTAAACCTATAAAAATTAAAACCGTATAAATAAAGTTGTGTTGAGCAATGTCTTTCTTAATCTTCTCATGAGAGAAAGATAAATAAACAGTAGCTCAAGATTTCGCTCGAATATCTCACAATTATGGTACACGATTATGGAATCCAGACCTGACATGCAAACGATATTACAGATCCATTGTCAGAAACCGTCTGCACTCGAAATAGAATGCTCTTGATCTTATAATATGACCCAGTTATAAAACAAATAGTGGGAGTTAGGTTACACGACATTGGTATGACCCGTTTGTAATTTTTGTAATCACATTATTTACGACGGTATAAAATATGATGTGTGTCTTATATCTAGGCCAATTTAATATTTCAAAGGACATTTTCAAATAAACGTTGTCTTTGACTATTACATGCCTCAATTGTAGACATTGCGTGTTATTGAGACTGATAATTAACTCCTAGTTTTTAATATTATTTACTGTGTAAATTCAAATGTGGTCTGTTCGTTTTGTTTTAATTGCTTAATTTACGATTTTATACTGTGACAAGTAACTTGAATCTAGGCCAATATAATATTTTCAAAAATAGCAACATGTAATTGAAATATGTTTTTGGAAAGAGATGATTGATAGATTCTTCCTAACAGGGGAAAGAGATCGCCACTTTGTCATCATCATTGTCAACATCGAATATAGCGCACTGCGAACGTATATAGGGGTCCCCCACAGAATCCTAAAAAGGATGATATGTACTAAGCTACCTGCATCAATTGCCTTCGAGCAAACTTCATTCACAAATTTTCTCTAGTAGGGAGTCGTCCTACACTGTGTTCCAATAGATTATCAGTTCTACTAGCTATGATACTTGCCCATCAAATTACTAATAATAAATAATTAGGGGAACTTCTGTCAAAATATAAAGCATTTATCATTGTTACCTTTGATGATTTATGATTAGAAATAATAAAAATATTGGAATACTTTAACGCCGTTAGTAAGCTAGTTGTTATAAATGTTCTATTATACTGTGTAGATATAGAATATCAGTAACGAGGGATTTATTTGAGTGGATTTTTTCTTAAATACCGGTTCATTCTTAAGGTAGCAAACAAAGATAGATGAGCTTAAGAAATGAAAATCGGTTGATTGAGTGCCCGTCATGACCCGTATTAATTTGTCCTGAATAAGGTGTGTTCGTACTTTATGTTCCTCCTCTATACTACATTTTATCAATTTTTTTTTTTACTTTTTGATTTGTTTATGTTTTTACGCAAAAAAGTGGGTTATGCTTTAAAAATACAACTTACTGCTTTAAATCTATAATAGCTTTTTTTTAAAAAATCAATAACCATTTCGGTTTTATCAACAACAGAAAAATACAAAATTTTCTTTTTTACTTTCTTATTTATTGTTAATTCGATGGAAATTTGCAAGTAATATTCATCTTATGAGGGATTTAGGGAATTCGATTTCATCAGACATTCGAGTATCCAATTACTTAGAGTAAGCTCAGTGTTGAAACGAATATCATCTACGGGATAAGCATCATTAGAACGATACTGAAATAAAGCTTCTAGGTATTTGGTAGATTACTTAAGAATAGTTTTCTATGTTGTTCATATTTTTATTAAAATATATGATACTGAAATTTGTTTATATAAAACTAAAAGTGACAAACAAGCACACAGTTCACCCGATGCCAGTGGCTCATGAACACCTATATCTGTTCTCAAAAAAGCTTCAAGATGCTTGAGAGTTGAGAGAATATAAACATATTACATTCAAGTTGATTCCCCTCAGGCCTGAGATAGAATGCCGGTAGCTCGCCGGATCCCTACACTCACCAAACCAAACGCAGCAACATTGTATTATGGCTCAACTAAGACCTTTATTTATTATATAACATATACGACAAGATCGATGTTTTCATGTCAAAAGACAATCATACAGCCGTTTATATCGACCTTTGACCGTACCAGCCTTCAAATGACACGATGACTCACGCACCGGAAAATCAATAGCTACCGTTATTACGTCATGTACATTGTATTTTCACGATAACTTTTCATCTACATTACTGTTTTGTACTTTTTCTTTGTATAGTTGTTTTGAAAATATTGATTCATCACTAAAAACTACTGGTCGATTTAAACAAATTATATCCAAT
The DNA here is from genome assembly GCA_029286865.1 of Teinopalpus imperialis. Taxonomy (NCBI): domain Eukaryota; kingdom Metazoa; phylum Arthropoda; class Insecta; order Lepidoptera; family Papilionidae; genus Teinopalpus; species Teinopalpus imperialis. Next base: position 1,668,967 of record JAGSMU010000035.1, on the reverse strand, counting down.
GGCCCAAGTGAGAAAACACTAGAGTTGAATTATTATAAGTCAATTTTATTATAACTCGTTATCATAGTATAAATTTGGGTACAATGAGAACAATAATTTCCAAAACACTATAATTATTTATATATCTTCTTCCTCTACGTCATATTTTGTCTGTATTATTATGGTGACCTTATTAGATAGTCACTACGACGATTTGATTTAAAAGCTATCCGATCATTGTACTGCCGTGTATTCACTCGTTTTTGCCACCTCAAATCCGTTAGGTTGAACAAGAATTAGCACTGCATTTAGACAAAATCTTAAAACCAATAACGTTATTTTTTGCACATGTGATAACCTAACAACTATTAAATTGAACCCGGAACCCGCAACTCGACTGGCTCTGATACCCCGACCATTATGCCACGCTGTCCTCAATTTTTATATTATTAATGTATCCGTTTGTCTGTTTAAATTCATTGCAAGAGTCAAAACTCTCATTAATGTTCTTTAATTTAGTTTTGTTGAAGATTAATCGTGGATACTTCTACTACTACATCTTTTGATCTGTCCTCTAGGATATGGAACCATCAGAGGAGTTTAATATTAAAGTTTTTTGTGCAAAGGGCTGCATGGGTGAGTTTAGATGTCAACTTATAATTATTATAAGACACTTCATATAATTATTGTAAATTTCTTCGTAAATGCCCTCTAATCTGAAAGAAATAATTGAAAAGCTCAGGCGATGGTTTTAAACAATTATATATTAATACGCGAAGAAAAAGCCTTAGTAACCCATTTTAAGCTCGAAAAAAGAAAAGAAAAAAATCTTAGAAGTAAAATACAAAATGCAGATGCTTTAAACCTGTCAATATAAAATGCATCAAACTTCGAACTTAAAAACCTTTTTACGGAATTTAGAATTACGGAATTCCGATCGATTATTATGTAGCTTAGGCTTATTTTAGATTAGATTACTAAAAATAAATAACTAATGAGTTGGACATTATGAGATGTTAAAAATATAATTATAAGACTAATAGAGTCACTAAATTTTATCTGATTTATTAAAGTTTTCACTTCCTAAAAAAGGTTTAAGCACTAAAAAACGAAAACAAAATAGGCTAATAAGGTTAATCTAATCGATTAACATATTGTAAAATTACTTGGTGTATAACACACAAGTTTTAAATGCAGCATACCTTTTAATGTCGGAAATAAATAAATCATGGTCCACTGTAAATACATTCTACTAGAGACTATTCTGAACAAAACACCTACCGCTAAAAATAATCGCTTTGTCGCATCTCCTAATTTTGAAAACACTTCCCTTGATACTTCAGCCAGTATCGGAATCCTTGGCGTTAACATATCTAGCGACGTTCAGTTCTACAGTCACTTGGAGGGTAAGGTCATATTGGCCTCTAAAAAACTGGGCGTGCTTAATAGAGAAGATGGTATTTCATGGCGGCCGACTGTGTGCAAAATTACATTTAAAGCGCAAGTTCGGCCTTACATGGAATACTGTTCTCGTCTTTCGGCAGGGGCACCCCGGTACCAGCTCCTTCCATTTGACAGCATTCAAGGAAGAGCGGCTCGAATAATTGACTAGCAGATACTTTCTGTTCGGCTTGATTCGCTGACATTGCGAAGAGATGTTGCATCTCTATGCATTTTTTACCAATTTTACCATGGGGAATGTTCTGAGTAGTTGTTCGGATTAATTCCAGACACCTAGCTTATACATTGTACATAACGACAGAATTCAAAATTACATTCTCCTCATCATCTTGATGGGTTGGCAATCCACTACCAAAACGCCTGCCTCGCATAACTATTCCGTGGAATCAGCTGTCACCAACGGTATTTCCGAACCAATACTACTTAGGGATTTTTAAGAAAACTACCTCTTATAAAAGCCGGCGGCTCAGCTGCTACTCCTCTGGTGTTGCGCACATTACATACATTGGCAGCGGTGGTCACTTACCATCAGGTGAGCTGCTTGCTCGTTTGCCACCTATTCTATAAAAAAAATCCTATGGGGCATGGACATGGGACCTTGAAGAAGAGAGCCTACATCTTGCTTAAAGCTCGGCAGCGCACCTGCGACTCCGGTGGTGTTACGGATGTCCATAGGTGGCGGTAATCACTTTCCTCCAGGTGAGATGCTTGCCCGTGTGCCAACTATTCTATCCAACCCGAGGGAATTCCGATAACACAAAGTATGCATATAATAATGGTCGCACAATATTCGTTCTTATCTTTTGATGATTATCAGAAAATAACAATTAGATATAGATATACCGTAAGTGACCACGCTAACACTGAGAAACTTGCTGTCACATACCTTAATCCCATATAATACTTTCTCATGAATAACGTGGAGATGTGGAACATGTATCATCAATAAGAATCGTGAAAAGCAGATCGTTGTCCGTTGTGCTTGCTGTTCTAATATTGGCATTCGGATATGTTTATTCTCCAAAGTTCTACGGCTGCGTGGCGTACTGGTAAAAGTATCTATCTACTACAATGCAATTTTTAGATTGGATTCCTAGTCAAGAATATATAACTATATGTTACATCGCGTTGATGATAATATTTGTACATCACAAATTGTTGGTTTTCAGGTAGTATGATGAGTATGTTGTATGTATTATTATCCCTAACACTACATCTGACCCTTCTTTCGATCTTATTGTAGATGCATTGCACTGGAGTAGGGATCACGAGTGCGGAGATCGTGTTATCTAGTAATAAACCATGAGACATGTATCACTATCTTCTACAACGACTGTATTCATATTTTGTATCGCTAAAATATCAGATAATATAATTATTATAGTCCTCTCCTTAACGTGCTGAGGAACTGAGATTATCTTTACGACCAGTCATTAAGAATGTACCTATATATGTATACTGTCAATGCATAGTGAGTAGTAGGAACATTTGATCTGAAAATACGTAGCAGTTTTCAGAATTCTGCCAACTTGATTTGCGAACAATTAAAACTATATCAAATGTAAAAGGAAATCTTACTTAAGGTAAAAAATTAAAATGTCCTACTTTTTGAAAAAAAACTGATAACACGCTCCATTTTATCACTTTTAGCGATACCGTTTCCGCTTTACCGTACCAGTCAGGCCTTCACCTATTTTAATATCAAGTATTCTAAGGTCAATTTGGAAAACGACTCCAACATTTCAATGAACGTTAAGTTTAAATTTTGATAAGTATTTGCACGTACGCGTTTTTTAACCAATACCTCAACAAAATAGGTCCAGTAAGTTACTAAGTTATTGTTATCATAGGGATCATTCTGCACAGCTTAGACAATTTAATTAGTGCACTGTAAGCTGGTCTTTTAAATACATAGATATAAGCAAAGCATCCTTGACGTTGGCTTCCTGATTATAAACTGAATCCTAATCTTTTTCTTAAATGAGGAAAGTGAATAAAAAGTGTAAAACCGTGTATTGTGGACTATTAAAGAAAATAATAAAAACTTTTACCTGCTAAGAAGGTAACATTTTTTTAATATAATAATTTCAATAGTTTTTAAAGGTTCTTTCAAAAATACCTTGTGCTTCTGTAGTATGCATATTTATGAATTACACTGGAATGAAAATAATCGCGAAATCAATAATTTCAAAACTGAAATTAAAGTCATTATAAATAATAATAAATTCCCATTATTTGCTATACACCAGTCATACAAAAGAATACATAAAACATTGGTTACCAAACTAAGCCAGGCTTGTATCTTGGGAGCCAGAGTTTTGATTTACATTTCAAATTATAAATTAAAAAATAATAATCAGTCTGATAAGGTTACTTTAAGCGGCTTGAAACTACGACTAAAACTACCAGTATAATAAGAAATTTAAATTAAATTCAGCTTTCCACCGTTTACAGAGACTAGGCTTATATGTAAAAGCGTGTTTATGATTGTGTGCCGGTGAATGTATGTGTGCTCTTTTTTTGAGATAACTAGTACAAATTACACATAGCACGATAGTGTGTACTCAACACATTAACAAAATATTCGTAGTGGAAATTGGAAACTAACAAAACGTAAATTATATATAAATAAATTAAAAAAATTAAGAAGGAATTCGATTGTAATATTTAAAACCATATCTTTTAGCAGTTCACACACTTAAGCGTCTAGAAGATGTCAACCGTTTAATAATAACCTCGTTTTTAACAAACAGGCAACAACGTAAATTATTTATAAGATTACAATTTTATATTGACATTAATTTATATTAACAGGTTGAATCAATTTTTTTGGTGGCTGGCTAGTGTATGAAAATTTGTAATTTTTTTGGTATCTCTTTACACAGCGTTTATAAGAAGCTTGAAAAAGAGGTTCCTCATTTGAGTCGTGTATATCAAATAAAGAATGCGAAAAGAATTTTCTTAAAGACGGTTAAATCAATTTGAACGGGTCACAGAGATCGCGATACATTCGCTTCGACAAAGTACCTATTCTACGAGTATTTTTTGACGGTTTAAGACTTCTCCGCTTTCAAATGCTTTCTGACGGCATAGAGCTGAAACGGATTTCTTTTAAATTCTTTTTTTTGCTATGTAATACTGTTATATAAGTTTGTTTAATTTTTCTACAATTTCAATATGAATATACGAGACAAATTACATTCGTACGATATCGTTGATGTCGAAGTTTTATAATAGCGTGGTATTTTTTGGTTACGCGAGGTAGTAGCAAGTATAGGTCTAATTACTAGCCATAGGACATTCGATCTTAGTCCTCAGGGCTGACTATGCATCTGAATTATGATTGTCCATCGTGGATAAATGTGGGTTTTATGGGCCACTTACCATCAGGTGAACTATCTCCCTATTTGTAGTTAAGATAATATTTAATCATACTGGTAACAATGCATCCCTTATACCAGGTAAATTGTGTGCTTGTAACCTACTCTAATTTCCATCAAATAGATTATTCAGATGGATATTGAATTAATATAACGACATAAGAAGTTACTTTAACTAAGTTACTTAATTTTCAATTTCTGAACTTGGTTAGCATCTTACATTTGTGTCCATAAGGTTTGTTGAGGTCGAGGACTTTGAAAACGTGACGTAGTATTTAAGATTCCTTTTATAAAATCTGTTAGTATAAATATATATAATTCAATATATGCATGTGTGTGGGATTCATTCAATGTATAGCTTTAAAGAGTAGAGCTATGACATTACCATTGAGTCGTCAGGCACGAACGGAAACTCGTCTCCTCATACAGATAAAGCCCTCTTTATTGTCTTCAGTAATTGAAAGGTTGGAGGTATTTCCTTCGGAGCTTTTAAATTGGTCTCAGCTGGTCGTTCAAACTGTGAAATAGCATTTTCTTTGCTAATGTATTGCGACTGTTCTACAATGACGACTTTGCTTATTTTTACGAAAGCGAGTCGCTGTTATTGCGCTATTTAGTTACTTTTTTATAAGTAAATGTAGTGAGAGTATTTTTCAACAATTCTGTAGTCTCGTGAAACATATATAATGTAATAAAAATAGTATATTATTTTATTACATTAAGTTTTTAAACAAATTGTCTTGAAACTGTTTGTTTTGTTTTTATTGATGTACTGTATCGTGCGCTTATTATTGTAAGGTCTAATTTGTACTTACTTTTGCAGTGACTACTATTTACAAATAAGTAATCCATTAATTATCTCCGTCATTTAGTGGAATAATAACAATAATTCAATAAAATAACACCTCTCTACATTTTTAAACAAAATGTATACCGTAATTAATAAAGCATAGCTATTTAATTATTATTCATTCTATTTTGTCACCAGACAGCGACCTTGAGTCAATACGCGCGCTGTTCAATGAGAAAGAGAAGGAGTTGTCGGTGGCGGTGGCGAAAGTTGAGGAACTAACGCGGCAGCTCGAAGAACTGCGGAGAGGAAGGGTGCAGCCCGCACCACCTTCCGCGCAGGAGCTTGATAAGCTTCGCCGGGAGCTTATGGTAAGTTGTTCAATTGGGTATATTTTATAACGTTATCAGATCTCAGCTCTTTATTACCCGGCTCTGTAGGAGCCCAAAATTTTTTTCTGTTATTTATTGTTACGGTTTATTAAATGTTTTGTTCTTATATACTTACAACATGCTCTTTTTCTAAACTCGCTTATGTATCAGCGAGTTTAGAATACGTCCGAATATTTATTTCTTTGAGTAACCATCAAGTATCAATAACGATAACTGTTAAGGAAAAAGTAAATAGAACATAATTTAACACATAATAGCCATTTATATAGCCACGTTTATATCCTCGATTATAGGTGACTACCGCCATTTATGACAGTGGTAGAGCTATGCTGCAGTTTATTTCTAGCTGCAGGGTAGGACCACGCCCTCACAGAATACCAGTGTAAAATTGCAGTATAATGCTACTGTGTTTCGTCTGGTGAGGGATCCGGACACCTTGATTACTGGTGCCGGGTATTCCATCTCAGTCCTCAAGGATCAGAAAATGTCCAAATATTATTTCTTCCAAAGGAATTATACTGAATTGATATGAAGACGATGGTTTAGAAATTACTAAAATTTCTTTTGAAAGTCCTAAGTTGAAATAGTAATAATGAAACTTTTATAGTTATTGACAAAGCTCATGCTTAGTGGAATCTGAATTTGTTCTGAGGAAGTGGTGGTGGGGAGAGACTCACAAGTGAGTTAAAATAAATGAATTAATTAAGGTCCAATTACAATTAATTCAAATGCAACAATCAAAACCTTTTGAACATTGTATTGAAATACTTGAAGTGCGCAATTCAGAAATAAACAATCAGGTTTAGTGAAGTATTCTCCTGACTCCTACTATGCCATATAAACTTATATGGAATCCCTTTTCAAATTGATCAGCGGACCCCTTGTCAATGTCGAAACGTAAGAAATCAAGATTTACTGTGATTCCATCAACGAATCAGATTTCATAGAAAGTGGTGGTATCTTAAGTGCGTTGTCTTTTTTTGTTTGTTCGAAAATATTCTATCATTTCTATGGTATTCAATTTTAATTATAGCCGTATCAATATTAAATAAAGCTAAAATAATGAAAAAGTAGGAATATAGAAATATAATAAAGTAATTGCATTTACTTTCTAGTTATGTAACACGGACATATACTTACTTAAATCATATAATTTTATAGTATATATATAAAGTAGTATTCTCGTTTCATTCGGAAAGGAGATATTTAAATCACCACCAGCACTTTAAAGCATCACTTATGTCCGTTTTAGAAAAAATATAATAATATCAAAAATATGTATTTTTTATTAACATACAAATATGAAACAAAATATTATTTGTAAACAAATTGTCACCCCTATTTGATACATGATGAACTAATGAATTCAGATTTACGACTTGTCGGAATCGTTGAAATCTTAACTAATCGTGAATAATATTTATACGAACACACTGACCTCAAATTTTAATCTTAAATGTAAACACAAATAATGGATAGGGTTGAAATCATACATTTTTTTAAGAAAAATTGCAGTTATTTCATTTAAAATATTAGCAGCAGAAGAAAGTTGTGGCAATAATGAGATCTTATCTTATCTGATTCATGAGATTGTGTTGGTACCTGAAAGCGACTTCGACCTCCATAGAACTTTATTTAAATTAAATAATTATTATATTGTAATTATAAACTTATATAATATACCTACATTGTTTACGTTACATCCATCTACTTCCATTATTATAGCATATGCCGCATGTGGCTTAATCGAAAAGGGGAAAGCGAGTTCGAGTAGCCTGCCCAGTTTCACCAATTATGTCAAAGATAATAATTGTGATTTAAATAGTTCATGAGGACATCATGATTATATTACGATTACAGAACATTTGAAAATGTGACAAGAATAAAACGATGTTGTTTCCGATTAAGAGTAGCCTCGGAAGAGCGATGATACAACTGATTGAACGCATGTCTCAGATACCTCGGCACGCTACGCGGACGCTCGCCAACTAGGTTGTGAGAGTAAGGTCGAACACTCACGCTTGGTCTTGATACCTAGCTAATCTCAAGGGAAACTATTAAAGTGTTTCTTTTATTTGTTTAACGAAAGATAATAGAATACGAAAAATACAAATTTTAAGTTGGCATTGCAAAATTGTTTTAAATAGTGGTCGTAAAAAAAAAAAATTGTTTTAATTAACTTCTCCCGAAAGTGATACAGTGGCAAAGTGGAAATGTTATTATATTAACAACAAGCACAATCGTTACCCAACCAATAACATATGTTATATTAAAAAAAAAAGAATACTTATAAATCGGACTAATTTGATATTTCTCTGATCGTTGCGAAGCGATAAATATTTAACATGTAAACTGATACCTTTCAACGGTATGATCAAATTCAAATCATTCGTGTAATTAACACCTGACAAAATTCGCATTGAGATACGTCACTGAACTAAATTCCCGTCTACTCCCAGTGCCAGCGTTTTGATTCAGACTTCAATTTGACAATTTAGTTACAGCCGCGGCTCTCGACTAGCCTGCTGCATCCAATCAGTTATAAATGACCTTAGACAGTTATTAAACGTGGGTGCTTCGTAAACAAAACAACTGAAACCATATACGACATAGTTTCGTGTTAAAAATATCTAGTGAAATGTTACTAGGACATCATGAACTCCTGGTGCTGTAGATATAAAAAACGCAAGTCTTTTTCAAGATTTCGTAAGCATGTATGCAAAATTATATTTTTATGAATTAGTATAATGGATATATTTTTTTTACGGAACCCAATTATTTTTGTTATTTTATTAAGGAATCGCTTGCCGTTGAGAAATTAAAAGTATATTAGAGTAAAAATCGGACGAGAGATCGGGTGAGATATTTTTTTACCCTGCTCACTAAAAGGAAAAGAGATACAATATGCAAATCAATCTGCCATCGACCATACTGTAAAAATTAGTAGAAGTATGGGACAGTTTAAGAATTCAGTATAGATCACGAGGTTATAAGGTATCTCAACAGTATTTTGTCAAACTAGCTAGAGCGAAACAGTTCAGTCAAAAAACACATCCATTCGATTATTACAACGTCATAACTGTGGAATGTGGATATGTTGGTATTGGTATATATTAACTACCTCGCTTACATGGTGATGATAAGGTGATATTTTTATAATATTCAGGGTTACAGCAGTGAACTGTTTAAGTGATGACCGCGATCCATGAAACTCACATCTATTCCTAAGAAAGATTAATTTCACCCCTGAGAACTGCGATGGAATTCCTCGTTAGCTGTAATTGGTTTCCCAGATTCCTACACTCACCGTACAAAAAACAGCATAATTCTGTAAGGCCGTGGATCTTTCCTGATCGACCTGATAAATTAATATACATTTCTTTTAATATCACTTTGCACTACAAACTTGGTGGTGCATACTATAAAAATGCCTTTAACTGTTGAAAAAAATATTTCGATGAGCTCACGAGAGTTATCATGACAATTATTAAAGACAATTTTTGTTACGCACAATGCTTGCCTGGGAAGCCTGGTCCCGTAATACACAAGCAGGCGTCGTAGATCAACATAATTTTGCGTACTTTTGATAGTGTTACTTTTGAATCGTAAAGTATTGATATTGATCAAAAGATAGACATTTGAATGACTATTTCATTTTACATACTATGGCATTGAATTGTAACACGAAATCTCGTTTACAGCGTGGTCTTTCGGAGATTTTTTTAAGCAAAAATCGCAGATTTTTACTACAAATATAATTTACTATTACACACTTTGCTCACATTCGCACAAAATAGTTGCGTGCACTTGGAAAACTTAAACTACAAAATAAATTAATATTATTTCGTATTAAACGATAGAGATAATATTGAATGATAAATAAAATTAAGTAATACAATTTTATGAACCAATTGTAAAAAAGAAAAGGATGATTTAACTACAATAAATGAATTTATTCATATTTAAAAGTATTTTTTCTCCTTTAGCTTGAACATATATGGAAATTTTCCTTGGTATGCTGAGTATCAAATTATCCAGTAACTCTTGCAGTAACGTAGCCTGTCCCATTCTTTGATGGCCACTTCTCTGATCTCTGAAAGTTTTTGGAACTGGTCACTCACAATTTAAAAATATAAAAAAGAAATTACGGATTTCAAAACGTAACTCTCTAGGAGCTTGTTACTTTTTAATTTGCTAGACTGTCATTAGTTTTTTCTTTGTGGCGTCCTTTAGAAAATTGTGTGTCGTTAATACAATGAATTTAACTCAATTGTGATATGATTTGAGTGGCGTTGACAGTTGGATTACGGGCAGTCAGCAGTCTGATGTAACACTTCTGAACGGCAGTAAGATCAGTTTTAGCGGCCACTACGAGGTCGACCAGCCAAATAACCCGTGCTCTGGTACCTATGCAACGTAGTTACGTCACAGGTTTGAAAGACAGAGCCTCTGTACGCTATTAATTATAATATCAATAACAATATTTCAATTACATACATGGATTAAAGTATCTTGCTGGAAAAAACAAGAAAAAGCGTCAAAAAGCAATTACTTCATTTTCATGTGAAAAAACTGGAAAAGTTTTCGTTTCTTTTGTTTTACGTTCCAATGAAATATATTTAAACAAAGAAAAAATGTTTAAAAATAAAATATTCAGCATCATAAATATAATCTCATTTTTTCGAAGCGAACGCAAACATTTTTTGATGTGCGTACTTTGGCATGGTAGTCAATCAGTCCTGACATCGACTGACATAAAACCCAATTATTAACTGAATACCAATTATTGTCAAGCTACACTTATTGTTCACTTATCACTATTTGTGTCTATTCTAATTTAACACTGTAATAGATTTATTAACTGTTGCCTACTTTTTAATTAGATAGAAAGCTCAATATAATATAAGAGAGAGACTACCTACCTATTTCTTGTAACATAGTCATTTTTGGGTGCAAACAGAGGCATCCAAAGCACTTGAGCTTTTGGATGCCTTTGATTTTCTGCTATCCCGCAAGTGGATGTAAGAAGTGAAATATCTTTATTTTTATTTTCAGTATTTATAATATCCAAAAATTACATAATTCTACATTTGTCTTATAATCTTATGATAGTAAATTGTTCGCTTTATCTAATTCGTAACAGATACCAAGATCTATAAAATTTGATCTTCTAAAAGAATTGTGTAAACTAAAGACCAGGATAAAATGTATAAAGGGTCATGATTAACATAGATGAGTCTCATAATAATTAATGAACGAACCAACAGTCAAATAGTACTTACCATTACTTTTCTTCTCACTTTAGAGTTCTAGAAATGTCATCGTGCCATTACTTTTACAACACTGCAACATTCATTAATATACTTAAAATATTACCATAATAACGCTAAGATTAGGGTAAAGGTATAAAATGTTAAATTAAGTATTATATTATAATTACATTAAGAGCAAGGTAAGATTCCTCGTTACCAGTAAACACCTTTCACCTTGTAGACTCGCGTATACAGAAATAATTAATGGCCATTGCCGAATCAGAGTATTTTCAGAGTCATAATTTCATAATGACAATCCTATAATGAAATCACATAAAATATACAACATAGAAATACCCTAAGAACAATACACTGTTAACATGTAATCCCGTAAGAGCCCCTACGGGGTGTATCTCTTATCCGGATTAATAACCATACCTCAGAGCTTAGCTGTCTAATTTTCTCCTTTCCTTAATTTACGGTACCAATCTAACAGGATACTCCCAACACGAAATTGGAGGAAGGCTCTTCTGATCTTTTCTAGGCCGAGTATAAACGCTGTGTCTTTTATTTTGTATTACCGAATTAAAAAAGATTACATATTAAGAAACATAATATTGTTTACTTACGACTCGACTACCAATGAAGGAAATTATTTTACAATCCAAAGTATTTATAACATCAAGTATTTATATAAACAGTCCAAGAGCCGATATATTTTCCCATATTCTTCAGCTCCCTCCCCCCACCATTTTCTTTTCTATATAATTTATTTACACTTCAAACTGGGTCTTTAAATGTTTTTTTGTGTGTAATATAAAATTTTACAAAAGTGTTTTAATTTTTTTTATTCCTTCAGTAACGAGATACTAGCTATCGGAATTGTTATCTTACGCTCCTGGTTTGTCGCTTATAGACTGCCTTTTATAATTTGTCAGTATCAAAATTTGCTCTTTATAAACATTATGCTTAATAAAAATACTTATCGACTCTTGTAACTAATGCAATCTGTCTTAAGAATATCAAATAATAATTCGATTTTTTCTCACGTGCGATACGAAAAAACTACGAAAAAAGTGTTCTTAATGTCGAGCAGAAAATTCATCGACATGGAAAAAATCATTCACTCGGAATTGATTTAGCACTAGAACGTTTCGTGGTCAGATATATCGGGTTCGTAATAATGGGTGTTCGATAGCCGGTCTACTCGTATGTATTGTACTGTCTAATGTGTTGATTACTCAGTGCAATGCCGGGGTGTATATACATATGTATAGAAAACCGCCTGAATAGCTGCGAATTTCACACGCTATTATGCTATGAATTTATGGAGGCGACCGCATCATTTGACGCGAATTTAGGGGTCATATCAGCGAAATAGCAGATTGGACAAGTATGCTTTCAATTTTGTAATATTTTATATTCGAAATTGTAGCGAACTTTTTTTTTTGGCATCGTCCTTATTTATATGTGCATTGCCTAAGTATTCTTTTATCACAACGCGATGACACAATGTTTTGTATATTTATTTTTAATCTAAAGAAGATCTTATTTAGTAAGAAAACACAATTTATTAACAAAATGTTTTCGCGAGAAACCAATGGGTTAATTTTGTTAATTTCATTTAAAGTGAAAAATAAATGTGACCTATGCAATAAATTCGGATAACAGTTTAGATACATTGGAGCCGCGAAGTGCAGCTTCTTTAAAAACAGAGGTGAGGAGTATCTGGAGCCTTAATTCACAGAGTGGTCCAGGTGGACCCCCAGGAGTCACCCGCAGGCTCGACAGAGGTCTATATTGGCGTGACAAAAAAATGGGGGTTCACAATTCGTAAGCGGGTATCTACGAAAATTTATTTGCTTTCGATAGTGAAGGACTAAAATGTTGGCTTGACTTCCTACCAATCAATGTATGGCAGATAATAGATATAAGAAGCTCAGCGAGTATTACTTGTAAACACTTGCATCAATAAATCTATTAATTAATTAACCAATCAATTCTCATTTTATTTTTTTCGGAGACTATTATTGCGTTGGTTGGAACTCAGCCGCAACGCAAAAATTTCCATAGTAAGATTTAATCTTCATATTTTTTATCGAGTTTTGGGAATATGGTATATATGTAGCTGCAGGGGGTCTACCGAAATAATTTTGAAAATCTATGAGAAAAAAAATCTAGGTTCTCAGATTTTTTTTCTCATAGATTTTCGATCAAGAGTATCAGAATATCTGACCATTGCTGTTAAAACCGTCTGAATCAAATCAAATTGTTTTCAATTGCCACACGTGATTTTCCTTTTATTATTTTCAGTATCGCAATAAACTAAACGAGCAGCAAAACGGTAGGCTGTCAGCCCAGAGGGCAGCGCTGGGTGCTAGACAAGAGGAGATGCGCAGCATTGACCGACGGGTGTCTGAACTTCAGGCGAGACTCCTGAGGAAACGGGCTCTCAATCGACAGCTAGCTGCCGCACACCGGCAACCCCAACAGCAGAGGTGAGGAAAAGGCACTGATGGAAATTACTGATGTCCATAGTAATTCAGAGACACAACATAATTATAGTTCTATAAGCTGTTAGAACATAAGCAAGCAATGCAATGCACGTTAGTGGGGTATCTGGAGACTTGATAATATCAAGCTTAATCTTTAAGCATACCTCCAGGCTCCAGAGAGACTGGAAGTTCTTTTCACCTATTCTTGTGGATAGATGACATCATAAATTATATGTCTTCCCACATTAAACTATTATATGTCTCTATGTATGTATGTATATTATATGACCTACAACACTAAATTTCCACAAAGTGGTAATAAAATAAAACAAGGCATGTGCCCTAACTGTTTTGATTTGATATGAAAATCTAAACTTAAGCATTCAGCAAGTTTACATATGAGTAAAATATATAGTTTTATCAAGTGATACCACGATAATTTGAGCCACCATACCATCAGGCATCAGAGGTGACAACGTATCTGCATTACGATCAAACTAGTCGAGCAATTTGTGTTTGCGATTTCTGGAAATACTCATTTAATTAGGCAAGTTCCAGTGGAATGGCAATCTATAGAATAATATATGCAAGTAATCATAATAAAGATACAACAATTACATTCCATTAATTATACATGTTATGTTACATTAGGAACTAAAGTTTATAATATTATAGTTAAATAATAAACTTCAGTTGTATGCATACGATTTATAAAAACCACCACTTACCGTTTCCCCTATAATTTCAATACGATCCCGCAAGCAAATTTCTCTATTAAATACAATATATTTCATGCTACCGCAGAAAATCCATTACATACGTAAAATTAATGACAAAACTATACTGTTACGAGTGCAATCCAGCCGCTAACAAGAGCAATGCTCGCAATGTCATGTTTCATTCCGACTATGAAACAATGAGTACCATAGAAAGGTAACCCGCCATTAAAGTTTGCTAAGCAGATGCATCTCAACAGGGCTTAAATTAATATTACACAATTACACAGACCGCAGTTCATAGTATTTGAGATGTGTGCTACCATTTTATAATTACTTTGTATTGAATTTTATTGGACATTACTTTCTTTAGAATATTAATACGTAAAAACGCAATGCACATATACAATGTGTAACCATATCGCATAATTTCTAGAATATTCTCCGATCTGAGAATTTTTACAAATCTTGAATACTAACGGCGGCTATCAAAAACCTTTATCCTGTATAAGTCATAATCAATAAGTAACCACTAGTATAAATTTAATTATTTAACATTCCAACAAAATAATTCACGGCGTAAAAAGTGTAAACTTTTTTATATTTAATTTACATTTAATTAATAAGCGTTTTTCCTATAATTAATTCTAGATGAAAATATAATAGATATTAATTCACTGGCGCAAGTAAATTCCTCACCTAAATTCAATATATTTAGTACTACGGCGAAAACCAATTACGTGAGTAAAATTAACATCAAAACTAAAGCGTGCAGTAAGCTGTTACAAGTGCACTCCAACACCGTAACAGCTCACCGATGCCTCGTTTCATTCCGACTTCGAAATACTGAGCATGAATGAACGACAAACCGCCATTAAACTTTGTTAAGCATATGCAACGCAACTATACTCCACGACAGGATTTAAATTAATAAACTACACCAACTAACTGCATGGTGTTTGAGATCTATGCTACAAATTTGCAATTGTATGGAACTTTGGATTAATTGTTCCCTTTGTTTTTCTGTGTGTAGTATTCTATAAGAATTTATTAAGTTATTATTATATAAGAAATTATTATATAATAATAACTAAATTCTGCACTTGAAATTTTATTTTTAAACGTTCTTGTAAAAAAAAAATCAAATTAATTTTCAGGACGAACAATCCGACGCCAATGCAACAACTGCCCAATTATCAGCCCGGGGGCACCGCGAGCAGTCAACCAAAGAACCAACAAGCGCGAGGCAATGTCGCTGCCGTCGAGCCTTACAACCATGTGCCGCATGCGCAGAGCCTTAGCCATAACACAAATTTTCAGGTAATTTAAAAGTTATTAAAGCAGAATTCTAAATCTTATTATGAATAGACCATATGGTAGCGAGCGATGTGAAATTTATTTAACTAAATTAATTTTATCTTTTTGCTATATTATTATATTGGATAAATTATTATGCCAATCAGTATACTGTCATTCATATCCTTTTCGAGTGGCATGTATTATACGTTTTCTATACGTCTATAGCCTGCTTTAAATGCAAACGGAGTAATGGAGAAATGATATGCTATGGGTTTTGATATCCAAATATAGTGCTAATCTATAATAAAATTCATTTATTTAATCATTAACTATTAAAAAAGTCAATTTTTTTTTATTTTTCTCGTGTAAAATGAAATTTAAGAAATAAAATAAGTCATATTTCAATCAAAATAATATTTATTAATAACTAATTTCGATTAGATTAACTAATAAAAAATATTTCTTCCAGGCTTTGAAGCAGAACGTAATACAAAATAACGTGCCATTAAAACAGCTTACGCAGAGTGATAATATTCAAAGTCATCTCACACAGCAAGAAGCTCACTATTTACACCAAAAACAAATGATGAATCCGCTTTTCAACGGCAATTACCCTCATGTAGTGGTCGGACAGGACAACCAATATCAGCCACCAGGGCAGTTCCTAAACAAACATGAGGTTAACAACTTCAGTAGTCATGTCCAACAAGGTATCACCAATGCATACGATCAAAAGACAATGTTTGACAACCTTAACAAATATCCTGAATATCCAAAACAACCACAATATAGTCCAAACAGTACAAGTAGTTCAAACAGTAACCAAACTGGAAAAGAAATCAAAATAAACGAACAAGAATTCCCACCAGAATTTGCTGCAAGCAAATCCGATCCAAAATATCAAACCTTACCTTACAACACTAAATTTCCACAAAGTGGTAATAAAATAAAACAACCCGAAGTAAACGGTAAAGTCATCGATGTACAAGATGCTAAAAATCAAAACGCAGCCAATATCAACCATATGACGGTACATTCAACGCCCCTATCCGTGGTTAATAAAAGTTTGGCAACTCCTCTAAGTCAAATAGAAGCAACATATCAACAAGAACATACATATCAATTGCAAAAATCTGACTCTTCTAGTAGGTGTAACCAAGAAGGGAAGGAAAATCATGCATATCCACAAAACTCTAGGTTAAGTCAGAATAGTCAAAGCAATGAAGTGAAAACAAACTCAGGGAAGAGTCAAGTTAACATAAAAGGCAGCTCTCCAATATCCAGTACAACCAGTAGTTCTATAGGATTTGGGGTAAGTGCAATCAAACTTATCATCCATTTAATCCATTGCTTGTATCATAATCACGTCACCTGTAAATATCGCCATCATTTTCCAGAAACCCGTATCGAGTGTAGCACCCACATCTGTTCAGGTGTCAAGTGGAAAGCCATCACCCATTTATCAGACATCCTCGACAAAGATCCAACCCGTTCAACCGCAAACCGTTCAGACCCAAAGCATTTCTGTGTCGAATCACGTAGCTAGTAACATGAATTCCCAACCCCAGATCGTTAGGAACACGGCGTCAGGGCTATCGAGTAGTGCGGGTTCAAACTTCAGTGGACAGAATGGGTCGTCGCAAAGCATCTTGTTATCGCCGCCGCAAAGTGCTAGCACGCCATTATCTACACCTGATGTTAGCGGAACTGACAAATCTCCTAAGCCAGCACTACCTCCTAAACCTACTATAAAGGTATGAATTAATCAATAATTGAAATCTGCTATATATATTTTTGAGAGAATAAAGTGCATTTCTATCCACACTCTTATCTTATTGAAAAGACTATGTAACGCCACCAACAATGAGCTAAGAAACTTAAACTAAAGTGGTATTTAAACTTAATAACTGTGTACAGTGCATATTCGACTTGCTAAATATAATTGCAAGTCATATAATATCATAGTCACACATAATATATAATATTATTAATCCTTCTATATATTTCAAAATTAATACGCGGAAGTAGGAAAGGAATAACGTTGATAATTTAATATTTCTTATAATAATTAATGGTACGCCTAAAATTGTTTTAAATTATTAGAATTTCTCTATTACAGGAACAACAAAAAGCGTTGAATATTTTTTTTGATAGTAAGTAATTTCTTTTTCAGACTCCACCAAGGCAATTAGCGAACAATGATCAAACTACTGAGAATGTCAACATGCCAACTATACACGGGCAAGAATTATCGCACGATATTGAATCACAAAATCAAAAGGAATCTAGCAACGGTAGCGGTAACGAAATGATCATCAAAGCACGTCCATTAACAATCAGAAAACCACCTTTAAGTGAACAACCTAAATTAAGAAACCTCAATAACTCTAAAAACGGCATCAGTGTCAGCATAAACCGACGCATAGAAATGCCACCGGCTTTCTTGTTTCCCGAGATGGATCACCTAACTCTGGACTCAAACGAAACGCAGAACGGCCTAAAAGACAAAACGAAAAAAGACGAAGTCGATAGATCTCTAAACAATAATATAACTTTGAGCTCAAATGAAAGGCAAGAGGACGGTAAAGATAACGGTGTTTCAGATATATCAGAACAAATAAGTTCAGTAGATTTGAACGGTCAGGATTCTCAGAGAACTGAGAATGTTCTGAGACGGTCAAAGAAAGGAAATTTAAAGCAAGGAGGCAAGGCTCCGCTCACGAGGCGAGTGAGTTTTGACCCTCTTGCTCTCCTGTTAGACGCTAGTTTAGAAGGTGAATTAGAACTGGTGAAGAAAACTGCGACACAGGTAAATTGTAACGTGTTATTAATAAAAGAAACAAAGTTTCTCGTCTTTTATTCGATTTTTTTATTATATTAGAGGATGACAAAATTACACACAGGTTTAATATTCTGTGGCCTTTCAATTACCAAACGAAACAAAGCAACACTAACCTATGTCTATCTGTCTACCCACAACTCTAACAAGTTAATTTCTGGACAAAGATAGCAAGTTCTATCCCGATTTTACTATAAAGCTAGCAGACTTTTAATACTGCCTATCAGAAACTACCTTTTTTCATATATGTCTGTCACTTTTATACTTGAAAATGCGAAAATGGATATTCATTATTAAGTCAGTAAGATAGGAATTCACAAACTTTTTATCATAAGTAATATATTAGATATTCATAACTTGACGATATTTATTAATAACAAAATCTTGGTCAAAATTTTAGGTGCAAAATGCAAGCGCTGCAAACGACGAAGGTATTACAGCCCTTCACAACGCCATTTGTGCCGGCCATTTCGAGATAGTCAAGTGAGTAGTAACTAATTTTCTTACGCCTACTAAATATCATGATCATATTCAGCTTAATTTCTCCCAATACTAGGCGAATGTATCCTTTGCACGCCGTCCGTCACTATGCTGGGCAAGTCGAATTCAGTTTTTTGTATTATTGTTATTGAAAATTTTATTGTCTTTTAATTATTACGTGTATGTAGCACATTGTTAAATACTATGTTTATTTTTACCGAATATTCGCAATGAAAAAATATACCTAATACTAAAAAATAAGATACAGTCCATATTATATTGTCATATTCTTTACTGTTTTCTTTATTATAAATATTTTTGATTTTAGATTCCTAGTGGAGATAGGTTGCGACGTAAACGCACAGGATTCGGATGGCTGGACTCCTCTGCACTGCGCCGCGTCGTGTAACAACCTACCAATGGTCCGATTCCTCGTCGATAATGGTAAGTCCAAAATATTTTTTTAAAAGGTTTTTTTTTATGTTAACTAGGGCATACGTCTCATCTGATGGTAATTGACGACTGCAGCCTTTAAACGTGGACATCTACATTCAAATCTTACTAAAGATCAAGATACAAATTCCTTGCACCATGAGGACAGCGATGGATTGACTCGCTATCACTAACTGGAGCACTGGAATCCTACATTCACCATATGAAACATAGCAGTGTTATACTGCTGTTTCATACGGTGAACATCACCCTAGTATTCTGTGAGCATGTGGTACTTCCTCGGTCCAGTTCAGATGTAGCTTGCTGTCGTGGTGTATATTTAAAAATTATATTTATTTTCCAAAAATTGAAAACCCTTTTCTTGGAACAATAAATTCGGAAAGAAAATTTTCCTACACTCACCAGACGAAACACAGCAGCATTAAGCTGCTATTCTATGTGGGCGTGGTCCTACCCCGGTCGAGCTGACCCATTCATTCTGCAGCTAGAAACAAAATGTAGTGTAGCTCTACCACTTTAAACCTACCCAGAAGTAGAGAAGTAAAGTCTAAGTAAAGTCGTAACTTTTACTACATAATCGTATTGTTGGTTTTATTTTATATATAGTATATATAAATTGTCAATTCTAATATTCCAGGCGCTTGCATATTTGCTACAACTCTGTCAGATCATGAAACAGCGGCCGAGAAGTGTGAAGAGGATGAAGAGGGTTTTGATGGATGTTCTGAATATCTTTACAGTAAGTATAGCTATTGCCCTAATCAGTTGTATCCGGCTTGCGCGCAGAAGATTATCAATAGCGTCATCTGCTGTTACGTATAGTAATGAAACAAACAAACACAAAGACACAAAGTTTTCCCATATACAGTATGGGTCTTTACTGGTTGTTCAATAAATAGCATATTGCCAACGAACACAGATCATCTGATGGACGTATGCGGCCCATAAAGGCTCACAAACATCCATCCTCGATCCCTGAGGACTGAGATGAAATTTAAATCGTTGTACTGTTTAAAGTTGTTAGATTTTTACTAAAAGAAACACTACTGTGCATATAAAAATAATATAAAGCATGAGCGCTCATAAGATCGATGCATCTTTTATACGAATTACTTACGTGTGGTTACACTAATCCAATAGTGCATACTGACGAGATATATATTATGACGATAGTGGAACTAAAATCTTTTAGAAAAGTATCAAAAGCTACGGTGAGCGACATTAGTGTAGTTGAAGCGTTAATTAAAATAAAAAATAATATATTCCCGTAAGCTTCCATTTGACACACTCTTATATCAAGGGAATTCCTATAATTGATATGAAAATATTCCTACTCTTTTTTGAAACGCGATAAATAGCTCCATGTAATGCTCTATATAAACAACATTATTATTTATTGTAGGGGAGTTTACTATATTTCATATTCGGTTTATTTTATTCGCACGTTCGTATGACTTTCTACCATGTACCTTGTCTTTCAGAGTTAACTGGATCTCTTCTACATCTGTGACCGTACATTATTCCCTGGTATTAATGGTAAATCTCGTGTGATATTTAGTAACACCAGTTAGATAGGTGGCACTTATTGCTGTCGACAGTATTAAAATCATGTATAATTAATCCGTTTGTCTTGTCTCAAAACGTAAATGTAAATATGATGCAGAATTCTGAGCTACATTAGACAGCAACACAAACCCATGCAGTTGGATATGTTCCGGTCCTGCGAGATCTTCATGAACTTGTTTATTCTGTACCCTTTTGTCTTTTACAAAAATGAAGCGAGTTTCAATCTTACACGGCATGGTCACTTTGTGACTTTAAGACACGTCCGTATCCTATTCCCGGCTTTCGCTTTTAAGTCGCCAATTTTGACTGTGATAAAATTTTATTGCAAGTAACATTTTAACTATATATATCATTGCAGGCGTACAAGAGAAACTCGGCATAATGAACAACGGGCTAGTATACGCCGTGTTCTCGTACACGGCGGCCCGCAGTGATGAGTTGTCATTCGAGACGGGTGCCCGGCTGCAGGTGCTGCGGAAGGGAGACGACAACGAGCGCGAGTGGTGGTGGTGCCGAGACGACGTGCGCGAGGGCTACGTGCCACGGAACCTGCTCGGGGTGAGTGGCACGCGTGTGAAAACGGTGGGCTCATGGCAACAACAATGAGTATGCACCTACCGCCTGCACAAGTGCATGTATTTGTATTGAAAGAGATATACATAAATATATAGTAGCACCGAACTGTAAATTTTCTTGCGCAGAAGTTAAGTTTTGCGCCTGTTTGACAAGTTCTTGCTAGATTCTTAATTTTACAGCAAAATGAAAGAACTTGTGTGAATCAAAAACATTTTAACTGAGTAAAATGGGTTAGCAAAAATCGGGTAACTCGAGGTTTTAATGAACAAAAATAATAAAAATTGACCACAATAACCGAAAAATGATTACAGTTTGTCCAAATTTCTAGGTTTTTCTTAAAATGCCCATAATTTTCAAACTGCATGGGATAGATTTTTTTTCTGATTTTTCTCATGATGGTTACGATCAATCCTGTCATCCCGTTTCGGGTTGACGCTGAGTTATGGGACATACATATTTATATATTTGTATATATTACAAATATGGTGAAATATTTTTTTTCTTATTTCAGTTATACCCAAGAGTAACCGGACAGCAGGAATAAGGGATATGCTTAAGGCCTAAATAATGTTTAAGTAACCAAGTTGTAAATACCGTAGTGATTATTATTTTTTATGTATTTATATCACTGTAATGTTATTAAAGATATTGTATACACTTTTATCAAAGCTAATATTTTGTATATATTTAAATAAGTCCAAACGAATGAGATTATATTGTACATTTTATAAATATGTGAGTCATCGTAGTAATTGGTAAAACTGTTTGTATATTATTCTTAGGATGTCAGAAAATATTGTGAAACACTACACAAAAATTGACAATACAAAATAATACCTAATTAGATTGACTATTTATTTCCTAATAACCCAAATTCACTCCTTTCCTTCATATGTCCGGATTGTATTTGTTCAAATATCTCACGTGAGGAATATAAAGTGCACCCAACCAATACTTACTTAGGTCTTGTTTTTAATGGAGATCGCCACTATCGCTACACCTGGTTGACGCCGACGTATTGGCAAATAGCTTTAATGTTATAAAATGTATGCACATTTACACTATATCAATAAAAAAAATATCAACATAGATGTGTATTTCTTTTGCCATTTTATCGTTCGGTTCCTCATAAGTAAATTAAAAAAAAATTAAAATTTGACAAATGTATTTTGAATTTTTACGTTTAGAAGTTTCATGATTTCTTTACAATAACAGTATTTAATGCTTTGCTGGCTGACTCATGTTTTCCATCACGGCCTGAACCTGAATAGCGAAGACATTAACTGATAGATTCCTAGGCCTCTAGAAATGTAGTGCAATGCAAAGTAAACTTAGTAAAAGGCCGCCAATAGACCCGTTTTTATTACATACCGGACTTTGCGTCTCCGAAATATTTTCTTATTTATTTTTTCTAAATGAAGGAGCATCACGACGTTTTCTATTTACCACCGAGTAAATAAAATTTGTATCATTAAATTTATTGGTGCTTACAAATTGATATTTACCAAGGTTGCACGCGTGTTACGAAATTATTAACACCCAGAAAGTAAACTACTATATTTATAACTATATTTTTTTAATGGTAATATTTATTGTTATTTGTTTATAAAAAAAGATCTATTTGCAAATTATAATCTAAAATGTAGTGTCGCTAAAGGAAAATTTTAATAGGCTCACCTCACAATAGATTTACGATAGCATATTGTTTATACGTAAGAATTTACGAAAATATTTTACAAAATCTATTGATAAATACAAGAAACGTGAACAAACTTGCGACACAAATTTTTATTTTAAAAAAGACAGAAAATTGTTCAAATATAATCGATGTGCATTAAACAGATTTAATTTTTTTTCTCAAAACCTATTAAATAATCTTACTGCTTTTCGTCAGAATATTTGTCTGACAAATATGCTTGGATTTAAGCTTTGAGCTCTGGATTCAATACTGGACAACTCTTGGACATTTTGTAAATTATAAAACAAAAATTTGAGCAAAAGTCGAGTTTCTTACCGTTACCGCTTCTCGCTAGCAGCTGCATTGCGAAGCGGTGGTCCTATTAACTATCTTGACGATTCAAAAGTTTATTTTACAAACCTACCTGAATGAAACTTCTTTGGATTTGATTTGTTAATAATGTTTATGATAATGTCCTCCTAGTTGATTTAAGACTATGGCTACGCAGAACATCTTATAGTGCATATAGTAAGCATTGCCGCAAACAGACTCTCACTCGCCGCCGTCAGCTTCCCAGATGGTAGGTGGTACAGCAATGGGCGTATGCGAACTAGCTACGTTAAATTTTGCAGACCATATTTTATATTTTAACAGTGGTAGAGCTACACTGCAGAATGAATGGGTCAGCTCGACCGGGGTAGGACCAGGCCCTCACAGAATACTGGCGTGAAATAGCAGCATAACGCCTGTATTTCGTCCGGTGAGTGAAGGGATCCGGAGACCTTTATTACTGGTGACGAGGCATTCCGTCTTAGTCCTCAAGGGTGACAACGAATCTGCATTATGATTCCTTGTCGAGGATACATGCAATGTATTAAAAAATATATATATCCTATTAACGCTAACTAAAACTAATAAGTTTTACATATTTTAAAAAGTCGAGATATAACATAATGCCATCCACTAACGTATGATATTAACAGCAACACAGCATAGAACTTATTTTATAAGCTCACAAATGGATAAGAAAGCACCCTCAATGGAAAGTACAACTTCTATAGTCATGAGTTTTTTAAAAATGTATTCAAACTAATTTTACTTTAGCGCCATCTATGGGCAATACTTATTTTACTATATGTGCAAAAAAATCGTCTAAATATCATAAGATATTTGAAAGCTGTCAAGCTGTGTTTTAAATGACTTCTAATGTATGCATTGTAATAAAATGTAGCAAATTGATTTCCATCCACTACAAATTTTCATATATTGAAGTGTGTTAGACTTCATATTAATACGCAGTGAACATTTATTTTAACCCAAATTATATACCCAACTTCTTCAATATCGTAAAATATAATGGGGTCAATAGAAATCGCATATAAAAAAATACAGGCTTCTAGCATTATCTATGGTATAAAATCTAAATAGTCAACTGCAATACAGATGTTTTGTACTATTTTCAAAATACTAATCTCTTCCCTTCAATGTGTAATCTCGTAAATATTACAATAGCAGTTAATATCAAATAATATTTTCACTGGTTTTCTTATTATTGATATGTATCAAAGATTATTATTCTTCAGTCCTGGATAAATACATACAGTATGGCTTCTCTCCCTGACACTACATCCTACCTCAGATATTATGGCCATTGAACTTACTTTCGGTAATATATCTTTACACACTTGATGTCCTCTGGTATGATGGTAGCAAAGAAAGTACAGTGGTCGAAATGGACCATTGCTGCTTCTTTAGTTATAGTTTCTATGGAAAGCAAGTCACAAAGAGATTTCATAGATTTGATTGACTCGGTCGTTTCGCAACAAATTCCAAGAAAAATATTTAATCAATAAGTGAAATCTGAAACCTTTACAGATGTTACTTTTTTTTAAATATATTTTGTTGAAATCTTTTGTGTAACAATGATAGCATTGTTACACAAAAAACTAATGTAAGGTTAACCGCATACTGAACGATGGTTAGAACTATGCTACAGCAGGTTTAGAAGGGGAATATATATGGGTTAGCTTGGCTGGGGAAGTTCAATATTTTTTTTAAAGAATAGGTGGCAAACTAGCTAGCAGCTCACCCAATGGTAAGTAATTACCGCCGCTCATGGACACCCTCAACAACACCAGAGTAGACGCAGATGCGCTGCGGACTTGCGGCAGGTGTAGGCTCTTCTCTTGAAGGTTTCGCGTAAAGCGCACAGTGCTGGCCAATCATCGACATGATGCGGGTGAAAGATCGTGAAGTACGATGTTTAAACTCAGTGGGTTGAATTAATCGGAATAACACCTCAGAACACTCCCCCATGGTTAATTCGGTAAAAAATGCATAGAGATGAAAACACACACACAGAACCTCATCCTCATAGAATACCATTCTTATTACACCAATATAAAGATAATAATTTTTTTATATATTTGGCATGAAAAACTTTGACAACCACATTCCCCTTACTTCAACTTGCAAATGTACCTTAATTTCTAGTCTTCACAAAAACATCAATATCAACAAATAATCACCCCTGCAGAAGAGAAATGATCTAATTACAGGTTGATAATTTTGCATTGACCCTTGTGGATGTTGACATAATATGATTTTCGCCCAGAGACCCGTATATTAACTTGGTGAAATTCAAGTATGCGTGGGTAAATAGTTCCACTATAGGTTAATTATGATCATAAAAAAATCAAAACATTAAATACATTGCCTGAATTGCTTTCTGCCTATTTCAATTTCTTAACATTGTTCACATCTAATGTTTTAACAACTACCAAAATTCAATCAAATTTATAATAAAATAGAAATAGCTAAGACTATTTTGCAAACTTATGATTGGTGTTTTTGTTACTTATACATGTTACACACACAAAATTAATAAATAAATATACAACTGATGATCATAAAAATTTATTACCTAAAAGCAAAGGTTATATTACATTTCTCCCTCATCGGAGTCCTCAATATCAGCTAAAGCTTGCTTAGCTTGATTTTCTGCTTCACTAGCGACTTCCCTGGGCACTAGTTGGTGAATGCCTCTTGTGTCTTTTGATACCCATGACAGTTCCAATTCAAACTGTTTATCCTTTAATTCATCATGCACCAGATAAATGCTGTAACAAGAAAAATCAAACTTTGTATTTTTGTTGTGAAAATGCAATTAAGTGCCATTTTTTTAATTGAAGCAATGATGGAAAACAATCACACAAATACACCCTAGAGGTCTAAAATTAAATAACAAAATTCTAAATATATTATATTTACCTGTCCTACATAAATAGAAACTAAGAATAAGTCATCCAAGGTAGTGCGTACAAAAAAATTATGTCAAATAAATATATTCATGAAATGATATTTCAAATATTTTATTAGAAAATAGTAAGTATAAATACAGTATCAACAAGGAGGGCTTTGCGAGTACTAGGCAATTGGAAGTTTTGGATGGTGTTTTCTTGGAAAAACCTGTTCCACAATGGATTGAAAAAGGCTGAAGGGGAAGTCATCAGTGTCAATACTTGTTGAATATTTCACAATTATGCCCAGCTAATTATTCTATGGTAAGATACTAATTGTAAAGTAGCAGCTTAATAGAATAAATACATTTTGAAGACTAAAGAAAAAATAATCTGATGATTATTATTTATACATTGCTTATTAAATGCCATGCAACATAATTCTGAATGTTTCATTAGGGTTAGGGAGAAAAGGATAAGAGATAAGGAAAGTATCCAATACTACTACTAATAAACAGAAAAATACGAAATGGTTTTAGACATTTTATATCTTACAGAATAGTCTTTTTCTTTTCACTAATATTTAAACAAACAAAATTAAATTGTTGCAACTTACATTCTAGCTGCTTCTTTTACCAATTCCTTGACACTCATGTCAGTAAGCTTGAGCTTTTCGATTTCAGTTTTGGCAGCTTGCTTTGCCTTTCCTACTGCACATCCAAAGTATGACTGAAAATAACAAATCATCATATATAATATATATACACTGAATTATACAAATTATATCTATTAAATAAAAATTACTGATGGAAGCTTATATAGGAATGCCAATATTAAAGAATCTACTCAACACTATTCTTATGCCATAGAATCCTAATTGTAAAAGATCTGTTTTCTCATTTAATACATTCCTGTAATGATGAGGCTGTCTAAAATTCTGTTTTGATTATTAAGACATGATTATTTCTACTGTATCACCAAAATTTGATTTTATCCTTTTATTCTTTATATTAGAGTAACAAAAGTTATTAATAATAATGTTGAAAATAGAGATGATCTGATAGTAAATGATTTCACTGTACCCAGTCACATTATGAAATTTATAATGAAAAATAAATTTGAAGTGTCAATAGTCAATAGCGTATTAGGGTATGGTCTACAAAACTTAGGTTGTAGGTTCGAATCCACCATTTGACTTTTGTTGTGAACCATCTCCATGCACAAGCATTATCAGCTAAGTAGGAGTGGTAAATCAGAATATTAGTAATGTTAATAGCATTGCCAACTTTCCTTTGAGAAATAAATGCAAAAACCTCAACATACATTCGGTAAAAAAATATGGTGCTAGCTTTTATTTTATAATTATCATAAAGCTTTAATTTTACTTACATACATTTTAATTTTAACTATAGCTACAATTATGTCATAACTTCGATTTTACTACATTTCAAAAATATATATCTTGCACATTTATAACATGCAATGTGTAGAAAAGGAAACTTGTATATCTAGATATAACTACAACTGTATATTAAAACTGGTAAAGTCTGACAGTGATAATGTAGCCTTAGTTATTTATATTAAACTATGATATATAGGGCTTTATTTCCAGCATCTTGATAACAAAAAAGTAGTAATCTTTTTTTATTGTTACCACAAGATGATGTAAGAGTAGTAATCATACTGTTCTTTGATAGAGTTGATTCAATTGGTAATTATATAATGAATTTAGTACATTCACACATCTTCTTATTAAATTTGGGCCTGATTAAAGTTAATATTTATTATTCAAAATACATATTCAATAACTTGACTTACAAAAGAAACTCCACTTGGATCTAGCATATACATTTGAGGACCTTCATGCTCTGACCATGAGCCCATCACCACAGAGCATCCATATGGACGGACAGCACTGTACAATGTGTATGCATGCATGTACATAGAGACTCGCTCATTTAAATACTTTAGTGGGACAGGGATTCCATACTGAGATCTGTAATTAGAAGCTTCGGAACGTGCTATTTCAACAATCTGCCTTGCATCAGAAATTAGGCCAGCAACAGCCTGTAAAAAATAAGAAATTTGTCTTAATATCAAAAGAAAAAGAAAGAATACTTACTAAAATAATATATGTTGAACCTTGGAATTTAAGAATTCTTAAATAATATAGAAGAGATTTATTTTTAAAATAGAATAATAAAAATCAGATATAAAATGGTTATTTAATATTTTACAAATTGAATAAAAAAGAAATGGGTCAAGTCAATCCTCTACTGGCATGGTTTAAATTAATATCTATAATACTGGTAATATGTTACTTAGATATGCAACTTGTACAGAATATCCATTTGGTATTTGATTTGATAATTGAACATCATAATATATTTAACATCAGATCATAAGACATAACACGTTATAAGAATCAATTAAACATACATTTGAATAGTTTTTTTATTTTTATTTGTGTTTAATGTTATGTGGAAACAAATTTAATTTTATTGTACAATTGCAAATTATATATAGTTGGAATTGGTATTTACTCTTTTATAATTGCTAGGCCCAATTTGATGCTGATAATGTTCTCCTGGCCAATTTTGAAAGAGGAGATATCTTTTGGTTGCTACTACATGATATCAACTATATACTGTATAGGATATATTAGCTCTTTGGCACTCAGAACAAATTTTAATAAGGGCTCCCAACATCTCACAGACTAATTTTTACAAAGACCTACTCTAGGACAATTATTTATGGGTATGACCTTCATACAAGTTTGAATATGGTGCTATTATAAAAAAAGGTACGTTTTTTAAAATTACTTTTAAATAATGGAATACACTTTGAAGGTTTGAGACATACTATATTTTGCTATTCACATTAGATGCTATGACTGTCAAATAAACATGAATATTACTTTATTAAACTTTGACCTAGCATATTATACACATATAAATATAGTTATTTATTTATCAAAAAAATGTATCAACTTACCATTCCTACATGTTGATCCACATGAAAAATTCTTTTGTTAGCACCCGGTTCGTACAACTTCGATGTAACTAACTTTTCAACAGCAAACACAACTCCATCTTTACCTCGGAGTCCAATAACAGTGCCTGAATTCTCTACAGCTTTGGCGGCGTATTCCACTTGAAAAACTCGACCATCAGGTGAGAATTGCGAAGCAGAAAGATCATACTGAAATTGTAAGCAAGAATAAAAGAAGACAAACTTAGAATATATTTAGAACCCCTCACTTTACTAAATATTTCTAATTTAGACATTTTTTATAGAATACCTACTGTGTTTTATAAAAGCGTAAAATGGTATTCTGATATAAATTTTTGGTTATATTCAAAACAAAGCTTGTTAAAGTAGTAATATATGCTTGTATGATCTTACCCCTGTTCCGATAGAACTCATTTTAACTTTAAATAAGTTATTTTTATTATTTTACTAAAGATCAGTTATTTAGCGACGTGTATATATACCTCAAGACTTTTATTTCTTTAATTTAGAGTTAAAAACTTAAACGCGATCCGGTAATAATGACAGAATGATTTGCTTGTAGTTGTTGCTTGTCATCTTGTAACAGACTAAAA
Organism: Teinopalpus imperialis; assembly: GCA_029286865.1. NCBI lineage: Eukaryota > Metazoa > Arthropoda > Insecta > Lepidoptera > Papilionidae > Teinopalpus > Teinopalpus imperialis. Next base: position 1,638,767 of record JAGSMU010000035.1, on the reverse strand, counting down.
ACTGTAAGTAAGTACTGTATTATATAATTTATCTGTGAAATGCCAATCTAACTACAATAAATCATTGTTTCAAAGAAAGTAATTTTTTCTTAGAAGAACAATAGTATTTTAGTTAGGAAATTAAGTATTTAAAATTTGAAAGAAAATTAAAAGTGTTCCTTAAATAGGTTGCAGGTATCGGGCCTCGGGGATATTCCCTCACTACCCGCAGCTAAACTCGTGTTCGCCGACGGTAATGGCAACGAGAATATCCCCAAGGATACCCATAACCTGCCTAAGTACTGTGACGTTCTCGAAAGTTGGCGCCACCGGGTGCTTCTCCACTTTCGGCGCTTTGGTCGCCACGTTGAGGAGGTTATTCAAGAAGTTCGTGGCTATTTGTGTGTGGTATCTGCATTCGTACTCTCAGCAGCAGGATCTGTCGACTTAGCTTGAGTGGGCGATCAGGGTGGGGCTCTGAACATCCGGGCAAGCGGACCCGGGGAGGGCAGAAACTCGAAGTGGTATCGAGTTGCCGTAGCAGAGCGAAGGTGCTAGGGGAGGCTTGATCTCCCTGGGACGTGCTCAGGCACTGTGCAGAGGGGCACCGGTGCGTTCCTTAGGAGATCCCGGAGCCAAAAAAAAGCTTTGGGCAGTTTGCGGTGAAGAGGTGAGCCCTTGTTGGGCCTGGCCCTTGCGCTTCCTCTTACCCTTCTTCTTTCTTTTTGTATGACACCTGTCCCCCTTTTCGTGGCTTCGTTGGCCCGGGAAATGAACGTTGCTCCAGTTACTGCAGCTGTTAGTGCAGGTGCAGGTGCCTTTCTCATGAGTGGTGCGATGGTTGACACCGTCGGTGTCAAGGCCGTCGGCTGAGGTGGTATTTTTACTTTACCTATGCTTCGTTCTAGGGGGCTGTGGTAGGGGAGGGGAGGGGACGCTGGCGAGGGGAGGCTGGAGTCGGTACAGTTAAAGGACAAATGGCCGAACGCCTGGCATCGATGGCATTGCCCAGGTCCTTATCATCCTTACCAGGTGGAGATGGTAACGTCTGGCATGTGGTGGAGTTCGTCCACGCTGTAGTGGCGCAGGAACTCAGATTGGGGTTGATGCGTTATTTTCACATGAAAGAGGCATCCCGGCCTACCCCGTTTAGGTGGAATGGCTCACACGAAGGTGACAGGGAAGTTGAGAGCTTTCAGTGCCTCTTTCTTCAATGTTCTCGGGATTTGTACGAGGGCAGCCCTCTTAGACTCACCTTCGTTGGCAGTTCTTCGGCGGGAGTGTAGCTGACCTGACGACGTTAGGGTCGGTACTGCTCTTCTCGATGAGGTAACGCTGGATTACGATGTATTCGGCCGCGGTTTGGGGCCTAAATCGCGCTTCTCTCCCAAAGGCGTTGGGTGCGTGGCCCAGGGCATTCGAGATCCTTTTGAAGTGGGTGGTCCGCTGACGAAAGCATTCCACAATTACTGGAGGTTACTTCTTGTCATCGGCCGTCTGGGTGGTTTGCTACGGGGGCTGGGACGTTGGTGGGGTCAAATTAAGAAGGTTAGGGAATGTAGGATGCTGTGCGGAGAGAGAATTTGCCGGGTAGAACGTGGTGTCCCAACCACGTTCTCCCTCCGGGGACTCTTCCTCGAAGTCCCTCATCAAAGTAAATTCTAAAATACAATACTTGATGAGATGTACCGAGCAAAATTCCTAATTCTAAAATAAATTCCAAAGCTAAAAATACTTGAATGGTAGATAATATGAAATAAAATGTAACGCTGTATTCGTTAAGGCAAACAGTATTTTTTTGTCTCTTACACTGCGACGTCCTTTTAACTTTACTTTGATCTTATGTATACATCGGGATATGGAGCGCGTACAACCATAATATACTTTACATGACGACTAGTTGGTATCGTGGTTATAGTAACTGGCTGCTGCGTCGCAAGTCCTTGGTTGGATGGCTGAGGAACAATATTCGTAGATCACATATTGTTGGGTTCCGGGTCTTGCTGTAAAGACAGTCATTGACGTTACTCTTGAACTTTTCTCCGGTCTTATGAATATGAATTACATCGGAATAAGGATGGGGTTGACAAGTAAGTGGCTCAGTGTTTTCGCGAATTTTTTCAGTACTCTAAAATATTCTGAGTAGTTGATGTCATCTGGTAATAACCAGCAGATTACACCGTGGTCGAAATTGGCCAGGAGGACAACATAACACATTCTAGGTAGGTTTCTTATAATAATCATAAAATATTTATATGGTCAAAATCAGCCAAGAGGAATATTTCAACATTTACATATTTTACTTGTAAAATAACTTTAAAATGATAAAATATTGTTATATGTAATAATCCGATACGGAAATTGCTTAATAGATTGAGATTGGTTAGACGTGAATGCATAGGGAATCATTAATGTGTAGGTATCTTATCTCATTACCAGTATTTTGAATTTCAGTTTATGTCACTCATTACAAGAAATATAGAAAAAAAAATTGTTATTTAATGCATGTTTTATTTTTGTTTTACTCCTTTATTTTCAAGAAATCGAGAAATTTTCGAATGCGTTTTTTCTCCATATATTACTAGAATACTATCTCTAGTCAGCAAAGTGTGCAAAAATTGTAATATTGGTATTAATATTATTTTGCTGTGTGAGGATAAAATTTGGGGAAAAATTGAAACTTTTTATTTAAAAATTAGTATACAGTTCACACCATTCCCTGCTCTGATCGATAATAAAATTGATTATTACTAGTAATATTTTTTTTAAATTGTACTAAGCCACTTTTTAGTAGAGGTAAAAAAATAAAAAGATAAAAGAAAAAAAAATTATTGACAAAATTAAATTCATAATGCTGATTGTGCAATTCGACATCGATTTTTTAAGAAGGAATTTAATAAAGTAATATAATTGCGTACGTAATTTTAAAATGAAATACACAGCGCCTAGATGTTAATTAAAAAATGTGAAAGCATCTTCGCTGTAAAACTTTTATTACCAACTTTGAGTGTCATATTCTCTTATGGAGACTACTGAAGTCACCTTATATATTTTATTCTGACCCTCAGCGCTCTCCTAGAATTATAAAAAGCAGGTACAGTTCATCCTACGAGGGTATGTACACTATAGAAAACGGGTAACATTTCAAGGAGCAAGTAGCAGATTACCATGTCAAAAGAAATTTACGAGCGTGTTTACACATTTTTGCTACCCGCGCTATAATGCCGAAAAACTGAGAGGACTTTATTATCGCGAAATCCAAGCGACTCGAAAATTATACGCCTGCCTATAAAAAATAGTCTCGTTCAAATTTTTAGCTATTTTTGTATAAAAGTTAAGATCTATATATTTGATTTTTTTTAAGTCTCATTATCTTTACTTTGGAATTTTGGTATTAGTATTGAAATTGTTTTACGAAACAAACAAAAGGCACGACCGTAATTTACTACTATCCATGCCAAGTATTTTTATACGTAACTGAAAAAATATTTTAATAAGAAAAAAATATGTTTAATTATTAATAATTACATTTGTTCCAATGAAAGTTATGAGTATGCATAATATGCTACATTTAGTGTACGGTGTTGTGTAATAAATTATATGCAATAACTTTCAATACATTATATATTTCTTGTAAAACCATAAAACTATGGAACAATTGATGGACTGAATGTTTAATAGTATATTCTATCAGTCAACCCAGATGATGGCGATAATTGAAAGCAGGTGCTTCCAAAGCGAAAATAGTTTTCGTTTTTATCGCTTAACTAAGAATAACAAAGACATTTATGATGAGATTGTGTTTTTTTTTAAACTGATGATGTTCAAAAAAAAATTATAACAGAGTTTTTAAAGCTTGTTCACACTCAGCTTTAATAAGAGGTTAACAAACGTCAGCATAATCTATACTGCGTAGTTATGAGGGACTGTACAAGCTTAAGTTTGGCTTTAAACTAGCGGAAATTCTTAACTCAGAAAACAAATTCGGATCGAATTTTTTAACCGAGATGGGAAAGGGAAGCACCCATCATAGCGCACATTTAGTTAGATTGTCAATATTAGCCAGCATTCTTTGATTGCCCATTATTTAGATATATTTTAGCTATCGCATATGTATACTATTTATCTATACTTTTGCTTATAAATCTGGAAGTTAGCATTATTTGAATATATAGGTGACATATACAAACGTGATAGGAATTTGCCTTAGTGTACCGATATGCAAACACTATAGAAGTGTTCTGGAAATGAAAGATATGAATTAGTCATTTGCGGTTCCAGGCGATGGGTCGCTAGGGTCCTCGGGTAACAATTTGTTAAAAGACCTAAGAAATTACGTCAGTGTCGTTATTATCCGTATATTTAAGAAATACATTTTGATTTTTGCCATTTTTCATGTTCCAATGACTTTGTGCACACGATTTCAAACAAAAAATCTGATTAGAATTATGTAAAACTGCGATAATATAATCAATCGCAATTTCAACTTTATCTAGAGTGTGTGAAAAATCTAAGTTCATACTAATCGATAAAACTAGTAATAATCGAAACTTTAAATATATATTATTGTTCCAAATAATACAGCATTATGTTGTTTGTTTTATTAAAATTTAAACCTGTTTAAGTGTTTTTTAATTGCTTTTTGAGCTACGGCAAAGACTAAGATCTGGTCAGACTCGCCAATAGAGACTGGACAATGTATGTATTTAAAAATACAAAGCCCTTCACCAAAACAATTTACTTACAGAAATTCACATATTATACGTAATGAAGCTCCGAACATTGCACTAACGAAAAGTTAACTCGGATTGAAGGAAAAAAGATTTATGCAGTCGAAAAGTGATTCTAAGCATTAGTCTACAACATGCTCCATGCTTCAATTGTAAATGCAAACAATATTTTTTAATTTATTACATAAAAAATTATATAAGAAAAAATATATAAAATAATATATATATATATATATGTATATTAATTATATTTTTTTTTATACTTACAAATTAACCGTTTTCGGATTATTCATTTACGTATGCTGTATGTAAATGAAAAATCCGAAATATATTCTTATATTTCTATAGTATATATTTTTGATAATTCTTTGTTCGACGGCTTCATTCCATCCCCAACGCAACTATTACCACTATCATCCATATCATTACCATTATCATCATCTTTGGTAAGTTGCGCGCGTAAGTACTCTCACTTACATTAAGAAAAAAAAAACTGGAATATTTAACACTTACCTTTGAAGAAATACGTATGTAAAAATAAAGAAATAGATACATGACGAGGTACATACATATGCAGTTGCTGATCTATATAATATATTAATTCTACATTCATAAATGCTCCTGTGTTCTTAATTAAAAACTCGAGTGCAGCATTAAATTAATTTTACTGTCATTGCATTTTATTTTAAAAACATGAACATAAATTTGGCCGTCTGCTGTAGTCGGCATAGGCGCATACAAAATTAGCTTTGAGGGATTATTATTTGCCTAGACGACATCCTAATTAACGCAACATTTTCTTTGTCTGTATAACAGAACATTTTCAAATAACGTCTGACAAAAAGGGCATAAATAAAAAAGAAAATGTTTGAAAATCTCGCTCACGCCTACTTTTCGTTAAACCAGTAATATTTAAACTCTTGAAACAAATTAAAATTCTTTTAAACAATAAAACTACTGGAATATCAAAAGGAAAGCTTGATGAAGTTTATAATGAAGTCTGCGAATTAAACTTTAGGAGAATAACGAACGAATTTGTTTTTATTACGAATTCACTTTTTAAACCGAATGAAGGTGACAAGACACAAATAGAGGTGTCTTGTCTGAGAATTTCGATTGGCAGTATTTTTTAGTGTTGTTGCTTAATAAAGCCGCTGTAAAATCTACTGTTTTTACTGATTTTTTTTTATAATTATTTGCACATAATTATAAAAAAAAACTACTTAACTGAAAAGAAGTTCCGGCATTGGGCGTCTAATAAATTGTAGGTTAACATTGCATGAATACAAGCCTTTATTGTTTCTTTCTTGACTGTTCCTATTATCTACAGCTATATGCCTAATGGTTTAGGGTACGGTCTGCGAAACATAAGGTCGTAGGTTCGAATCCACCATTTAACTTTTGTCGTGAACCATCTCTTAGCACAAGCATTTTCAGCTTAGTTGGAGTGGTGAATCGAAATATTAGTAACTTTAACAGTATTGCTAGTATTGTTTTAAAAAAAATGATTTAAAAGTCTTAGTACTCTATCTACCCTGCAAAGGAATATAGACGATAGGTTTAGTATAGAATGAAAAAAAAATACTAGAAATAACTTTTAAGCCAATAAAATTCCAAATTTTCCCCACACTTAAAGATTAAAGGATTGTCTATTGTGTTCACGCACAATTTAACTTGTTGCGCAATAAAAGATCCATTATTTTTGAAGGTGGCCATTTTCCACCACGCTGAGCAGCAAGATGCTTAAACTTTTAGGGAGGTATTTCATTTCTTAAATATTCATACCAAATATATATTTATCAGATCGCAAGTGCTGAGTAATTTACGTATTTTTATAATATTCTTTTTAATAATGTTGATGCGTCTGTATTATATTGACAATAGTTATATCACTAAGTGGTTTCCGTAGGATGTATTATTACAGGGAATAAATGTTGAAAGTATAAGAAAGAAGACCATGCTTTCCAAAATGGAGGGAAATATGTTACGTGATAATTGCCTCGCTTCGCTAAATGGAGCGGAGGGGGGGGGGGGGAACAAACGAGCACATTGCACTTGATGGAAAGTGATGACTCATAACATCCTCATACATCCTCGTTAAGGTATCATAATGTTGATGCGTTATCACCCCTAAGGAACATGGGTTACCTCGTTACTAGTAATAAGGTCTCCGGAACCCTACATACATCAGACGAAACACAGTGTGGCTTTTTAAAATTCCACACTTGTATTCTGTGAGAATGTGGTACTTCCACGGTCGACTGGTCGTTCAACCCATTCGTACTGTAGCTAGATCACAAATGCAGTGTGGCTCTACCTCTGAAAAAGCTAACAATATGTATTTTGAATGGTTTCAATTTCGACTTGGATTCTAACTCTAGCGATATTCTTTGATTTAGGCGGACGTTATAAACAGTGCGACCATATATAGAATGGTATTACGATGTCAAAGAAATTTATGACCGTGCTATTGTTTACACGTTTTGCCACTCCGTAATAATGCCCAAAAATTTCTTTGTTATAGTAAAATACGTCTATTGCTCTGTTCCTTCTTGTCGGGCACGGGTCGTTTTTCCGGGACTTTTACCAGTTTCTACAACATTTATTATATTTGTATATTTATTTTAACTTGATCAGCCATCGATGTCATTGCGTGATTGACACTTCTTATAGGGCGGGTATCTGTAGGCATTTCACCAGGATAAAAATAAATAAAAAAGAATCCACTGGTCGGGATAAGTTAGGTTCAACAGTTACTCCCACCTCAACAAAATTTACGATACATATGAGTTGCTAGTCCCGATGACTGAGAAGAGATGCTCTCAACCAGTTACTGAAGCTAGGGTTTCCTACACTCATGATACGTTATATAGCAGTGTTATGATGGTATTCAGGCTGGTGTGGAAAGAAACTACATACAGAAAATTAGATGTACTCTATATAATATACATATATATTCTATAAGGGTTAAGACACAATATAGATTGGATTGGATTGAAGTTTGGACTTTAAGTGTTTATTTATTTGAAAAAAAAATCATTACAAAGCTAATGAAATATGCACGTATCACATATCATATCACAGCTGCAATATGACGGTTACCTCTTTAAACATAAACGACGAAAACATTTGACAACTATATTAAATTATCATACTCATATCTTGGACTAAATATTTACAATAAATTGTAAAAAATTGCATACTTAATATACGAGTATATACCCCAAAATGAAATGAAACAGTAAAAGTAAATTTTTATTTAAATCTTAGACTATCGAAAACCTTTCAACCTTTTGACATTTTCTAAATAAATTACACTTTACATCCCCAACACATTCATATGCACACAGTTTAGCATCGTAAATACGGTTACACTTCAACCTTTATTAACATTCGCATATTCACGTTTTATACAAATGCGTATCATATTTCGTTTTAATTTTTACCAAAACACTACGATCGCAGCCGGAGCCCTGGAGATCTGTAACAAAGGTTTTTATCAAAGCCTACATCAGGCACCAGTCTCTCATAAATGGTATCTGATTATGATCATAATGTGATCTGTAGTTATCTGATATTGTATACTTAAACAATCAATTATGAAGAGGGATTTATGATTAAGGGATTATGAAACCAGAGTTTACCTTCCCTAATTTTACATTATTTCCTTAACTATATAAAACTAGGGCCTGCTATGTGATGAAAACGTTTTGCCTTTGGACACCGCGGCGTAGTTAAGTAAATATTCCTGTAATTGCGTTGCCTAAAAAATGCGAAGATAAATTTTTGGTCGCAGGCGGGAGCCCGCATACGTAATGAGCCTCACTGGGATTATTATTTGCGTAGCTGACATCCTAATTAACGCGGCGTTCAGTTTTTTCTTTGACTGCGTGCTGAAATTATGTTGGAAAACATAATATAGAGGGGACAACTAGAAGTTTTGCGAAATTGGTACATTTTTATCTAGTAACCGTAAAGCTTAGGGTTATGATTTTAATAGCACTAACGATTTAAAAGTTATAGGTTTTTGTTAATGTTAGAAGACTAAATCTGAAGTAATAATGAACACTCAATATTGCTTAACTTTTGTGTTATTGATGTTATAGAAATATTCACATCAATCTTTTTTTACCTTTCGTTGGTCTAATTTTACATTTTAAGTTAAAACAAAATATTTTAGTGAAATCAAATTAAATTAATTAGAAACATTGTGCACCAAATTTCGGATAATGAGGCATACTACCTTAGTCCTTATAAAGTGAGGAAAAGATTGCCTTTGAGTCGCCTCTTATCATCAGATGAGATGTCAGTCCGTTTGTCACCCTTTACTTCTATTAAAAGTATAAACATTTATTAAATAAACTGTGTAATGGTTTTTTCTATTATATATATTTGTGTTGGTGTAATTTACTCTATAATGGTTGACTTCAGATTCTTGAATTTCGGCTGTCCATTCGTTACATTAAAATTTCTCACTAAGGATGCTTGTATAGTTATCATTTACAAATAATTCAAGTTACATTTATATTAAAAGCCCTTTTTTTTAAAATTTCGTCAATAATTTTATATAAAATCCAGTATTCAGTTCAAACGTAAACCTCTAATGAACTTGTTTCTGTGAACTATAATTTAAGAACTGACATAAAATGCCAAGCATATTGTTGTGTTCTTAGTATTTTATATATCTCTAGAATTTCATGACACCTTTCATGACCCAGACCTAGAAGAGCTACAATAGGCAGGTACGTCGATCAACAAAAGGTGGGTTCGTTTGAAAGTAAGTATGGAACAGAAAAGATTGCTAAAAAGTTTTTAGAAGTAAGTAGTAGGTTACGTCCATAGAATTTGCGACGCCTTTGCAAAAGGTTTTTGCTATTTCCTACGTAATGCCGAAAAACCGACAAGAACTCTATTATAGCAAAGTCAACATAGAGCTTGAATGTCTTTTCCGGGTTAACGTGCGAAGTGTGTAGTCTAAATTCACAAGGTTTGGGTTTCCGTTAATTAAGGAACTTTTAACTAAAACGCATTTATGTTTGTTGGTAATTTTTAATCAACGCCCAATTATAATTGACAACTGTGTCAATAAACTATACAAAAATTAGTTGTATGGTAGTAAGTTCAGCATTAAAGTAATAATTAACGGGACTTTGAAGGTATCAAGAATATATGTGCAAATAAAACTATTTTTTCTTTTTCACGCCATTCATCTCATGCTAAGTGATGGCAGCACTCACAGTGACCCATGACATCTAGTACATCCTCAATAAAGATTCTAGATGCACGTTCTTTGTCATCCCTTAGGACTGCAATGATAAATACCTACACGTGACGTTGGAATTCCGAATCCTGACACTCATCATCCGAAAGCAGCAGCGTTATACTGCTATTATTCACGCCAGTATTATGTGGACCTGCGAGGCTCTTTACTTTTTTAAAATACATAATTTCTTCAAAATTTATTAACTACTTCAACATTTTGCAAGCAGTTCTAGAAGAGCATTTTGACTAATACCTTCGATTTTGTTTCGTAAATAATCTGTAGCACATTGTGAGTAAACACACACTTACGGCTCTGAAAAGGGTTTAAGAGCTCTACTGAGGTGGATAAATAAAACTAAATGAGCTTTACCTTTTGGTTTGAGAGATATAGCAGATAGTGTTTGTTTTTAACAATTATTCCCATATCGTGTATAACAATGTCATGCACTACATCGTTAAGTAAACAAGCGACGTGTTATCGTTTTTCTATGATATTATATCTTGATATCTCTAAAGACTTCACTATAGTAATTTATGCGACTAAAGTTTATTAAGATATTGAATGGAATATTATAGGAAGGGGAATAGGAAGCCGACGTGATAGGGATTCTCAAGTCCTGTAAGGATCCGAACGACCCATCAGTCTATCGGCCTATAAACCTACTCAAAACCTTGGGTAAGGGTATAAAAGGCTCATCCTTGCCTATCAATGAGCAGTTCAGTTTTCGCACCTAACACTCATTATGAGTGCACGAGTGTTGGGTGCACCGCATCATGGAGCACATCCACACTAAATTCATTGGGGTTACCAAACCGGGGAGCTTTTCCTCGACGTGGCAAATGCCTTAGACAAGGTCGGCACTTGCCACGGGTCCGTTGTGCCAGAGCACAACGGACTCGTATACGAAGTTTATGAGCTCGGTGTGCCAAATGGATTCGTAATAATCATACGAGACTTTCTCCACAATAGAACCTTTCGATACCGTGTCGAGGGAACGCGTCCCGAGATTCACCCCTGTTCGCTTTTTTTGAATATGAGCCCGTAATGCTGAAAAACTACGATATTTTACTTGCCAAAGAATTTATAGATTCCCAGAGGTTTTATATACAATATAAATTATTATATATTATCTTGCTCGTTGGTCTCCCACAGCTTCTCAAATTGGTATCTTTAACAAAGGAAACTAAGTTACTCATAAATATCTCGTTATTAATATAAATCATATTTAATTTCCTTATTTACTTAGTATTTGTTATTGAAACTATCTTCATTTGAAATTCTATTTTGAGTCTGTGTTTAGTGTAGAATAATCCAATTAAATTTCAATTGGGATAAACAAAATTATTAACTGATAAGAAAGAAAGGTACTTTAGTGGTAACCTCGTATTGATCATCGCAGCGTAGGACTACCCCCACTAGATTGAGTGGCAACCTCGGAAAGTCTGCAGGATTTTGATGTATGCAGGTTTTAATGAATTAAGGTGCAGATTTTTTGCAATAATATTCTTAAAGGCTGGCAACACATTTGCGACTCTTCTAATGTTGCGGATGGGCGGTGGTAATCATTTACCATCAGGGTGACCCGTTTACCGTTTGCCACCCGTACTTTAAAAAAAAACTATATACACTTTTATTTAAATTTTTTTTATATTTGAAATGTCATGTAAGTATCTAGTCTATATAAGTATTTCCGACGAATATAATTTTTTTAAACAGCGATCGTGTCTAAATTTTTGTGAAAATAAAATAATACCTACAATATTTCAAGAGTATGTGGCTTCCTTTATCATATCTCGGTATCCCTGAATTTTTGAGCGACCTTTTGTGGCTCCGTTAAAGAAGAGCTAGAAAAGAAATACGTCTTTTCTAGCTCTATAGTATTCTTAGATTCATAAATGATACGCTTCAAAGTAAAATGCACTACAAAATGACTAAAAGCATACCATTTTCCTTTAGCATTAAGATTTCTTATATTTCTGCAAAAGGTAGACTATAGAATAAAACTAATTTTACGTATCGTCGATCGAATCAAAAATTTATATTTATAAGTACACAGTACCTTGAGATAACTATGATATGATATTAGGACGTCAAACACCTCAGCCCTCCCTGATCTCCGTGACCATAAGTTCTGTAAAGCACTTGAAAGGTAAAATTGTGTAAAATATTTTCGTAATATGTATAATATAACCTTCTCCCTATTTATTTAACATAACCTATTTCATTTTAGTAATGTTGGCAAGAGTTCAAACACACAAGATCGATATGATGTTTCAATTCTAAATAATTATCAAGAATACTTTCTACGTATTTAATTTCAATGAAGTATATCAGTTTAGGCCAAGAACAAGCTTTCTTCGAGCAAAGTAACGACAATGATATGAATGGATTTGTATAGAACAGATAATGGTCATGGGAAAATGTATATATTTAGTTTTATTTCTATTTAATATTAGAATATTTTAAACCAATTTTTTCAAATTTAGATAAATTATCAATGCTCAACTATGTGTAATGGTGGATTTTCTCAACGACTTATCTATTTGGTTACAAGATTACAACATGTCGAAGAGTTTTAAAGATGTTTACCAATTATTATTTGACAACGATGATTAATATGCAATTTAAAATTTTATATCTGTCTAATTGTTATTAATTATTGAATAAAACGCTAATGCTTCTTAATAAATTAAGAGAGTGGGTCCAAGTATGCTACCTTGCTGTCAATTGCGAAATTCTCAAAGCTGTCCACGATTACGCCTATCTTGGGCAGTAAGGGAAAAGGATGCTGTTGTCCGAAGCAGCATTTGGGACTCAATAAAGTTTATTCGTCACTTATTCCGCAGAGCCTGAAGACTAGTTCGTTCCATCTGTCATCACTAATAGTATCGGAAAGTGAACAGTCACTACGTGTCTACTCTTAAAGCTCAGGTGCGGTCAATGGGCCATGGAAATAGTTAATGCTTATATTGTCTCTGGCAGATATGTCGAAATCCGGTGGAGGACACTGACATGTCGACTTTTGGACTATTATTTGCATCAGCGTGAAATGTATTGCAGTGGTATATTGTGAATGAATTATCAGGCTTCGGAAAAAATCTTGATGAAACACTCTCTGTTAAAAATAATTTCTTGTACATTAAAAGCATATATAAGTTTATACATCATTGTATAAAATATAATGCAAAGAAACACACAAACAAACTTGAAGGGATTCGAAATTTTGGTGGAAATAAAATATAGTAAACAATACACAAGAAATATTGTATTTTCATTGTAATCGTGTAATATTTATTGCTACACACACATGGTAAGTATAATCGATATGCGATGTTAAAGGATGATTTTCGAGTGCCAACTTCGTCTTACATTACGTTTGTAGTACTTACTTAAACACATTGTTACATGGAGTAACTTAGAAACATGCCTCTTGGCAGCCTGTAAAGGTCTATGTTCATCATAGATGATGTAATGACGATTTTTTTATTATTACATTGTAACAAACGAGCACACAGTTCACCTGATGGCACATGACACCTACATTCATCATTGACTAAGAATCATAATGCAGATGCGTTGTCACCCTTAAGAACTGAAATGGAATGCCTCGTCACCGCTAATAAAGGTCTCCGGATGCCTACACTCACCAGACGAAACGCAGCAGTATTATGTTGCTATTTCATGCTAGCTGTTATCTATGTTAAGTCAATATTAATTAGTATTTGAATTAAAAAAATATTATCTTAATTTGAAACAGAAAAAACGTATCTTTTTCTTTATTTCGAGATACTTGTAAGTAAACAGCTTTGAAGGATTTACGAGTGTGCCCTTTTTTACATGTTATTACCACCCCGCTGGCATGATACTCCTGAAAATTTACTACCTGACCACTCCATTACTGTTTATACCTACGGCGCTCTAATTTTGTTGAAGTATTTATAGTTTATTATAGTTCTTTCCTTAAATTTTCGATATCTTACACCACCACTTCGAGCATCTAATAATTAAGATAAGAATATATGCAAGTTCCTGGACAGTGAACTGACGAAAAGCATAAATGGATTGTATATAAATAAATAATATTTTTTTCAAATTTCTAATATAAAAGTCAAAATCTAAACGCGTTTCTCTGATTTATCATTTAAGTGAAAGGGAGGTCTTTTTAACTTTGATTTTTAAAAGAACTATAGCTAAAAAGAAGTAGTGCAACTCATCTCCAGTAAAACGTCCCTGGCGGGTTTGTTAATTTATATCATTGCAATATAGACAAAATATTCACAATAAAATATAATAAAAAATATGAATTTCTAAATAAAATAAGTTGTATTACATAAAAATATAAATATTCCATTTAATTATTTTTATTATTGAAATATAATGTTAAATGCACTAGTAACGACGTATTGTAGCACCTTAAATGAAAAAAAAGCTTTTATAAATTATCAATATGATAAGAATGGTTCTTATCATATCTGTTATATCATTAATATTCTCAAAAGGAAGAACTGAATATTTTTATAAGTTTAATACATAGTGAACATTTCTATTTTAAAAAATCTTTCTTAAGTTAAAAGCGAAGAGTAGCTCAGTACCACATCAAATATTCTATTTCCTAAGAGAAAACGTATCTGTAAGTATGATTGCCGGAAATATCTCGTCGTACTACTTTTGTTTCTTAGCGAATTGCAGAAGGTTTAAAATATGTTCCAATATATATTGTATCATGGAATAGTCATGTATCTTCCGTTTAGTAAAATATTACAACATTATTACGAACACTAATAAAAGCAATATATTTTTGTTTTAATATATTTATATGATATTTGATTCCTTGCAAATTTATTTACTTTTTAATTGTGTTTTGTCTATTAAAAATGGAAATCACAAATGAAGTTCCATTTTTATTTCGATTATTATCAGAACTTGTAAAAAATGGGTGGTAGTGCACATATTGATATCGTACCCTGATACATCTTGGCAATATTCATCTTGACAGACTAGCCCAGATGTACATGCTTATTTTAATTTATCTACTTTAACTATTTTGATAGTCAAAAATTCATGCCGGGATTATATTTTTTATTATGGTAATAATGTAATAACAATATAGCACGTCTGATATATCTGAGACATAAAAACTAGAGAGAATTTTAAAAACTTTAAACTAAGACTTTATAAAAGACGGAAAAGTAGAATCCATTTTTTGTACACTATTTGACGATTATCCGTAGTTTTGAGCTTACATACTATGTACAAAAAAAATATGCACTGACTCGATCCGAGTGATGTCATTCACCGAAAATACAACGAAAAATAAATTTACTTAATTTGCATAATACTTCTTTTTGTTATTAATAGAATATAAACTCTAACGTGTAATTTTAAAGTAGTTCAGTCCCATCAGAACCACATAAATCTTCAATATGGAATGATGATGGAATGATGATTTAAGATCCGTAGTCACCTCTGAGATGTAAGATAGAATACTTCATCAACATTAATAAGGTTTTCAATTTCTTTTTTCTTCAGTTGTAACACAGAAACTCTAATTCGGAAGGTATTCCATGATGTGAAAATTAAGACAATTATTACATATATAATTTGTTTATAAGAAAACAATGTTAAGAAGATACATTGTAAATAACAGGTATTTGTATTCTGTTCATCAGAGTAGATCAGAGTTTAATAAAATAATAATTATTTTAAAGTATAGCAAAATTATTAATGCAGTATAAAATACAACAAGGTACATTGGAAATGCTTACGTCATTATCTATGGTATAATGTAATGAAACACATCACACTTGTAGGGATTCGAGAGCTCGGCAGAATAAATGAAATGAATACACAAGTGGAATATTTTTATCGTAAATTTGCATTCCTACAAGGTTTCACTAATATATTTAGGATACATGGGTATACAATACATACAATATATCTACAAGTAGGCTCAGTTAAGCTAGTATTTATTTTGTTTACGAAGAGCTTTGTCTGTTTCCATTAATATAATATTTCGCAGATTTGCAAGGTTATAAAGGTGGTAGACAATTATTAAAAATATAACCCGAAGTATTTAAAATTTGCAGTTTCTAGGGCACATATGTATATAACTTGACGCCGCAGTAGTCAATATGATAATGGATTAAGGATGTTCATGGGACTTCAAAGTCATTGCGCTTTAGGAATGTTTGATGAAGCAACAATAGTTTGCATCAGAAAATAGCTATACATAGTTAATTACTGCTAAATACTACTGCTAATACATTATTTATTGCTTGGATTAAGATAGTGCGCGCTATCCATATTTTACCGCATTCAGTTTATTGTTTAAGTAAGTTATAATGGCATGCCTTTAATTAGTTAATAATATAGACAAAAGTCTGAGATAAGTCCATAGTATTAGTGTTTGAAATAAACAATATGTTCTGAGGATTTGTTCGGATCAATTCCAGCCGCTAAGTTTAAACATCGTACATCCCGACAGAATTCAAAATTTCATCCACAACATCTCGATGGTTGCCAAACCGCCACTGTGCACTTCACGCGAAATTTTAAACCACGCACAACTACTCTGTGGAATCAGCTGTCGCCAGCGGTGTTTCCGAACCGATACGACTTAGGGTACTTCAAGAAAAGAGCCTACACCTTCCTGAAAGGCCGGCAACGCATTTGCGACTCCTCTGGTGTTCCGGATGTTCAGTGGCGGCGGTGATCACAACCATCAGGTAGGCTGCATGCTCGTTTGCCGCCTATATTATCAAAAAAGCAATAAATATTTTAAGTTAAGATTGATAAAACTTAAAAAGCTTTTATTTATTTTAAGTTAAAATACATGAAAAAATTAGGAGTATGGCCCAATTTATATTTATATAAATTAATATTATCCTGATGATGGTGGAAACCTATTACGACAGCACTCACTAAGATGTCTTTCTTTGCCACCGACCATATTGTAAAGCAACATATAAGTATGTTTGTTTTTTATATCTCTAGCATCAACGATGTATGTATCCCCGCAGTTCAGTATTTCGTGGTAAATAAAAGCACTATTCCCTAGGATATTTCTAATACTAAATATATTATCTAGGCCGTGCTTTAGGCAATTCGCAGTATACCATATACCTTATTGTCCATTATAGTTATTGATTAATCCTCTCACAAATCAGATGAATAAAACTGAGCTATACTAGTACCAACAATCGAATATATGACTATGTTAGGTGTAAATAATTATTGTATAAGAAATTTTGACATCAACGGATTATGTTCCTAAACACAGGGAAATTATTCAGATGCCAAAACGTTGTCCACCTGTTCGATTTCAAACACAATGATTTTGGTTATTACCAGATGGTGTCAACTATGCAGGAGTATAATAGTATAGTCTATACGTATTTGCGCAAATATAGAAGCTCTCACTTATTGTCATCTTCCCTAGTTCGATGTAATTAATGCAGTAAGATATAATAAGACCCAGAGCTGACAAGCAACAATATATGCTACATAAATATCTTTCTTCGGCTGGAACACACGATCCACCACGCAGCTGTTGGGAACTTGAATTATTTTAATTCTTTTATCTTTTGCAAGAGATCACAATACAGATCTCTTTGTGACCCTTGAGGCCTAGAGTGAGGGTCTACTTCGATAGCAACAATTGATTATACAAATCTGTTATTTACGACTGTGGCCCATAAATATCTACATGGATCTAGGATTTTGCTCAAATGTGAAAAGTATTTCGTGTGGTTAGTATAGAGAACCCAGCTACAGGTTCATCTCCATTCCATCTCAGTCCAGGGTGACAATATAATATCCTGAAACTTTGTCGAAATAGATGTATATGCTATGGAAAGTTTCTATTGAATAAAGATTAAGCGTTTTGTTGAAATAAATATAGATATTTTAGAATCAGAGACAAAAGCATTGACAGCACAAGCAAGTTATAAATTTTAAATATAAAAAGTCACAAAAAAGACTACATAATAATGATCAGCTATTTTGCCTGATACTGTTTAAATAGAAATGAATTCGATTCATTTGATATCATAAGAATAGGGGTTGTTTAGTTAGACTAATGCAATTCAAGTGAGTCTTACTTCCATTAAAAACTCTTACTTGCACTGTTCTTAGGTATGACTATAGTTAATTTCTAACTCCGTCTATACTTTATATATATAGATATATATATATGTATATATATATATATATATATATATTCTACCTCATATTTACAAAGTACATATAAGTCAAAGTTCTCCTATCTATTTTTCAAACTGTACCTGTTACTATTTCAATTGGACATTCGATTAAATATGTACGGCTTCACGCACAACATTCAACAATCACACTCACACTAATAATTCAATGTTTTCAATCGCGCACACGATTTCACAGTAATCCGTGTAGATATGATTTACCTTTATAACACACTTTAATAATTACATATGTACTTTAGGTGACTCTGCGGTAAAATTTGATTGACAAAAGGGCCATATTTATGTCACTATTTCTTATAAGTTTTACAATCAAAAGTTATAATATAAGACGCATAAAGTAGATAAATCATATATTCAAATAGATTGTGTTTAAATGTGTGTTGTTTAATTGTCTTTTTTAATATATTATTTTGGTTGTCTTGTTACATTTAAGTTAATAAATTTGATAGGATGACTTTGTAATATTCTGTTAAACAGTTGTATGGTGCAAAGACAAAACAAAGGTTTAGCTTAGCAGGGACGGGCTATGGTAACAATCTCCGGGACTTTTTTATTGACTGAATTTCTTTTCAAAATGGGATTATAATTTTGCACAAGCATACAATTTTAAATTTGAATTGAAAACCAATAATCAGATCTACCACGTTTTTACATTTAGTTACATTACAAGTTTTATTAGTACAAAAACTGAAATAAAGTACTTATGTCTAAAACGATTTAGTTTCATAATGTAAGATACCTGTTAAATATATAATGAATTTGGCCTGATACACGACGCTATCATGCCCATGACATTGAAACTATTTAAAATTATCGTATTATATTACATTATATGTATATTATAAATATACAAAAGGAATAAAACATACAAATCCTTAAATTAGTTTAGCCGTTGAAAAGATATGGAAGAAGAAAGGTATACATACATACATAAATACATGAACAATAAAAACATTGCACTCCTATTATGGGCAGCATTGTTAAATCGTAAACGAAAATTATATAATAGATATCGTAAATATAATAATAATTTTTCATAATAATATATTTTGTTGTGACAATTATAATATTAAACAGACAGACGACAGGTAGTTAGGTTAATTCATGTTTGAGAGTAAATAATGTCTTAAAATTATCATATCGATTATTACACTATTGGTTCACAAATATGCTCGTTTGTTAGATGCTTACAAAAGAAAAATTAAAATATTGTTTTGCATTAGTTAAAGCTAATAAATAATTCACTTTTCAGTGATAAATTATACAACTATGATGATAGTTAGTTTATTTTCATTCCTTTTTTAGCAAATTATTGTGCAGCTGTGTTCCGATAAGCAGTCGACCCATATCTATGTTAACAAAATCTCTGTAATTGCACTCAATGTGAATCATGAACATATCCAAGCAACAAGCGCCTCAGTCACTTAGAGTATCTCCTTAGTTTCTTTTATCTGATGTGTTAGCCTATTATAGTATAAAACTATTGTTATATTTACAAAATATCAAAACAAATTAACATCGACTGCAGAGTTTGAGTTTGAGAGACTCGATTTTGTCTGTAGAGTTAGTAGAAAGTTTAAGACCAATGAAAAATTAGGAATAGAAGAAAATATTTCGCATTGAATACAATGTCCCTAACGTAATTCAAATCTTTCAATGTCATTTTAGCCATGCCAAGAGTAAATTCGTATATAACGAAATGTCACGGTCACACATATATCGCAAAAACGCTGTCAACAAAGATATCTAACAAAAGATTTATTGACGACATTTGTGCGATTTGCTTTTTAAGTTTTATCTGAAGTAAATAAATATAATAGAAAAAAATTGTCGTAGGCCCGTAGTCAAGTGAAAAATGAGCTTCACTGGGATTATTATTTGCGAAACTGACATCGTAATTAACGCGACCCATATTTTTTCTTTATCTGCCTTAGTAGAATCATGTGTGTACAAATAATGAGATGACATCGTGGTATGCCATAGATCGAATCCAAAATATTTACAACTTCAAGTGGATAAAATTAAAACCATATATATATAAATATCTATACCTATACCTCTATCAATATTATACTTAGATTAATGTGCGTTTAAGTAAATACTCTACATTAATTCATACCTAAGAAACCGTATCCTCTTGCGTTAACGGTAGATATAATGGGTTGACAAATAACAAAATACGCTAAAAATATACACAAAAGGGCAATTTGCGTATTTTATAAAGCATTATACTGTTATTTTACTGTCGTACATAATTATATAATAGAGTAAAGTAGTATTACATGTAAAGTAGCTAATAATTTAGTGAGAACTGAATTCCTGTAATGTATATTATTGGTACGTACTGCATCTGAACTTTCCTCGGCTCTTACTGCTCATGCATTACAACGAACTAGGAGAAGAGAAAAAGAGATATTGCATGTGTTTGCGCGAATCCTTACGGTACTATAATAGTCTAATATAATCTTGCGCAGTTGACATCTGATAAAAACTCCGAGAGAAATGAGCATAAAGAATTACTATATCTGTCTAACCTTAACACAAAACTTATTTTAAATCCTCACCAGAACTAATATAATCTAAATGTGTCGTGAAAGCCAACTTTTCTTTTCTTTATTCTCTTTGGACGGGTGCGAGATGAGGCAATTTAAGTTCCGGTAATTTTCAGTAATACTCCTTTTAGAAAGTGATTTTAAAGTAGAGTATACAAATTATAGTATACCATTATTAATTATGTGTTTTCATTCCATAATTTTTCAATGTCCATTTACATAATTTTTTTCATCAATTTTGTTGCTATATTTTATAACAATTCTTCTATATTGTTTATTTTAGTCCAAGCCATCTCGTCGCTCAAATAGATCATCAACCAAAGTATTTAAAAACTATGTTTTTTTTAATATTCATTTGTAATTACTGTACTGGCTGCATTATTTCGAACAATATTAATGATAAAGGAAATCTAACTAAACTGTCACAAGTTAGATGCCAATTAATGTGAAGTTATATTAAATATAACAATCATAGTGTTAATAATGATTGTTTCTCTCTATTTTGGTTTTTAATAAGGTGTTCGTGTTTTAATGAAACATCAGAAACGGTACTTACAGTATATATTTTTTGTTATAATTTTACATAATAATATTAAATAATTATTCGAGATTGTTTTGAAAAAATTGAGTATTTGAATATGTTAACGTAAAATTTAACTCGATGCGCAATGAAAAATCCATTAATTTGGACATGGCAATTTTCCACCACGCTGAACAGCTCTCGGTGTTTTCTTAGATTTTTAAGTTTTTATTTTCATAAATGCTCCATTTTACTAAGTCTAGATCCTTTTGAGAGTGAATCACCTATACAAAATTTGATTGTGCCAGCTTCGAGTAATGTACGAGTATTATGTATATAATATATGTAAATTTTCATTTAGTCAAATGAAAAATAACCGGAAACACTTAACTGGAGTACTTTTGAAGAAAACTGATATCTGTGTTTGCCAAGTAGTTCGCATTTGGAAAATTTGGGTGACAACAAACACTTTATTGCTTACAGAGTTGGTATGAAGTGAACTCTCAAACATTCAAAGGTAATTTCTTTGTTTCAAATAAGCAGATAATAGATTGAATGATGGAAAATGTAAACTAGTATTTATTTGTTATAAGAATGTAAACACTAGAACCAAAACGTATCATGTGTAATGGTGGTTATAGAGTTAACGTTAATAAGTACTATTTATAAGAGATTTAATATAATGTAATGAACCATAACGATATTTCCTTAAATGATGGTGTTCTTTGTCAGGCTATATTGTCCTAAAGTCAAAATTCAATAGGTAAAATATAGGAAAAAGCGATGTGATTGGATGAAGATGTTTATAGGAAGTAATCATAACTTACCATCAGGCGAACTGTGTTTTTTTTTTAATAATATTTGAGGAGGCAAACGAGCACAGTTCACCTGATGGTAGTTAGTGACTGTGGACCACAACATCTACATTCAACCTTAACAAAGAATCAAGATACTCAAACGTCAATCAACAAGATAGTGGATCGAATCGTTGATAACCAGGTATTTTTTGATCGGCTTGTTTCACCGGCGTTGCGAAGAGATGCATCTCTTTATTTATTTATTTTTATTAATTTAACTTTTATGTACACAAAGAATTTATATAAGGAAACTAAGATAAGAAAATAATGTATCAAGGTGCAGCTTATTTTGCAATAAAAATCTCTTCCAGCAAGCCTGGTGTTAGATATGTTATCGGAAAAAAGAAACATAATGTACTACTCACAAAAAAAGAAGAAAAGTTGCATTTTGCATTTTTTATCGAATTTACCATTGGGAGTGTTTTGAGATGTTCAGAAATAATTCCAGCTGCTGCTGAGTTTAAACATCTAATTTCATCCTCATCACCTCGATGGTTGGGAATCCACCACTATGAGCTTTACGCAAAATTTCCTGCCACGCACAACTACTCTGTGAAATCAGCTGTCGCCAGCGATGTTTCCGAACCGTTACGACTTAGGGACCTTCAAGAAAATAGCCTACACCTTTCTTAAAGGCCGAAACCCATTTGCGATTTCTCTGGTGTTACAGGATGTTCATGGGCGTCGGTAATCACTTACCATCGGATGAGCTGCTTGCTCGTTTGCTACCTATTCTATAAAAAAAAGGTTTGGATAAAAGAAAGCACGTTATTTGAAGAAAGAATTTTCTCTCCTGGATGTAATTGGCAATGGTAATATATAAGACGGCCGCATGACACTGTGGTTATAGTACGGTAACGTAGTAGTTTAAGTGATGGCTGATGATTCGCATGCGAATAACAAAGTTTGTGCGCATGCATTTTATTGGACTAGGGTAGGGAATAACAAGTGATTACGGCATTTTAATTATGTTTTGTTGCTGTCGTTTGTTAATAACAAAAAACCGTGGTCGAAATTGACTTGGATCGTCGAAGTCAATTCCAATTAATACGTAAGACGTAAATAACTGTGGAAACGAAAACAGTGGTAGAGCTACACTGCAGTTTGTTTCTACCTGCAGAATGAATGGGTCAGCTCGACCGGGGTAGGAACACGCCCTCACAGAATACCAGCGTGAAATAGCAGCATAACGCTGCTGTGTTTCGTTTGGTGAGTGAAGGGATCCGGAGACCTTTATTACTGGTGATGAGGCATTCCATCTCAGTCCTCAAGGGTGACAACGCATCTGCATTACGATTCCTTGTCATGGATGAATGTAGATTTCATGGGCCGCAGGAATCACTTAACATCAGGTAAACTGTGTGCTCGTTTGTGACTCTTAATGTAATAAAAAAAGAACAGTGTAAAATAATAATACAGTGATAAAGGCTGCTCTCTTTTTGAGTTTCTAATGTAAACTGTAATACCTTTATTTATGTCATGACTAAGTCTTATATTAGGGGCGAATAAAGTGTGCGGTAAAATAAATACAAGCCTGCGAATCTTGAAATATAACACTGACTGTTTTATACATAATATGCCAAGATTAAGTCTTAAATTCTGCTTCAGTATATTATAAAGTTTGCTAAAGGTTGAATTATGTTTGAGATAATTCATTCTACTGAATGTCTCACAAAGGATATTCTCGTTCATTTAAAAATTATTATATTTTGAGTTTAATATAACATCTTCGATTTTATAGTAACTATCCAAATATCATGAGTTTTTTTTTTAATAGTTAAAGACATTTTCAAACAGGTTTGATTGCATATTTTTGTCTTATCTTAAACCTATATAAAAATGTAAGCAACTCAACTCAATTCTAAAACAGCTATTGTATATGTAAACAAGAAAACTTTAGTAGTTTTTATACGTCCCTTTTAGTAATCGTGTTGACTAAATGCATGAAGTGATTTGGATAGTATACCAGCAAAAAAATGTTGATTAGTACTTCTGTATTTTCTCTGGTAAGTGAACAAACATTACTACTAATGACAATCCATGTTAGTTATCAGGGGTGGCACAGCACAGTGTATTCATATATTATATTTATTATTGTACAATTCTAGTTATGCTTATACTATAAAGAACGAGTACCAGCGTCAAATAGTAGCATAATGCTGCTGTGTTTCGACTGATGATTGTAGGGATCAGAAGACCCTTAGGTGACAAGGTATTCCATCATACGCACCAGAACTTCTTCACAACTTTAACTTTGTGTAATGGGTACCTGCATGTAACGATTGTTTTAAAATTACGAACACGCACATTTTCATTAGAATAAAATAGCATAACTTAACCAATAATAATTTGGTTTAGTGCTTCAAATAAAGTTACTAGTTTATTTTTTTACGAAATTGAGGATGACATACGAGCAAACAGTTCACCTGATGGTGAATAAACTGTGTAACATAGAATCTACATCTATACTCAACAAAGATGCTTAAAGATGGACATGAGTTGTCATCCCTGAAAATTTAGGTGAATGCCGCCTTACCAGTACCTGGGACGCCGGATCTTTACACCTCACTTCTCACCATATGAAGCACATCAGCGTTATCTTGCTAATCACGCTGGTGTCCTGTGAGAGTGCGGTCACCAAAGCCAAGCTAACCCGTTCATGTAACTATAAAATAGCTTGAGCGACGTTATATTACCAATTAATGTTTACGTGTCTTTTATTACAATGAAATAATAAAAAAAAAAATCGTAGACCTGAGCATGCATATAAAATGATCTTCAATGGGATTATAATTTGCGAAGATGACATACTACTAATTATAATTTGCGAAGATGACATACTACTAATTAACACGACCCTCATTTTATTCTTTATCTCTCTACTGAAATTATGCTTTTTATACTTAATAATAATAATCAACTTTATTAGACAAATATTTGTACATAAGTTTCTTTATAAATATTATTTTTTATGAGACACAGAAATAGAAGGATGGCTTGTTGAACCCAGAACTAGATTAAAAACCGGTCGTGGTCTTCCGTGTTATGAAAAAAAAAATACAAAATCGGAAAATAAAAGTTATCTACTCTAGGGTATCTATTTAATAAAATTGAAGGAAAGGTAGAAGTAATGACAAGATTATGTGTATATAAGATAATGTAGTTATGTCAATAATTATTGAAGAGTATATTTTATATATTATGTGTGTTCATATTTCTGTGCATAGTTGTGAAATGGAGAGCTTGTGGGTGAGTTAGAGTTTTATAGCTTAATCAAATAATAAGCTGGTATCGTGTAATAACTAAAAACCTTTCAAATTTACTTATCTACCGCTAAAAATAATCCCTTAGTCGTATATCCTTATTTTGAAAACACTCCCCTTCCTACCTCAGCTAGTGTCGGAATCCTTGGCGTAGACACATACGTAGAATGACGTTCAGTTCCACGGTCAGTTGGAGAGCGTGGCCAAATGGCCTTTTAAAAACTGGGCGTACTTAATAGAGCAAGATAGTATTTCATGTCGACCCACTGTGTGCAACTTCACAAAGCGCAAGTTCGGCCTCAGGTGGAATAATGTTCTCATCTGTGGGCTGGGGCACCCCAATACCAGCTTCTTCCGTTTGACCGCATTCAACGGAGAGCGGCTTGAATCATTAATAACCAGGTACTTTCCGATCGGCTTGTTGCACTGGCGTTGCGAAGAGATGTTGCATCTCTTTGCATTTTTTATCGAATTTACCATGGGGAGTGATCTGAGGGGTTGTTCGGATTAATTCCAGTTGATGAGTTTAAACATTGTACATCACGACAGAGTGCCAAATTTCATCCTCATCATATCCATGGTTGGCAATCCACCACTGTGCGCTATTACGCGAAATTTCCTGCCACGCACAACGATTCTGCGGAAAACAGATCAGCTGTCGCCAGCGGTGTTCCCGAACTGATACGACTTAGGGTCCTTCAAGAAAATGCCCTAAACTTTCCTTAAAGGCCGGCAACGCATTTGCGATTTCTCTGGTGCTGCGGATGTTCATGGGCGGTGGTGATCACTTACCATCGGGTGCGCTGCTCGCACGTTTGCCACCTATTCTATAATTTGCGAAGATGACATACTACTAATTATAATTTGCGAAGATGACATACTACTAATTATAATTTGCGAAGATGACATACTACTAATTATAATTTGCGAAGATGACATACTACTAATTATAATTTGCGAAGATGACATACTACTAATTATAATTTGCGAAGATGACATACTACTAATTATAATTTGCGAAGATGACATACTACTAATTATAATTTGCGAAGATGACATACTACTAATTATAATTTGCGAAGATGACATACTACTAATTATAATTTGCGAAGATGACATACTACTAATTATAATTTGCGAAGATGACATACTACTAATTATAATTTGCGAAGATGACATACTACTAATTATAATTTGCGAAGATGACATACTACTAATTATAATTTGCGAAGATGACATACTACTAATTATAATTTGCGAAGATGACATACTACTAATTATAATTTGCGAAGATGACATACTACTAATTATAATTTGCGAAGATGACATACTACTAATTATAATTTGCGAAGATGACATACTACTAATTATAATTTGCGAAGATGACATACTACTAATTATAATTTGCGAAGATGACATACTACTAATTATAATTTGCGAAGATGACATACTACTAATTATAATTTGCGAAGATGACATACTACTAATTATAATTTGCGAAGATGACATACTACTAATTATAATTTGCGAAGATGACATACTACTAATTATAATTTGCGAAGATGACATACTACTAATTAATACGACCCTCATTTTATTCTTTATCTCTCTACTGAAATTATGCTTTTTTTACTTAATAATAATAATCAACTTTATTAGACAAATATTTGTACATAAGTTTCTTTATAAATATTATTTTTTATGAGACACAGAAATAGAAGGATGGCTTGTTGAACCCAGAACTAGATTAAAAACCGGTCGTGGTCTTCCGTGTTATGAAAAAAAAAATACAAAATCGGAAAATAAAAGTTATCTACTCTAGGGTATCTATTTAATAAAATTGAAGGAAAGGTAGAAGTAATGACAAGATTATGTGTATATAAGATAATGTAGTTATGTCAATAATTATTGAAGAGTATATTTTATATATTATGTGTGTTCATATTTCTGTGCATAGTTGTGAAATGAAGAGCTTGTGGGTGAGTTAGAGTTTTATAGCTTAATCAAATAATAAGCTGGTATCGTGTAATAACTAAAACCTTTCAAATTTACTTATCTACCGCTAAAATAATCCCTTAGTCGTATATCCTTATTTTTAAAACACTCCCCTTCCTACCTCAGCTAGTGTCGGAATCCTTGGCGTAGACACATACGTAGAATGACGTTCAGTTCCACGGTCAGTTGGAGAGCGTGGCCAAATGGCCTTTTAAAAACTGGGCGTACTTAATAGAGCAAGATAGTATTTCATGTCGACCCACTGTGTGCAACTTCACAAAGCGCAAGTTCGGCCTCAGGTGGAATAATGTTCTCATCTGTGGGCTGGGGCACCCCAATACCAGCTTCTTCCGTTTGACCGCATTCAACGGAGAGCGGCTTGAATCATTAATAACCAGGTACTTTCCGATCGGCTTGTTGCACTGGCGTTGCGAAGAGATGTTGCATCTCTTTGCATTTTTATCGAATTTACCATGGGGAGTGATCTGAGGGTTGTTCGGATTAATTCCAGTTGATGAGTTTAAACATCGTACATCACGACAGAGTGCCAAATTTCATCCTCATCATATCCATGGTTGGCAATCCACCACTGTGCGCTATTACGCGAAATTTCCTGCCACGCACAACGATTCTGCGGAAAACAGATCAGCTGTCGCCAGCGGTGTTCCCGAACTGATACGACTTAGGGTCCTTCAAGAAAATGCCCTAAACTTTCCTTAAAGGCCGGCAACGCATTTGCGATTTCTCTGGTGCTGCGGATGTTCATGTGCGGTGGTGATCACTTACCATCGGGTGGGCTGCTTGCTCGTTTGCCACCTATTCTATAAATGAAAAGAATTGATGTAAAATGAATTGCAAACTCGAATATAAATATATTATTTATAAAATACTATACATAATGTACTATAAACATCTTATATGTGTTTGCCCTTGCACGCACAAATTTAACCTCAGCGGAATTTTCTGGTTGTTACCAGATGACGTGAATTACGGAGGATATATTATAGTGCCGAACTATGCTCTAACACGGA
The DNA here is from genome assembly GCA_029286865.1 of Teinopalpus imperialis. Classification (NCBI taxonomy): domain Eukaryota; kingdom Metazoa; phylum Arthropoda; class Insecta; order Lepidoptera; family Papilionidae; genus Teinopalpus; species Teinopalpus imperialis. The sequence continues at coordinate 1,610,358 of JAGSMU010000035.1, read as the reverse complement.
GGGTAATAGAGCATATTCCGGCACTATAATATAAAATATTAAAAAGCCTTTATTTAGATTTTCTTTAATTACAAACAGATATATAATATGAACAATAAATTTAATATTATAAGTACAAATATTTAAATCGTTATGCTAAGGAAAAAGAACTAATGTGTAATGAATTAATGCCATGTAAAGAGAACGAAGGCGATGTAATCTGCTATTTAACTACTCTCACGTCAGATGTCAAAGATGGTAGCACAATGACGCTTTTAACGTTGTATTTTATAAGTTAATAATAATATTCATTCTCTTTTGGTCGATTTTCGGTAAGGTTTATTTTATGTGAATATTTATTTTAAGTGTTCTTTATGAGGAAAGCTATAAAAGTATTTATTGTACGTAAAATCATAAACACACATGTCCATAAAATATTTCTAATCGTATAGAGCACACTTATCAGAGATCGATACAAGATTAGAGAATTTTCGACCATGTTCACGCACAATTTAACTTGTTTCGCAATAAAATATCCATTAATTTTGAAGATGGGCATTTTCCACCACGCTGAGCACCGAGAGGATTTAGGATTTTTAGGACACTTTTTTCTTTTTGTAAATGTTTCTTTTCACTAAGCCTTTGGTACTTTTGAGAATATCTCAACTGTACAAAGTTTGATTTAGATAATTTCGAGTAAATTCAGTTTATGCAATTTTGCATTTACTTAAATGAAATATATCCGGAAACTCTTAAGTAAAGTACTTTTGCAGAAAACTAATATCTGTGTTTGCCAAGCAGTTCGCATTTGGAGAATTGGGGTGACAACGAAGACTTTATTACTTATAGAGTTGGCACGGAGTTTATTGATTAAATGTTACGTTTAGAACTTTCAAAGGAATTATGTCAGATATGTGGATATAAGGTTAATTGGTAATATCTAGAAAATATTTTTTCATTTATTAACTTTACTCCAGTGTACTTAACATTTACAGATCAAATATAAAGGTAGTTACTAAGTTATAAAACATATTTACATTTACATACTTATGTTCATTTAAATTCATTTCCTTCTTCTGCAATAATACACTGAAGTAAACATTTTATTGATGCAAATATACATTTTATATTACAGAATATAAACAAGAAAATCTAAACATAAGTAACAGATTGCGATTGCGTTTTATACTTAATAAAATGAAATTATTACTCTAGTATACCGTCTACGTCTTCGTTAGTTTCACACAATAGTCTCTCTTATCGAGACGGTACAACGTTATTAAATAAACAGGCAACTCGCTAGCGCCCCTTGCTCTTGTATTACTATCTGGGATTACTGCAGACACTAGCACTCGAGTAAATTATTGAAATCTTTGTTTGTGGTAAAGCTCGAGATAAAATGAAGTGCGTGATTTGAATAGAAAGTTTTTTCTCCGACATAAACTGACAAAGTAAAAGGCAATATGTGAGGCCCGAAGGAATTTGTGCGCTTTGTGGTTGCGGTTACAGAATGTTATTTCTAAAATGTCTGTTCTGAGTTTTGCTATGTACGGTTTTGATTTGGTTGAAAGTAATAAGAGAAAGAGATGATAGTAAAGATGCCTTTGTAACTAAAATTCCCATTATCTAAATAATCATATGATAGTGCTGGAACGTGATTTAGATCAATGACTACCACATTAAATGTTGCTGGTAGTATTCATTGGTTATGATTAATTGGTATGAATCTTTTATAATTATAATTATCAAAATTATATCTTTATCCTTATATCTAGTAAAACAAATTTGTATTAAATCTCATACAAGTTTATATATAAGTAGAACGGACTTGAAAAATTTCGCCTATACTTATTATTAAGGTCCCATATTATATATAAGTAGCATTAAAAATATGGGTATTCCAATTGCTTTGTATTGCACATAAAAAAAATATGACGTTTCCATAGCGTGTAGAGTGCATCTCGACATTCCTCAATCTGAAATTCAACATGATAGGAGATAAACATTGAACTGAAAACCACCAATGTGTAAAAAAATGGTTATATTTAAACAGTTAGCCTATCAACGGAACATCACTATTAAAAAAAAACTTTATTAAGATCGGTCCATCCGTTTCGGAAATATGTGATAGAATTCAGATAGGAACGTGATAAGAGCAGACCGACACGCTCAGTGTATGAGTGCTTTGGTATAAGTCAGATAACCAAACTCTGTAACCAGCTCACGGACCCCTCAGTTCCATGAGCCCTGTGTCCGATGAAGCTTTAAGAGCCGATAGGTTAACAGCGATAACATCAACAGAATCTAGGAGGTGAAAGACACAAAACGTTACATTAAAAAATAGCAACAGGAGGCAGGTAATAGAATTAGGTTCTATTTCTACTATTTCAATGAAAGCCTCACAATTCAATTTTAAGATTTATTTCAACGGAAGTTAGAGCATTGAACTATAGAGAACTGCCTCAATGGTGGCAAATGAGGCACGCTTACCGCTTGCAGTTTTAAGAAAATTTCTTTAAGAGAAGCTTTAATTCAACGTCTTTAGAAAATGCACCCGGATTTACTTTTAATGAGTTTCGAGGGTTCGACTTGGGGTTTACTTTGTAAATGAATGGTGGAGTTAGTTCGCCAAGGCTTTTGAATTATTGTATTCCGTATCTTTGTTTTTTGTTATCTACAAAGCTTCGATATAAATTGGTTCCTCTTATAGAAGAGTTAAGTATAGACTTAATTGAGATGTTTTTTTATTGTATTTAAACTTTTTGCAGATCAATTCAATTTCAATCAGTTTTTACAATTATATATATATATGGACATATATATATATATATTATACAGTCCATTATTTAAACTTTTGTCCCTCTTATGTCCTAAGTCAGTTTAGTACAAAGTATTTTTAAGATTTTATTGTTATCCAAGTGTCAGCATTTTTATCATATTTATATTTCTGCAAAATCAACAGAACTATTTGGTTGTTGATTTGAAATCGGATCACCGATCTTAGCGAATGGCGTAATATGATTGGAGAAGGGTTGAATGAGCCAGTGCCTCATTGTTCGCGCAAATAACTCTAATATAATATATTATAAAATCTTATATAATATTAAATAAAAAATAAGCGCAAATAACAGCATTTAGTATATCCTACTACGCTAATATTATTTGATATTATAAATTGTTGGTATGGTCAAATTTATCAGATCAAGGTGTTTCTGACGTAAATTGTTTTGTTATTGTAAAATTATGTACCTTTTATGTAAAAGTTTATAACAAAAATAGATATATGTAAAACTTAACATCAAAAGACAGCTAAAACACATTGAAGTAATGATAAATTAATTTCATTAATTATTCGAAAAGTAAGCTTATATATGTTAAATCTATAACCATCGTGGAATGGGAGACAATTTTAAGATTGACAGGAGTCATCAAGTTTGACGTGCGAGTACATAGGGGTTAAAACGCTCATAAATCTCCTTTCGTAGAAGGTTTACATGTAGTAATAAACGTATTTTCTTTACAGTTTTTTTATCGCATCGTATTTTTTTTATTTTTAAGACAGTTTCTGAAAAAACATTGTAAATTATATTTGTATTCATAAATTATACTGTCAGACTCCTGTACATATTTTTTTTTTATTAGAGTTTAATAACACAAAATGAAAATTGCATTTGTAACTAAAAACACATTATATTTCTTATTACTACTTGTCTTATGTTTAATGCCTAAAAATGTATAAAACATTGTAATTTGTTAATTACTCATTGTCATCACAGTTCACTTGACCATCAAGTGACTCCTGCGACACATGACATCTGCATTAATCCTCGACAAGGAATTATGATGCAGATGCATCGTCGCATTGAGGACTCAGATGGAACGCTTCGTCAGCAGTAATAAAGGTCTCTGAATGATTACACTCACCAGACGAAACACAGCAGCATTATGCTGCTATTTCAAGTTGGTATTCTGTGTGTGGAGGGCGTGGTCCTTCCCTAGTCGAGCTGACCCATTAATTCTACAGCTATGAACAAACTGCAGCGTAGCTCTACCATTGTTAATAAATGAAGTATTTTTCCTCCCTTTCCCTAAAATTATATTCCAAATGTTTTTTCTACGATATTATTATAAGTAAGTAAACAGTTTACTTGATAGCAAGGGTGGCCTATGATCTTAATGCAGATGAGTTTTCACCGTTAAGGAGTAAGTTCACTTGTCTCATCATCAACGTTCTCACCGTTAAGGAGTAAGTACGCTTGTCTCATCATCAGTGTTCTCACCGTTAAGGAGTAAGTTCACTTGCCTCATCATCATTAATAAGGTTTTCAGTTTTTTAGACACACAACAAAGCATAGTGCTAACTGATTAAACACTCCGAGGCACATGGCGGGTGTTGTAGCATCGTAAGGAAGTATAAAAAAATTACTTAACATACTCCGTATTTTATCAAGTGAAATGATTCCACTAAATTCGTTATATTATAGGACCACATAAAATATAAAATAATGAAAAAAAAACTTATTTTAAATTGTGAAACGCAGCCCTATTTTCACAGAGTGATCTTTTCAACGAAGCTTGGGGTTGGGTACGCGAAAAACTAACACACAAATATATATGTGTATTGATACACACATATTTTTAGGTTGATATCGTCATATATGACAATTGTCTAATTATTCCATCAACCTAGTATCAAATAAAAAAGTTAATCAAAAAAGGCGAGTGTAACATATATTTGTCCTCCATATACACCAGCCTTTTGATAGCGGACTAAGTGTTGACTTTCGTGTGAATCGAGTAGGCCTCGTGATGGATGGAATGGAAGTAATAGGGTTAAGTACAACCTTTCGTAATACCAATAGGTATTTATGACTCCATTAAGATCTAAGCGGTAGTAAAAAACATTACAGTTTTTTTTAAAAGAAATACCAAAATATAATATTTTAAAATTATGAATAGATCTAAATATTATATGATACTTTTAATATTATAATTGATTAAAGATCATAAAGTAGTTTACAACTATATACAACCTAGATTTAGATCTACACTAATTCTTAAAAGGGTAGAAACATTTAATAAAATTTTAAAATATTGTTAAAAATATTTGAATCATAACAGTTCCTGCTTTGCGGTTTCTAACAGTGATCTCGAAAAAGCAGAATGATTACGATGTAATATGGGTATCATATAAAAAATATGCCACTTAAGAGTATTCTTTAATAATTAGAAATAGTTTATTCAAACATTCGTCGTGATTTATTATGAAATAGTAATATAACGCTGAACGCGAATGAATGAATAAACACTTCATTGTACAAACTGGAATAGCGAAATACAAAGTAATGTACAAATAATAAATAATTTAATAAGTATAAAGGCGGACTTATCACTTAATGTGATTTCTTCGAGCCAACCTTTGGGTGATAAAGAAAAGTTAATTGTAATTTTCCAAAGTAGAACAGACAATACAAATATTAAATTATAATACAAATCTAATATTCTAAATAATACAATATTATTACGAGTTAAAAATCTTTATTATCTTTATTAAGTCTGTATACTTGTATTTTATTTAAAACTACAGTACCACGATTCATACTGCTGCAAGGTATTGTGGTACGTATTGACTTTAGACTCTTCCCAACATAAATTTTTGTATACATATATCATGTACTCGTACTATACAATACTCGTACAATACTGTATCTATATTACATTTTTGATAATTCATATATAAATATATACATAGTCTAAGGATGTCTCGTATTGAGACCATAGTTAATTTTTAAATATCACCAGCGATACACTCGCAGGATTAGTCTACTGCATGAAATAGGCTATGATAGCGAAGAGCACGAAGACACATCCATCGACGTACCACAGATTTATTTAGATTGTTATTTCATCTACTGGAGATGTGTATAACACTCTATTTGCTGAAAATACGACGTTGCCACTAGAGAACTTTTCACCCCCTTTGGTTATCAGTTCTCGCGTTCCGTTGCCACTTCATTTTACTAATCCTTTGAGCTTTTGAGCTTTAGAAGTTAACTTTTTCTTTTTTTAAGTTAAAGTTTTCTTAAAACTTTTTTCATAAAAAAATAAATATTTTAACTAACATAGAGCATCCATCCATAAGTAAATACTCTCTGCAAAGTGACTACACCAACATTATTTTACATTTGTGATTGCGAGAACTTTGATTAGACAGTTCTGAATTATGATTAATATTGGGGCCTCCGTAGTGTATTATCTTGCCCTGATTAAATTGGAATTGTGTTTGAGCCGCAGAATTATTCGGACTTTGCGTTAGGTCTTATTATTATGACTTTGTGGAGGAAATTTAAATAAACGTATGATTACTAAAACAAAAAATACATGGTAATTTTTATCAGTCCAAGTTTACTGTATTGTTTAAATCTACTGATTCATTATTTAATTGCCTAAAAGTTAGTAAAATTGCTTAATCATACAAACACTTTTGACATACTTACTATACTTTGATTATATAACTGATGGGCGAGTGTGAATTAAAACCCTTGTAACGGTGGATGGAAATTTATGCATCATGTATACCGATAAACTCACGTTCGTGAAATTAAAAATTTTAGATGAGAAGAGAATAGCGTGTGTACATCGCGATTTATCTATGTATACCCAAATTGAGAAAAAGACATAACTATATATTTATAAAAGTAACTTAAATATTTTCGTCAAATTAAAAACAAAACAGTTAAAATAACTTTATTTTGTGCTCGCAAATGTAAATGCTTAATATTCATTGTGGAACTGAAGTAAAATAGTTTAAGTGTTTTCTTTTACGTGAAAAGTAACTTATTGTTTTTGTGGGTAGAAGGATACCTTTGTAGGAGCGCTTAATTCTTATTCTTTTCTCGTCTCTCACGTAACGTAAGCTAATATTGGTTCCGAGCGTTCCCTCCCTCACCATCTAACTCCTTCCCTCCCTAACATATGAGTTTCTGGCACCACATACTTATTGTCTTACACTTTAATAAGTTTAAGGATTACTTTGTCTGGAAATATGAAAAGAGGGTTTAAACTACGGACGAAGGGTTTGTACCAACATGAGTGAACTTTTTTCTCTCGTTCCGCTGAAACTTCGAAAGAAACAGTCCACCGTTAGTAGCAACCTAACCGTGTGTGTTACGAGAAAAAGTTTGTGGCTAATATCTAAGTTTCTGGAAAGCTTCAAAACGATTTTAGGGAGTCGTTAGCTCGAGAGATGTGAGGGGAAAGTTCGTTCGTATATAAGTAAGCTACTCGTTTATTACTACTAACTTTTAATTATTAGTGAGGCAAAATAGATTTTTTTTTCGCAAAACATGTAATTAGTGCACGAGTACCAGACGCTATATTGTGACAAGTACCAGCGTATACATCGGTATAATGATGAATTGCTAGTTATTAGAAGAAATGTCGTTTTACGTGGTAGGGCTACGTTGCAGCTTTATTCTCCTTGGTTTCGATTAGTGCAAAAGGTAACAAAACAATGTTGGTTAAAAATAAAGAAAACATGCGGCGACATTTCAGGTGTTGGCGTTCGCCGGCTGAAGACTCCACCATTGAAATATTAGATCTAGACCTATGAAATTGCCGTTCTCTAGGCTATTTCAAACCAAAAAAAAGTTTTGATTAGCTGTGAATTCTAAATTCAAATTAATTTTGTTTTAAATACATGACATTCTTTTTACAAAGTCAATATTTTGTTTATTGATTAGCTTTGTACTTTCATTACGTTTGAACATTTTTCGTCATAATGGATATTTTAAAAAATTGTGTAATTACGGAATATGAGTTCCGTCGTGGTATCAACGCAGCACAAACGACACGTAACATCAACAACGTTTACGGCGACAAATTTACAAACGAACGCACAACCCATTATCGGTTTGTCCGGTTCCGTTCTGGAAATTTTGAAATAATTTCGAACCGAATTGTTACGTACGACGAAAAGTGGATTCTGTTTGAAAATCGAAAGTGCTCAGCAATTCGATTAGATCCTGGTTCAGCACCAAAGCAATGCCCTAAACAAAATGCCTTTGAAGAGTTTGTTGCCTCCCGTCCAGCTGATATTTACAAGAAGGGCATCAATAAACTACCACTGCGTTGGCAAAGATGCATCGATTACATGGGTGATTACTTTGAATAACAGAAATAAAAAAGTTTGAAAAAAAAATACTTTAACTTATTTCATACAAAACGGCAATTTCATAGGTAATTACCATGCATTCTTGAAATTGAGAAAACAATCCGGTGCATTGGGAAGATAATGTTACTTATTTATTAAAAACTATGAGTATATACATATTTCCATAAATAATGATGAAATGTTTTTTTTTGATAAATCTATAGATGCTGTAGAAGAAATGCAAATATTTTCAACGATTCCTTATTTCAATTTCGCACTGCTTAATATTGGGTTTAATTATGACTATATATATAACAGAAGCAAATGATAAATTGTCTTCAGTTATATTTTACATATCATAATTTATCTAGTAAATAAAAAAAATGTATCTCATGCTACACCATAAATGCCTGGTATTATATATATATATATATATATATATATATATATATGCCTCATCTAAAATAGAAAGATCAGTACCGTATTATCTAACCTTCTCTTGTTTAGCTATTACGAAGTCGACTACCAAGCTTGACAATTACGCTAAAATAAAGGTCTTAATAGGACTTTTCCTAATCAGTAATCAGTTAAGTAAATTAAGTTTATAAAATATGATTGTTTCTGAGGTAATTATACAATAATAAGGTGCTTATGCTCGACGGAGCAGGACGCTTACCATAGTACCGACGTAGAATAACATATTCGAGCTACTTCTTCGTTTTTGTATAGTGGTGGTGAGATAGGCTTTCTAAGTCCTTTTGACAACATATATGCTTCTTGATTCCTTATCTAAATATACTAAAAGTGGTTAAGGACCCATGATTCATTTACCATTAGCTTGTTTGTTATTACCTTATTTTTATGAATAAAAAGTTGTAGTATTATTGTTCATATATCAACTTCTATTAATATTTCTAAATTAAATTATTTTTCTACTTATTCCACTTACTTTGTTTTCGTTGTTTACCTTCAAAATTAACTAAAATACTTTTTTATGATTTCCATAAAGTGTAGCTCAAGTGTTTAAGAGCAAAATATTTGGACGCGGTATTAATAAGTGGAAATGTTCGAGAACGATTTATGAAACTTATTGAAAGCCGGATTAAAATGGTATTACGAGTATTTCAATGAAGTATAAAAATGATGACAGACGAAAATAATATTCATTTCTCCAAATTTATAAGTCTTAAAACGAAATACAAGTAAGACTACTTAGAACGGTAGACTTATTGATTAACAGTTAGTAGACGTATGTATGTATGTATGTATATTTTGTTTTATTACAATGAGTGGCTATTAATTCGTTTTAGTAATTTTAAAATGAAAATTTAAACGTCTACAATTTTTGCATAACGATAGTGTCCATCATCATTATACCTTATTTTTTATGTTATTTAAAAAGTGGACGAAACTGTTCTAAAATTACAGGTAACAATTTATGGTCCAATTCTTTTTCATTCCTTTATATAAAATAAAAAAAATAAGATGTTTAATATAATACATAAACGATAATAAAAAGTTGAACTTTAAATTATTACGTAGTTAAATTCTCATTTACTTTACGTCCACTTGGCCAAACAAACAAATTATATCACAGCAAATACACAATTTAACTACATATTTAAAATTTTGATAATTCATATAAATATGTAATATACAAATATAAATATAATTCCAAATATAATAAATACACAGTTCATCTGATAGTAAATTAAGACTGGCCCTTAACAAAGATACAAGATGTATAAAACTTATCACACTTCAGGTCTTAGGTGCAATGTCATGTATACCCTTAATTTTTCACTCTGGTACTTTGTGGGGATGAGGACTTTTCTTCGTCGAGCTGACACATTCAGGCTGTAGTGTGAATAAAATAACTACGTGGAATGAGTTAAATTAAGTTACTATTTTTATATACAAATCAATATATCTAGTAATGTACATAGTCTTACATTTGTTAGAGAAGATAATAACATCAAACAAAGCACCGACATAAAGAAGATTCTTTAATTTCCAATAATAATATCGAAACAAAGTAAGTTATTGTAAATAAATAATATATTAAGAGTTATCAAAAAATAAATAACATTCAGTCAATTACATAATACATGTTGGGATTTTCTTAGTAAAAATACGGGAAGTTTGTTATTTCCTTACAGTCATTTTATGGTCAAAATATAGAAAGGGTATTTGGCTAAACCAATTTAATACGGTAAAGTTTGTCGTAATTGCTGTTGTTGAGTAAATCGAAATGGCTCCTCTTGCGGTTTGTAATTGGTTTCCTTCAATGTACCAATCCAATTATTTTTCTAAACCCTGAAAATACTCCCCAAGTTATATGGGACCAAAGTTTCCATTTTCATTGGAGAACGATATTGTAGAGGTCGCTTTACTGCTTGCTCCCTGAGGCTAAGATAAAACTGAGTAATATTTTATATCAATTGTATGTTTGAATATTTTATCAATATTTTTTCATGACATTAGAAATGACAAATGATCAGGTGAACTGAGTACACACCTCCTGGTGGCATATGATTCCTGCAGTTCATGACACTCTTATTTATCTCTGATAAGGAATCACAATGCAAAGCCACGCCTACCGTAGCTTTTTCAATGTTAGTAACAATGGAAAAACCATGGTAGCCTTGATAACACGATCGTCAATCCTCCTAACCAACGGACGTGATTAAGTAAAGTCATTCTAAATCAGGAATCTTATGCCTAACAGCGGTCTGTTTATAGGGAAGCTGTTAAGCAATTACAATGCAAATGTGTCATTTTCCCAAAAACTAAGATGCCTCGTCACCATTCTTTCACACTAAATGAGCTAATATTTTACGCTGGTATTCTGAAAATCGTGGTCGTACCTTTAGTATTGAGCCGACTTATTTTATCAACACCGAATTGTGTCGATGTAATTATAATAAGTGTTGTACTGATAACTATGTAAGACGCTAAGGGTGTTCATAATTTTTACTCTATATGTTACAATTATTAAATATGGATAACTTGTTTATTTTCTTGCCAGCACTCGTTTCTATGTATGTAGTTTGTCTATTTTTTAATATAGTAGTTTTATTTAGTAAAAACCGCACGGGTACATACGTTAGTGTTATTTTTTTTACAAATTTTTGTCTATACCTTGGAGTAATTCTGCCATTCACTGCGACGACAAGATTATTTTCCCATTTTTAATAATCATTATCGTAACAAAGGTATTAATTATAAATAAAATAGCTAGTAAAAAGTGTTTGTAAACGCTTCATAAATTTCAATCGAGATGTTTAAAGTAATGTGATGGCCGTTTTAAAGTTAAATCATTTCTTGATATTGATCCTGAACGAGTGAAGTTTTTACATCACTAACGAGCCGTGACGAGCCGTGGGGGAATAATGAATTGCGCCACTGTTAATAGAGAGCTTTAGAACGATAGAACAATTAAAAAGTTTTACAGCGCCTCTGCTTTGTTGGTATTAATTTGAGCTTATGCACTAAAATATGTATTAAAACCACTACATTAAAAATGTAATCAACTATTGTATTTTTTTTATGAGGGTGACAAATGAGCACAAAGGATAATAGAGGTGTACAATGATGATCACTCTGGATGACTAATGATGAGCTTTCTTACATACCATTTTGTACTGTAATTATACCATATTGTACTGTGTGTAAAATGAACAATTATTTAATAATGATTTTTCCACTCCTGAGTAGGAAACCTTAAAATAAAACGTATTCTTCATCTTAATACGGTAAAACCATAAACTTATCGACCTCGTGGATGTGAGGAATTACTTAATTCTTTAGCCATGTACACTCGCCTTGAATAATATTGTATCTAACTCTGATACTCTACTAGCTTGCTCGTCTTTAACGGTATGAATGAAGGTGTAGACTCATCTGGAGAGAAGCTCGCCTTGACAGAATACCAGCGTAAAATAGCAACTGCTGTGTTTCGCATTCGTGTCAGGATGCAGGGGCCCAAATTACAGATAACGTTAGATACCTCTATATCTAACGTTATCTGTAATTCGGGCCCCGCATCCAGCATGTCCTTAAGGGTGACATGATGGATGTGCATCCTGAACTTTTATTGAGGATAGATTTGACTCATAAAGAGTATAGGATGGAAGTGTCACTCATCTATGGAGATAAAGAGGGCGCCTTATATGATAAAGAAGCCCTCTTCAGGCTGTGTTCTGTTACGTATGAAGCCTGTTATATTATTTCCTGATATTTTTATACTCTATAATATACTCGTTGGTGACTCTAGTATGAAGTTACATGTTTTAAGTTTATTTTAAAAAAATATACAAATCCTGTAAAAGATAGCAATGTTAACTAATTTGCTCTTGAGCAAGGAACGAATGAAGTAACTAGGTAATTAAACTAATGTCGGTTCTATTTGTTCAATAAATAAAAACACGAACATTTTGACTCCAGTATCCTCTGTCGTACACAGTGAATGAAATGCAAGGAACTTGCGAAAAAGGAGAGGAGAAACGCTTTACCGAGACAAAGGTGGAGCTTATTGCAAATTCCTACGCTCACCTTGCGTCGCTATTAAGCTTCCTTCGCGATACTACAATATTTTAATATTTGCAAATCTCAGTAGTGCTTCAGGACTATCATACCTAGCAATATTAAGTACTCATTATGAACTGTGTCATAGGGTTTATTATTATTGTCCAGTATCTTTCGATTTATTATTACGATTTACAGAATCCTAAGGCTATAAAAGCTTATTTAGAAGAGTTATTTTTTGTTGAATCCAGATATAGTGACAATATTTGTTCATCCTAAATTGTATACTGAAACCCTTCTTATATGGTGCTAGGTACCTCTGGATTTGCTCAAGTAGACTGTATTCATACCACCAATCGTTACGATAAACAATGTACTTTAAGTTAACGGTTGTATAGCCACTTCTCTGGGCCGAACGTATAGGGCCTAATAAATTCAAAATTATTATCCAATCTCCAAGGCACGTTATTTACATGGCATATATCTAAGTTATCTCTCACCACATCATTTGATAGAGATTTGAAAGGATATGTAACCTCAGTATCACAGGACTATGAAGCTTATAGTCACCTTTTAAGTCTATTGTAACTCCACTGCAACATAAACATAAATAACATATGGCACCCCCAATCAATTATCACTTGCCGCAAATCGTAATCAATATTGAAACAAGTTACATGATCCAATTTTGCACTTGATCAAACTTTTATCTATTACTAATTGGAAGTGGTATTGCAGTTCGAAATGTCATTGTTAAAGATCTGTACTCTGTAGGCATTATGGTAATACTGATAAAATAAAACTTTTACGACCCTATTGTCTACAGCCGTTGCAGTCTGCGTTTCATAACTTTGGTATTCGATATTATACTCTATAAAGTGAGTGTGCTTACCTATTTCTATATTATCTCGTTAGGAAAGAAGCGCATAAAGAGTCTAAGTCATTTTAAACCATTGTGACAATACTAAGTGGGTTAGAAATTACTTAAATTGGCTTTGATAAAAAATAAGAATAGATAAACAGCGTGTCAAAAGCATCATAAGTTCACGTTCATCGTCTCTTTGACGTTGTAAGCCTTAATTCTAGTTAGTTACATGTTCTAATAGTATACTGCTATGTTATATAAATTTAATAATATATCTGTTATGTTATATAACTTTATATAACATTACAGTCACTTTAAGTTAGATCGAAAGAATTCAACTTGTAATTACCAGTCAATATGTTTTCTTAGAAAAGTGTTGATTTCTAATGTTCAAATTAGTCGTAAATAAAAATCTTATATTTACTTATTTTCCGTTACTTTGTATTTATGTATTACATGCAAGAACGCGTAGTATTTCATATTAATTTTGTACTTGATTTGATGTCTGTGTCTTATTGTTTATCGATGGCATATAGTGACAGGTATTTGATTACCGTTTGCATAATGCGACATGTTAGTTTAGGTAAGGAGTAATAGAGAGCCATGGAAGGATATATAGATCTAGACACAGAATTTATAACAGGTACCATACTATATGACGGTACTATGAATACGGGTTTAGTCAAAAGTTTTCCTTACTGGACTTGGTCAGCAATAAAACCATAGAATTTGAATGCTGAATGTGAACTCTTCTGGAAACTGTGTTGTGGATTCAAGGTTGAATTCCCAGACGAGAGAAATAAAAATCTGGACTGGGTATACTGTATCCCTGACATGACATGTCCTATGTCCCTGGCACTACATCTGATCCGTCCTCTGATCTTATTGCACATGAATAAAGGTAAAAGGGGAATCTTTATTGAGGATCGATGTAAATGACATGATCCAGATCAGGTGAAATGTGTGCTCGATACTCTTTATATTATAAAACAACAATGTGTACAGACAGTCCACCTGATGGTAAGAGAAGTGATCACTACGCATGTGTTATCAGTTTTGGGTTGTGATTCGAAAAATAAAAATATATATCCCTGTGGATATAGAACTTTGAGGGCTTGGTCATTACGTAGTTAAGTCTATATATATGAGTTAGCACGCATAGTACATCCCTACCACGTAGACATATACGTATTTATATACGTTCAAGACAATATAGACGTCAGTGGTCTGCCACGAAAAACTCACATAAAAATATTCATACGAAGTATGAAAAAAATCCACAATCAGTGAAAGCGGTCCCTTGCGGCATATTGCGGGTACAGAGTTTTCATTAAACACAGAGAGAGGTTTGTGTCCAAAAAATGCCTACACCGCCCGAGGCGTCTCCCCTTCATATAAGGAATGTTGTCGCTGGAAAATTAGTTCATAAAATAAATTTATCCAACCCGCGCCTGAATAGACTAAATCTACCGTTTCTAACTCAAATACAAAACCCCTGTGCTCTTATGTAAGTTGCTTTTTATTTTGTTCTGTTGTGTTTTTTGGGTACATGTTATGAGTATTTTCTACACGTTTACAACGGTTTTTATATTATTAGTTTGACGTTGGAAAACTTATTGTTTTGTTGACGTACGATAATAAATAAATACAGTCTTGATAAATGCAAGTGCCAGTGATGAAAAATATTTTTCCTTAGATATATGGATGTTTTCCCACGATGCGTCAAGTATGTTTTTAATCAGCACCTAAAATTGCAATAAACAATTTCATTGGTGCTGGCACAGGGAATCGATCGGTCTGCTCGTTAAATAAAAAGAGCCCGGATACTGAGCTATAAGGGCTGTTTATTTTTTTATTATGACAGTAAGTAGGAAGCAGAATAATAGTAAAATGCCAGGCTGCATTTAGAAAATGGATGCTATTATATTATGTATATGCGGAAATTATTAATAATAATTTCCGTATTAGAATATAACACAATGAGGTAGAGTTCAGAGACATTCTATCTTAATCTGACACACCTTCGCCCTAGATACATCGGGTTTGGAACATTTCTGTACTTATGACCCGCGTAACTGAATATCCTTTAATGGTATTACATATTGGTCTTCTCCTTCATTAATAGGAGAAAAAGTTGTCAAAGTCTAAATAACATTCGATATATTGTTCAACACATTTATTGTCAATGCAACATTGTAATTGACGTTTTTATGAGAATTCAATAAACGAGTAACACGTGGTATCAACATTCAGGCAGCGATGAAGCTAAGGTGGAATTACGTAGGAATAACAGGGGGACACTTACAAAATTGCTTACACAGAAAACTAATATCAGTGTTTGTCAGACTGTCGCGGTCCATGTGGTACAAAATTAAACGGGCTTTATATAATTGGTGAGCTTACTTACTTTTTTTTTTTTAATTGGAAGCTCTGAGTAGAACAATTAGAAACTGGATTCTAGAACAATTTGAAACTGAGTAGGAGAACAATTAGTTATAGAGAGAAATTAATTAACCCTAAAAATTATATTTTGTAATAATAAAAAAATATTTAATTAATCAAGTGTTAAATTTATTATTTGTGAAGTGTTTTTCAATTTTATTTAATTATGTATAATTTAGTAGAATTTAGATTATACGAATATAGATATATTTTTTTTTTTTTTAAAATACAGATTAATAATTTGTTATTTAATTTATGTTATGGTGGTCTGCGTAGGGCTTAGCGCTGTTGATTCAATTCTGTGACGTATTTGTAATTTAAGTGCATTCGCATTTAAATAACTTTGAATTTTCGTGTGTAAATTATATTTTTACACATATGGATACTAGGAATTGACTGAAAATGATATTTAACGAACTTGTCACGGATGGCTAGTTGAAACGTTTCCTCTTATGTTTTGGGTCAACTTTTATACTTTAGCAGAGAAATGCCTACCTTATTGTATTCTAAATAGAACGCTGGATAGACGTGGTGCGGATTTGGCAAAACATTTTATGATCCTTTTATTGTTTTCTCAGACTAGTAATTCAAACTCATGACCTATTTAGGAAAGATGAGAAAGTCAAACTTAATAGAATTATGCGGCAAATATAGGCGTTTTATTACCTTTCAGCGCCGGTAAATTGATTTTGTTTTTCGTACTGCAAGTATTTGCAGTTGTGTTTCTTCTTTATCGATTTTATTTAAGATTACGGTGATATTTATAACGTAGTGTGTAGTCCAAAATAAAACATTACTCAAAGAGTATTTGTAGAATATATAAATATATTTTTTTAAATATAATATTAGTGGAATTATTCAGAGGGTTTGTTTCTATATGTAATTGTCCCATTTTAGAAATATTTTAAATTAAATCAATTCTAATTTGCGAGAATAAACTTTTCAAAAATAATTAACATTTTAACAAATTATCGACATAGTTGTTGCTTAATATGCAATACTAAACGCACAATATATCAAACTTCATTGGTGCCTACACTTAGGATTGTATTTGAAGTCGCAATACAGACTGGGTCAGTCTCAGTCAGTCGCTAAACTACTGCGGGATATATTTCCTGCAACAATTAAGCAAAGCGGTGTAAAATATACTTTTTTAAAGATTGATAGAAAGTATCAAAGAAGAAAGAAAATTCGTAAGTTATTCACCTAACAACGGATATCTTAATCGAATCATAAGAATTTTAATTATCTATATGAAATAATGTTTCTTATATTTATCGATCCGCTCCGGACACGATCGATTGAAAAATTTGCCATAGTGTAAAATATTTTGTTATTGCCCTATAGGCATAATGGATTACCATGTACATACCCGTTGCCTGCTGCCGTCGATTTTCAGCCTGGTGCCCTCGCCCCACCTTCCGCTGTTATATTAAAGTTACATATCATTTGATTAAGATGACTGAAGTAATAAAGACTAAATATTACTTTGAAGTAAGTCTTATATTGTAGTTCATAGGCAATATTTCAATATAAGTGTTCAAACCAACAGGTAAATAGACTACCAGACAAATACATAATATGAAAAATAAACAAAGAAAATAGAAATGTAAATTAAACACCTTTCTTTATTTTTGTATGTATTTGTGATGTACAGACATGTCAACTTATAAATTATTTAGAAAAAAAGAACGTAAATATGATCCGTTTATGTTATTCTTTGATTTAAATAATAACAGTTTTACATTTATTTGCTACGTAGTTATGTACTCTAAGAGTAAACGTTAACATTGATGGTTCGTTTTAATTTTATATGTAACCAGACATTCATTCTTAATAATTTTAAGCTAAATAATGCAAATTTACAAAAAGGCAAAACTGTTCATAATAAATAAAATAAACAGAGAGTTAACATGAGACTGTGTAAATATTTGCAAGTACTCTTTGTAAAATAAAAATATTACCAATAGTAAGAACAGCTACTTGCTGCTATACTTTGTTGTATTTTCAATGAAAATATAAATGAAGCAGGAACCGTATAACATCCTGGAACAATAAAAGCAAAAGTTTACACTTGACCAATTTTATTATCTTTAGCGCGAATGCAAACAGGATTCTTCTTCAAAGGGAATTATGAACGAAGTTGGCTACTTTGAGTTTGTCGGTTTGTAGCTAAAGTTGCTCAGTGTCCGCTGTTCGGGGGGCTTACTTGCAGTATTATAGGGATTTTAATTAAGTTCAGTTTAATTACTTACTGGCACTTTGTCCCCAAACAGGCTCATAAGCTCCACGGAAATTTCTGAACGTTGTGTAATTGATAGTTTAGAGGTGTGTTTCATATTATTAGACGTGTACGGAATCGCTTCATGGTATTTGGAGAAATTACAATCGATTTAGTTGTTTTATTTAATTTTCTTTAAATCTAAATTTAGAGGTATCTGTATGTGAATTTAACAATAATTTCAAGTGTGTTTATAAAAAGATTATAAATTATCAATATATCATAACGCTAATATTTTTTTTAATCTTATCTAAAATTATATAACTATAAACATTAATACACGTAAAATTATTTTTATAAAAACTGATATACGATTACAAATTATTGAGCCCTAGTAAGGAGATATTCTTTCTTATTCCCAAAAGGTGGGTAAATATAATATGCATAACGCATTTGTAGTTTAATATTACTTTTTATTAACGATATATGTTTATTATTTTTTTTTTATTCTTTACCGAGAATAGATATAGGTTTTAAGCCACAGATAGACATAAAAAAGTTTATTGATATAATATACCTTTTAAAATCGACTAATAACAAACAAGCTTGGCGTAAATTTGCCCATTTAGCCAGTTTTTATTAGGAGCTATTGTTAAAGTTGGGCAAAGCTTTAAGCATTAGACTTTGCATGTTATTTTTTCTTCATTTTAGTTACCGTATTTCTTTCATAACTTAAGAAAGAGCAAAAGTTAGAGGTAATTCATTTTTCCGTAACAACAAAGATCAAATAAAATTTACAACATCCGTGAACTTTGATGCCACTTCCGTAACTTATATTAAAAATTTATACAAGAAAATGCGAGGGTGTTTCATCCAGTTTTTAAATCATTTTGTTTTTCCGTACCCTCCGAGTATATGGTTATTTCACGTTTTTTTAAATGTATTTTTAATGACTTAATTTTATATGGAGAAACAATTATGGCATGATAACATCTGTTATGTGTGCAATTTCTTTTCATTGAGTATTCAGATAATAATAATGTTTTTCTTGCCTTGCTTAGTTTTTTTGTAAAATTATTAGGACGGGAGTAATTTATACCATAATCAGCAAAACAGAGTTGTGGTAGAGCCATGCTGCAGTTTCTTTTAGCTGCATTATGAATGCGTCATGCAAGCATGCAGGTCGATCATGCCCTCACAGACAATCAACGTAAAATAGCAGCATAACGCTGCTGTGTTTCAACTGGTGACTGAAGGAACCCTGAGATCCTGATCCAGTTCCTCGTGTTTTGAGTTATTAAAATAATAATTCTTCCATAGTTGATAATTATATATTAAACCTAAAAATAAGTGGATTATATTATGGTCCTAGGTGGAAAATAAAGTCTAGTCTTACTTTATGTACTTTATGTGTTCGATTGTATTTGCTATTTTGGTTAGGTGCAAGATAAAACTAGCAAGCAAATAATTTGATCTCGGTGAATTGTTTTACTGTTTTTCAGACTAAAGCGTTCTTCTTCTTCACTTTTTTTATTACATTGACGGATTTTTTATTACATTACATTGAGGGAAAACGAGCACACAGATTACCTAATGGCAAGCGATTCCTGCGGCCCAATCTACCTTCATCCTTCACAAGGAATCATAATGATGAGATGGAATGCCTCGGCACCAGTAATAAAGGTCTTCGGATCCCTTAACCTCACCTCACTAGACGAAATACAGCAGCATTGTACTCCTATTTTACGCTGGTATTCTGTAAAATGGGTCGGAAAAGAAGAAAAGAAGTTATAAGAATGGGTGAAAAATACAAATAAAAAACATTAAAACTCCTTCAAACTAAACTATGATCGATACGTTCTTCGTGTAATCTAAAAAACGATTATTATTAATACTAAAAACATACAACAACAAATCAACTTAATTTAAGTCGTCGTAAAGTTTTACTTTATGTGTATTACATTTTTTTTATAAATGCTTATGTTATAGCTCAATCGCGTTAGTAAAATTGTGGCTCATCGATACAATTATACAGTTAAGGTATAGTTACACACAATTTACAAAATATGATAAGTTATATATAATTAAATAATTTAATAACATAATAAAATATTTATTTGTTAAGCAATTATATGTCGCATTCATACGTACGTAAATACGTTTGTATTTCGTACAATGAAGTAATTATAAACTGTGTTCAATTCTGTTATTCAATATTCACATATTTTCTGTACAATATGGTCACAGGTCTTCTTTATAAGTATCGGCTTTTATATTTAAATGAAAAGTTCGCCGAATATGTCTCAATGTGGTCCACCTGGACCACTCTGGGACCTAAGGGTTTAAAGGAAGGAAGACAAAAATATTACTTTATATAAAAATATTTTCTAAGCAACATTTGTATGACTTCAACTGTATGTAAATTGCGATCGTATTTGACTATGAAACAGAGAAATGTAACAAAGAGAAGTTGCCGTTGTTTTTTTTGCAGGCGCTTTAGTTAAAGATTAAAAGACTTTTATTTACGAACTTTGTTACTGAAGTCAGCTTAGATTGCTTTTTATTATTAAAACGTATTAGATTAATCAAGTGTTATAATATGATCATGTCCTGCTAAATTTGGGACCTAAGAAGTTCAAGTTGAAATGTACATTCCAACTTTAATTACTATCCTGATTAAGAGGAAAATTGATAGATCTTAAATTATGCATTATAGTTTCTATATAACAGTATTTTAAATTTCATATGTGTATATATAACCTGGCTGATACGTCGTAAGTCCTGAGTTGAATACTGGGAAGAATATCGGAGGAACAATCTGGGTGCGTTGCATGTGATATATAAACATCCCTATGAACTTTTTGCACATTTAATTTTACCATTCATCCATCGAAATAAGCAAGTGGACGATGAGTGTTAGTTTGTGTGATGACGTGAATGCCCTCAACTTTCAAAAGATATCGCCGTGGTAGAAACCAGGAGAACATCATCATCAAATTTCAAATAAATTTGCCAAAAGTAATACTTAGATTATAGTAAACAATGCAATAACCAAATCAAAACGTCTGTAAAATAGCTAAATATTTCTCAGGCGTATCCATCATGAGGAAGCAACAAGTTAAACAGTGACTGATGCGATACCATTATTTCCAAAAGGTGAAACCTTAGTTCCCACCAGTAAAATATTCAGCCTTCTTTATACCGGCTCTATTATATAAAACAGCGAGGTGCTTTAATCCGGTAAAATGGAGATTTGTTGCCTGCGGCTCTCCTTCCATACTTTCTTTCTTTATGTTAGTTACCCTCTAGAAAATTTATTCAGTTACCTTAAAATAATTTAGGAGTGGATCTTCTTGGAAAATTGTATCGTAGTTGTTTTTTAATTCGAAAAGTTACAAGTTAATTTTCCATACCCATGTTTGAGACGTTGTTGAAATTGAATAAAGATTTTTTTATTGATGAATAAAACGCATTGATAATCGTTTCTATCCGTTATATTAATTTTAATATCATCTTCAATTTAATAAAAGGTTTAATTAATCATAAAGTTATTTAAGAAAATACAAGTATAATTTTATTATATTATATATACATACATACATTTAATATATACATACATATCATTTTTATTTCAATGTAATGTATTTATCTTCAAAAATGTTACTCGAATTTATGTTAAGTATTTAAAAAATGTTATTAAAAAGTATTTTACTGAATAGATTCTTAAAGGTTGGAGAAAGTTTAATCTTGGACAGAAGGCAATAAAATAAGGGCGCGAATTTCGTGTGAAGTCGGCGCCAAACCTGCCAGTTGCAGACAGCTATTGATAGGGTTCTCGTAATAATATTCGCATAGAGTTGTTAAATTTAATAAAGGTCAAAAAGTATTTCTTAGTTTAAAACTTACGTCACAGATTGTCTTAAAAGGGCGAACGTCCAGTAATATTTATACCTGGGTGCTACGTCGCTGTTCCTAAGTTTGATTCCTAATCGAAGAACAGTATTTGTGTAATCATAATATTGATTTCCATCTCAGAGTGTACTTTATGGGCAGCATGTATCCTTGAAACTTCATTTGAACCTTCTTCCGGAATGGGACTGGAGCCGAAAAGTGATTTCGCGGATGTTGATGCCAATAAACTATCCTACGCTGTTCGAAATCATCACCAAATAACGCGAATATATTGTCGTGGTCCAAAATAAACCTCGACGACGAATTTAATAAGAATCAAGATCCATCTACAAGAGGGGTTCATCAATAACTATTTTTCATAGGAAACCGTAAATAATATAACTTAATGAATTGAAATATTAATCCGCATTAAACAAATAATGATGTCTCCGCAGTTTGGAAATTTCATTTTAAATCAAAAGTTGGACGTTTATTTAATAATTATATATTAGAAAAATACAGGAAAGTCTAAGATAATAAAAACTAAGAATCTTCATAATGAAATATTTTAGATTTTTTAAAAGCCAAACATTGTTTTCTTACATATAATTATGTATATGGAAACGGTTTTAACCCCTCCAAATGATATAACGTAGACCGTTATTCTCTGTCATAAATTTGAATAGAATCGATTGCTGTCTGCGCCTCCGGGAAAGTTAGATTTCCCCCAGGATTTCCACGACACCTGACCGGATGTAAAATATATTCTCGATTTTTTCGCCACATACCTATTTCAGCTCCGTACAGTTCAGTAATACTAATATTAAATTCACTCCAGGCTTATTGGTAGTATTTTTTTTTGTGATTTTCATTCAGCTGAAAGAAAATTATGATTGAGAAATAAAAAAAATTAAAATAATAATAATAATGATTATTTCTTATTCAGTTATACTGTTAGCCTTAAATTAATCACAACTTATAAAAACTAAATCTTACAGGTAATTGTAGGTGCCTAGCGTGTAGATAAGGAAAACGAGATATTAATGGCCTTCTACGTAACACAACCACGGCAAGCTCCAGGTGGTCTATGAGAATCCGTTTTTTAGTCTACTTAAATCGGTCAATACTTTTTAATTACTCACTGGAACTCACTGACCTTTATGTTTTTGAGATTTACTTCCTGGCATGTATGTACATATCAGACATTTGATCAAATTGTTTAAGCAGTGTCTTACATCTGTTTAAAAGAGTTTTATAATGTTGTGGCTCAAATAACCCATGGCATGGAAATAGTATCTTACAGTACAAGATAAATTTATAAAATTAAACAAATATTTATGTGTGCATATCGTAATTTATTTCCCACTTTAAATTATCAGTTATCACACAAGACTTAACTAGGGTCCACACGCATCGTAACATTTGTTTTTAAAATCCTGCCATACTTATCCGTAAAAACGTCTGTCTCTGCTCTGAATTTTCCATAAAAGAAATTGTTGTGCGTAAAGGTATGGATAGCCCCATTGACGTCAGAATCAGTAACAGTCAAATTGTATATTCCCTGACATAAAAGAAACAGTGTTTAAATAAAAGGTTATAAAAATACAGATTTCAGTGGTATATGAAATAGTGAAGCGGATAAAAAATAAGTCACAAAATTCCATAAACAAATCAAATCATATTATCGGGAAAGTATTGAAGAGTTTATGTTTTATGTTCTCGATTTTTATCAAATACCAATATTTAAACTAGTTCAACGATATTAAAACTTTTATGCGAAAATAGGATGTTCGTAAATGGTTTTTGCGACATGTTCTTCTTTCAACCCGCAATGCGCAGAACAATAAGTCTCCCCACATTAAAAGTACTTAAGAGGCACGTAAAGACGGACAGTTAAACAATGATAGATCCTAGTTCGTTGGTAGTAGTTGAAGCTCGTTCCAAGTGACAACATGAATGGGTTGGACCAACAGGGGAAGGGCCACACTCTCACAGAATACCAGCTTCGATGTTAACATCAAAAGCTGATTCTAGCTCGGTTGTAGATTGAGTTGTAATTCATCATCGTTGACGTAAGTGTCCGGACGACCACGAGGTTAATTTTTCAAATCAAAATTTTCAGTAGGGCAAACCAATATCGGATTGTGCGTTCGTTTGTAAAGTTCTCTCCGTAAACGTTGTTGATGTTACGTGACGTTTGTGCCGCGTCAATGTCATGTTTTTAAAATAAAATTAATTTCAGCCAATCAAAACTTTTTGTTGGTTTGAAATGGGCAATACTGAAGAACGGCAATTTCATAGGTAAAATATTACTTTGTGAGGGTATGTGTACGTATATTATATTTAATTTCACTGTATAAACTTATTGTCATATACATATATATGTGATTTAGTGGTGATAATGATATAGCCAAGAAATGCCTTTACATGTATATCCCATTACTATGTTGGTGCAAAAATAGGTTTTATTAGAGGATATTCTAAAAAAGGATCTCCGAAGAAATCCTTTAATTGTGTTTTTGAATACCTCTAAGCCAGGATATTTTAGCATTATACTTCTGGATGAAAGATAGCTAGAGATTAGCCTTAGAATTTCAAATGTGTTTTCTATGTCTTACACTTAATTTATGATGTGATTATATGAAGCGACGATGCGTTATCTAATGTCTCTATCTGCAGGTTATGCTTGAATTATAATGTGAATTAATGATTATTACAAAAACTATAACATCTCCTACACATAACACTACTACAAACAACTAATTATTAAATCCATACTAGAAGCAAATCATGTCAACAAACCAAAACAATCTGATTTCTGTCCCCGATGAAAAATCAATTGAATGTCGCTGACAATTTTATTCATTGATTTACTAAGAAGTACTTAGCACAAAGGGATACATCGTTTCAAAACAAAGTTATTACGATAGTCTGAGTCCATTGAGAAGCCGTGTGGTCATCTAAGCTCCAGCTTTGTTAAAAGTCAGGATGTCATTGCCTCCATAGCAGTAGTCGGTAGTTGCTTTATATATATATATATATATATATATATATATATATATATATATATATATATATAAATACATACATAAATAAATAATTTATATAAAAAAATTAAGTTAGTAAATATTAGAGTGGTATATAATTTTTACGTATTTTACTTACTGCCTTAATTTTGCAATTTTTGCCGAACCTCGAGATGCCAGCAATTTCCTTTAAAAACTCTTTCTCGCAAATATTTCTCATAGCAATGTTGATGCCTGGTGAGAATTTCTTTGAGGATTCAACCCAAACGAACCAGCGTACTTTTACCTGCATAAAAAATGTGCTATTCTGAATATGGCCTTACATTTTGTAGTTTTATTCTGTTTAAGCGTAAAGTTACGGCTGTAAAATAAATAAATTTTCTTCTCAGTGTACTTTTATAGCCAGCATTTTGTTTCGGATTAAGTTATGATTCATGTTTCAGACAGCGTAGTTTCCCTATTTTCTTTAAATAGCTTTTTCCTTTTTGATATAATACATATATATTTATATATATAACTAGTCTTGCCATAAATACTGTCACATAAAAACTTTTCTTTTTTTAAAGTTTTTTATTATTTTGAATTTGGAACACGTATATTATTTTAAAAACTCCTTTCGATTTTGCGCCATTCCACATATTTTTTCGTGTTCATTATCAAATTACAATATGGAATGGGGTGTTAAAGAAAATAGGATTGCCGTGATCGCCTTGCACAAAGTGGGTATGGACCCGTCGGTCATATTCCAGACACTTCAAAAGCTTGGTATCACCCGTATATTCGTATATCGTACTATTAACAGATACAACAACACTTCCTCTGTCGAAGACCAGAAAAGATCGGGGCGGCCGCGTGCTGTTAGAACTACAAAGGATGTTAACGCCAGAATTCGTCGAAACTCCATTAGGAAGCAAAAAATCTTATTGCGAGAAATGAAGATTCCCGCTAGGACTCTGTCGCGTATTATAAAACAAGATCTAAATCGGTGCTTATCATCGATATAATGCCCTAAATCAATCTTTACAATTTATCGATCAAAACACCTTCTGTTGGGATACGCAGGTGAAAGAAATATCCTCCTTATCGATGAAAAATTTTTCATGATTGAATAACACTACAATAAGCAAAATGATAAAGTGTACGCTCACAGTTCTAAAGAAGCTGCTCAAGTGGTAGGAAAGGTACAACGTGGTCATCATCCTGTGTCAGTGATAGTTTGGTGGGGCGTGTCTTATCAAGGAGTCACAAAACTACATTTTTGTGAAAAAGGAGTGAAAACTTTTTGTAATTTGATAATGAACACGAAAAAATATGTGAAATGTCGCAAAATCGAAAGAAGTTTTAAAAATAATATACTTGTTCCAAATACAAAATAATTAAAAACTTGAAAAAAAAAGTTAAGTTTTTGTTATATATATATATACATATATATATATATATATATATATATATATATATATATATATATATATATATATATATATATACATATAATACATATACATATAAAAAAATGATAAGAAATTCCTGTGATCAATAAAATGCGGAGGCGCTGTCACCCATGATGTCTAAGATGGAATGGTTCATTCGTAATAAGGTACCCAGGTCCTTCTTTCACCAAATTAAATAGCAATAAACTACTATTTTACGTTGGTATCAAGGTCGAGACGCCCTATTCGTGCTATGGCAAGAAGCATTGATGTTTATGTTAAAATAAAGGGAATTTATCTTCACTCAATAATATATATTATTTTTATTACATTGAGAGTTGCAAATGAGCACACAGTTCATCTGATGTTAAGTGATTCCTGCGGCCCATGACGTCTATATTCATCCCTGATAAGGAATAATAATGCAGATGCTTTGTCATCCTTGAGGACTGAGATGGAATGGCTCGTCACCAGTAATAAATGTCCCCGGATCCCTACACTCACCAGACGAAACACAGCAGCGTTACGCTGCTATTTCACGCCGGTATTCTGTGAGAGCATGGTCGTACGCCGGTCCATCTCACCTATTCATTCTGCAATTAGAAACATACTGCAGTGTACCTCCTACCACTGTTTGAATTATCGTGAAATATAATGAATATTAGAAGTAACTTTAATATAGCATAGTGTCGAAATCGAATTTGTTACATATACGTAGTAGAGTGTTCCTTTTTATTTTTTACTTAATTTGGGCAGCATTCAGGCGTCATGAAACATTTTTATATTTTGTTTAATTTGCAATATATATTATACTGAAACATACCCCTAGCACACCGAGGTCCTTTGATATAACAGAATAAAATAACAGGGTCGATGATCCATTATCATATTTTTCATGACTTGCTGCTACTTTTACGAAAGGTTTATAGCTTTGTACGGTGAACGAAAGTATCTTAATCACGTAGTTACTCTGTAAGTTGAATTAATGATTTACACACTACTACTATTAATTAATAAAAGTATAAGTAAAATATTTTTAATTTGTTTTGTATCTTTTGGTCTTAAATCATCGCATTACCTACAATGTTTTTAAATCTGACCCCAATAATTTTGGGGTAATTTAAAGAAACATGAATGGTATTGTAGAGGAAAATTAGAGAATAGTGTATATTGTCTATTGGCGTATTCTTATGAAGCCCATTGCGGATGTTAAGTACATTGATACGTTGGGTTCATAAAAAATGTAAGGAAATATATAATAAAAAAAATAATAGTCCTCACCGATTTCTGAGAATATCTTTGACCAATACAACTTAAAAGAAGAGATTAACTGAACAGACTTAATTCTAAACGTGAAATAATATGTCGGATAGGTATGCAACACTCAAGTGATCTACACGCGGGAACCCACCACACCTTTCAGCGTATTGGCATGCTCGATGTTAAAAAAGATTTAATTTAAAACCAAAAGTTGTTTAATTATTTATTGTTTTTTTTAAATTACATACACTTTAGTAAAAATATATATAAAGTTATCGAAAACAAAAATGAACAGTAAATCATAATATCCCCTAGTGGACCAATAGAACTTAATAGTCCACTATGAAATTAAGCAAAACATTTTCTAACAAAATGTTCTTAGCAATAAAGAGAAAATAATAGCTTATTCACAATAGAAACTACAGAAAACGTATGTAGTGTAGAAATCACTTACCGGTACTATGTGAAAACGAGGTTGTTAAAAATATTTCCATATTAGAATAAAGGCGTTGTCTTTAACAGTAACAAAAGAATTATTACTAGCATGGTATTATAAAACACTGATTGATAATAGATAATGATTAAAATTGTCATAATATGGCTAATGGGGTGCGAGTTCACCTGAGGTCAATATTTCTGTTACGCCCAAATTTTCAGTCAAGTTCTTAAACTTTTTAAATTAATTTACACCTTCTTTAAAATACAACGCTTATCTAATTTAAAATTATATTACAAGAAAAACATATTTTTAAACGCATTCTATTATGAATATCGTCCTTACTATTGAATAGAAGAAATGTATTAAACTATTCATACTAGACTAAACAGAGAATGCAATCAAAATGTCGGATATAATAAAGCCTAGTGGATAAAATATGAAATTTATTCAATACGAACGTAGTTTCTTTCTAAAAATAAGGCAGCCGATGTCACTAGCAGTGCAGACACGAAAATATAACGATATAACATGTTTCAGTTTACGATGTTTGCACTCTGATTGCAGCGGGGCATTTCAAAATTCATAAATTTATGTGAACGGATGTACATTATTATAATCTCATTATAATAATGAATGATTTACTTTAAACATTGATACTAATCTTCACGGTGAACAGGAAATACATTTGTTGATAGGTTGATTGAAATGAGTGATTAGGTGGATTTAAATTTTTAATGTGAAATAGATGAACATGAAGAAATATTAAAGTTTAGCCTTGATTATATCTAAATTAGTGTATGTTATAAAAGTATAAGAATAAAAATTTTACATGATATATCATTAAATATATATATATATATACACACACATATATATATATATATATATATATATATATATATATATAGACAACGCCTTTATTCTAATATGGAAATAATTTTAACAACCTCGTTTTCACATACTACCGGTAAGTGATTTCTACACTACATACGTTTTCTGTAGTTTCTACTGTGAGTAAGCAATTTTTATCTTTATTGCTAAGAACATTTTGTTAGAAAATGTTTTGCTTAATTTCATAGTGGACTATTAAGTTCTATTGGTCCACTAGAAGATATTATGATTTACTGTTCATTTTTGTTTTCGATAACTTTATATATATTTTTTCTAAAGTGTATGTAATTTAAAAAACACAATAAATAATTAAACAACTTTTGGTTTTAAATTAAATGTTTTTTAACATCGAGCATGCCAATACGCTGAAAGGTGTGGTGGGTTCCCGCGTGTGGATAACTTGAGTGTTGCATACCTATCCGACATATAAATTCACGTTTAGAACTAAGTCTGTTCAGTTGTTCTCCTCTTTTAAGTTGTATTGGTCAAAAATATTCTCAGAAATCGGTGAGGACTATTATTTTTTTATTATATATTTCCTTACATTTTTTATGAACCCAACGTATCAATGTACTTAACATCCGCAATGGGCTTCATAAGAATTCGACAATAGACAATATACACTATTCTCTAATTTTCCTCTACAATACCATTCATGTTTCTATTAATTACCCCAAAATTATTGGGGTCAGATTTAAAAACATTGTAGGTAATGCGATGATTTAAGACCAAAGGATACAAAACAAATTGAAAATATTTTGATTTAAATTTTTAATGTGAAATAGATGAACATGAAGAAATATTAAAGTTTAGCCTTGATTATATCTAAATTAGTGTATGTTATAAAAGTATAAGAATAAAAATTTTACATGATATATCATTAAATATATATATATATATATATACACACATATATATATATACGTATATATATATATATACACACATATATATATATATATATATATATATATATATATATATATATATATATAGCATTGAAGACAAAAACCGAGTTGGTTTTCATCGAAACTAGCGGCAGATTTGTTCTCACTGTTTGTCTGATAAAAGTTATTAGGGGATCATATCATTCCTTACGCAGGCTTTATCGGTGAAAGCTTTGCTAAGGCAGGTGCAGGCAATGCCCTTCCACATACTACAGATTCTGGGGTACCTGCATGAGGTCAAACTTGAGTGCATGGAGTAGCCAGCACGTAATCTAAAAGGACTTATTACACACCACCTAACAACAATATTCTTGTGCATTAACGGGACACGAAAAATTCGGGCAAGAAATCCTGCGCCAGCTACGAAATCGATGCTTGAAGCCGCACTCGCTGAAGAATGGGATGGTATAAAATTAGGAGCCGTAATTGATTTAAGATGGAATTCCTAGTTTTCTGTTATTAATTCTACTTCACCGGTCGAACCAACCCATTCATATTGCAGCTAGAAACTACCTACATCATGGCATCACAGTAGTTACATAAACCTGCATATTATTCAGAAAAAATATAGTTAAATGTTATGTTAAGTGCCTTGAAAAGAAAGATTACTAAGAATAGATGCAAAATATTAAAATATTTTTGAAGAAATTTAATTTTGTGATGCATTTAATTTAAATGAATATAAAAACTGTCCTTCCATCGTGTGTTCTAGTTTTCACTGTTAGATTAATTTTGGAGGAAAGTTTCTTGTCTAAGCGCTTGCTTTTAATTCACGATACGATAGCAAACCGAGTACGCTCTAACACTCTTTATAAATAAAATAACTAAAGAAGCAATAGCCCCACAGCGCGATTTATATATACATATATATATATATATATATATATATATATATATATTATATGTAAGTTTTATATATATATCTTGAAAATATTTAGCTCAATCTACTGCAGAAAGAAAGAACACGAAAATATGAGAAACATTATATTTGCAATACACAATCTCTGTCTGTCTGTTTGCTGGAGTTGAAAATATTAATAAAGATGTTGAGACAAAAATACTTCGTAGATAGTCCTGCGGTTCAACATACGGAATCCCTAATAAGAGAGGCTTATGGCGAATAACATCTGGGGCCCGAGGATGGCAAACACTTTGCGGTAAACACGAGGTTATAGTAAGAAAAATGTTTTTGTTTCCCAGAACTCTCCTTATATTTTGTCCTATCTCGTGTTTTGTGTACACAACCCTGAGGCGATGCAGGATCTTGTTTACTTATCTAACTGGCGTTGACTTTGTGTAATATGAAATCTTCTCGGGAATTACGTTGCTTCGTACGAGTATAGTCCCTTGTTAGGTTATTCCTTTGATATGTAACATTATTTATTCAACTGCTGAGTGATCTTTAATATTTTTATAGTAGTCTTTAATCTAAATATTAAATTAATTAGCTAATTAGCTTTGACTAATGGCTTAGAGTTTAGTATCTTCTATCCATTGACTACAATTGTACCCAAAAACAATATTTGTATACCATGCTTATTATCCGGATTTATGATTATTGATGAGTGTTGTTTATAAGGTGTCCGGTTTCTTTCTTCATCCGTCGAAACGCTGGTATTTTTTCAATACATGATCTTTAGCCGTTCGGTTTAACCTTTTCGTTAATTATTAGTTGCAACATAGGTCTAACACATAAAAATAAAAAAAATATATGATATTAAAACATATTTTGTATCAATTCTTATGTAGTATTTTTATTTCACTTAGTTATATAATATTTCTATTAATGAACGAATAGATATCTAAGCATCTTTTGTTTTTTCTCGTTCAATAACATGCATTACTGTCTATTATAAAACTTATTATATTACTTTTTAAATGCATGACAAACGTTAAATTGTTTTACTGATACATCTAAATTGAAAAATACCTTTATATTATAAATCAATAGATGTCTTATCTACCAAGATATCTACCAGGGGATGGATATTTATTATCTTCTTTTGCACCCCGCTGCATTGCCGATTCTGAGCACGTCGTGTCTGGGGAGTCTAATTCTACTTCTAATTTTGTACCTTACCGACGCGAAGCGTAAGAGACTGATATTACGAAGAAATTCTTTACCTTGTTCGTGAATGTTGCTTTCCCGAAGTCTGTATAGCTTTACAATTCCATATTATTTTTGAATTTTTTAGAAGTCGAAATAGTTAAAAATTCAAAAATTGTTTTAGGATGAACTCAAACTTCCAATGGTAAATAAAAAATGGTAGATATTACTTTCTTTCAGTTTCTAAAACTTTTATAGCTATTTGTAATAGAGATAACTACTCATAAGGTTCGTCTTATTAGTCGTATAAGGTTATTTATTATGTAGATGTGACACTAGACTTATTGATGATGTTTCCAAAGCCTAAAGTAGCAGCTTTTGTTCTGTAATAAAAAAATGATGACCAATAACTACTGAAAAAATCCTATCTCAGTCCTCAAGGGGTACAACCCATCTGCATAGTGATTCCATATCTAGGTGACTGTGTGTAAAAGTAAACATGGTATGAAATATGAGATCGTGTAAAACGTTTCAATAAAGAATAATAATAATTCGATGAAAATATTGTAAATATTTAATAGTAATGTAAATATATATTTTATATTTTATTTAATAATAATATATAAAATGAATATTATCTTATATTTTATATAATAATAATGTATAATTATAATAATAATAATGTAAACAGTTAACAAAATATTAAGATTAAATACGAGGAAAACACCGGATGTGGTACAATTCGTTATACAGTGTTAAAAGCTTAGACTATCTGAAGTATATCTTTACGTTGTGGTAAGGTAAAAAAATACAAATGGCGTCTCCGCGAGCGTGTACTATTCGTGGCATGCCCAAAATGAAGTCGGTAAAATATCTAAGACATTTGTCAGTCGATTACCTGAGAGGGAGGCTCCCTCGATAATATTACAAAATTCACCGTCGTCCGTCCCCTACAACGTCTTACTGTGCTTATGAATATAAATTTTCTCGCCAATCTCTTTTTAGAGGTACGTGTAGCTATAATAGTCGATACACCACTTTATTCGTTCTATTATATTTTTTATAGCTTATTTTTTAACTTTATATTAAAGGTAACGAAGTAGTATTCTACGAAACCAGAGGATCTGCGTTCATCCTAAACAAGGTGCTAAGAAGTAGACCTGTAGTCATCCTGGAGGACTCAGATAGAATGTCTCGTTACCGTGTATCGTTGGATCATTAAGACTCTCACAGAATCATTATGCTGCTATTTCAAGCTGGTATTATGTGAGGGTATGGTCCTTTCCCGGTCGTACTATCCTATTTATGTTTCAGCTAGAATCTAGCTGTATTGTGGGATATGTAGAAATATATTGCATAAACAAAACAGAAAACCAATTTCATTGAAATCAACGTATAAAGTGAATTTAATTTCCAAATGTTTGTCTATTCATGCGTTAATAAGAAAGAAGTACGTACCAAGATTCCGTCTGCTAAGAATACAAAGCATAACCTTACGGAAAGCAAATCATGCTCTATTATTTTTAAACTATAGAATCAATTTAGATTTTTTTGTGTAGTATATAGTTTGAGGATGGATGCAGCAGATGACATGTGACACAGTCACATGTCATCTGCTGCATCCATCCTCAAAAAAGATTCAAGATGCACATACGTTGTCTATATGTTGTTATATTGAGATGGAATGCCTCGATATCTGTAAGGTCTCTATACATTCACCATATGAAACTCAAAAAAAGTACTCTGCGAGAGCGTGGTCCTTCCCCAATCCAGATGACCGATACCACTGTAGAAAAATTGCATTTGGAAAGAATTATCGCAATGTAGGCAAAGATACATATATGTATTATATAGTACAAACATGCATCAAATTTGATGCAATTGTTTAGAGATATATGTATACATAGAATAACGTGCATGAATGTTGCGCATTTTCAATAAGCATAAATCTAGGCTAACTTCAGAATCTCTTATTTCTAATGATTATAAAAAAAGAAGAAATTGAGTTCGCACATAAATCTCCAACCGTAAATACATAATTAGCGTGTTAATTAAGGCGAGTCAAATTTTTCGCAATTATACTGTTCGTTGAATTTTAACTGAGGTAATCGCAGTCTATTTTTATGTCTAGCTCGGCTATATGCACTACCGTTAAATGTTTCAAAAATTGAGCGTGTTTTTTTTACAAATATACATATTTCTAGGAAGTATCGGCAGTGCAACGTTAAGATAGTTTGCAACTATCTAGTATTGTGTGCAGCACATATTGCTCTGTTATATGTTAAAACTGTTATAAGTCTCCTTTGCCTTCACTAATCTAATGTAAAGCTAAAGTTTTCTGGTAACTTCGCATTTCGCACGAGCACACAATTCACCTTTTAGTAAGCGATGCCTGTGCGTATAAAAAACTCAATAAATTACCACCCCTAAGGACATAGTTATAGATACCTCGTTACCAATAATTGGATTTCATGTTCCCTACACTCACTATAAGTAAAACAGCAACATTTTTTCGTTACTTCACGCTTGTATTTTGTGAGGGCGTGGTCCTGCCCCGGTCAAGAACCATTCGTGTGCAGGTAGTAATTAATTGTAACATGGATAGATCATTGTTGGTTGGAGTCATCATAATATTGTAAGAATTAAAGGAATTTTCTATAATTAGTTTTTAAAAACATTATTACCCTACTGCAATTAGGGCAAATTATAAAGTCTCATATTATATATAAACATGCATCAAATTTGATGCAATTGTTTAGAGATATATGTATACATAGAATAACGTGCATGAATGTTGCGCACTTTCAATAAGCATAAATCTAGGCTAACTTCAGAATCTCTTATTTCTAATGATTATAAAAAAAGAAGAAATTGAGTTCGCACATAAATCTCCAACCGTAAATACATAATTAGCGTGTTAATTAAGGCGAGTCAAATTTTTCGCAATTATACTGTTCGTTGAATTGTAATTGTTTCATTATGCAAATTATAATCAACTGTTAAAAGGATTGCAGCGTTCAGGCCAGGTAGAATTTTGCGCGAGAAATGTTAAAATTTTTTAGGCAATCGTAAAGAAATTAGGTCGTGATTTAGCGATAGATTTGAATAAATAATATTTGAAAGCCAATGTATTTTGAATCGGATAAAGACTGTTAATGGTATAGAAATTATTATGATTCTCGTAGCAGGTCAAAGCGTTCCGAACCGCTTTAATAATACTCGTTATAGTGTAACCTCTTGTCTACGTTTATAGAAAGCTATTGAATGCAGTTTTCTTGTTTGGATATTCGATTTTGCTATTTTCAATAACAACGCATCTTTTGAATTGAATTCATTATTTAAAATAATAAATTCAATTCGCAATAAACTATACGCGATAAACTCCGCTCTTATATTGTTGCCAAGGTAATAGAAGGAGATGTTTAAGGTTATAAACTATATTATTTAATTTAAACTTGTTGAATTTGTTTTCCCTAACAAAGAGGATACTCTATGTCCTCTTATATGATGACTTTGGGCAACTGATGTATACAGCAATACACCGGCCGAAGATAAGTTATACATACATATAATGAAGTCTAAAAAAGATTTTTGTATGTTTGTGCGTCTATTTACACCAATGTCCAATTCCACAATGGATTAACAAATTTGGGGGTGCTTTACTGTGATGTAATGCGATAAGCTTGGGCTAAAATTGTGTTTTTATTTCATTTAAATCGGTTGACTAATAAAACAAAGGTATGTTAATTTTACACTTTACATCGAAATCAACTTTGATAAAACTGCAGCCGTCTTCTTCTGGAGAGGCACAGGCAACCTATTCAGCACGGCACCAGTACCTAGCCGTAGACAGCTAGGACAAATCACTATCTTCGACACATTCCATGAGTAGAATCGATCAAATTACAGCTTAAATGGCATTCAGATAGGAACGTGATCAGAGCAGACCGACACGCTCAGTGTATTAGCGCTTTGGTGTAAGTAAGAGAACCAAACTCTCTAACCAGCTCATGGACCCCTCAGTTCCGTGAGCCCTGTGTCCGATGAAACTGTAAGAGCCGCATAGGCTAACAGAATCAACATCAACAGAATCTTGATTACACTTTACGTAAGCCCTATGACATAGAAACAAGTCTAAAGAAAAAGCTGCTTGGTTGCCCGTTATTATTCGTATCAAATTAAACCTAATAGTTTATTTACCAGAATATAGTAGAAATTGTGTAACAATAGATTATTAAATGCACTAACATGGCGCGCAAATATTATAATGAATTTAAATTTAATACCATTTTAATATTGTATTAACATAATTATAGCACCACAATATTAGCTGTCAATTACTTTATTATTTCAATTAGATTTTCTAGCTTTTCTTCTAGAAAATGTTTAACATTATTATAAGATTTATTCAATAGCATATTATATAAAGTATTTTGAAACAATATCAAAGGTATAACATCCCGATACACATGCAATAAACATTTTTCTTAAATAGTTCTAATTTTAACTGAGGTAATCGCAGTCTATTTTTATGTCTAGCTCGGCTATATGCACTACCGTTAAATGTTTCAAAAAATTGAGCGTGTTTTTTTTTACAAATATACATATTTCTAGGAAGTATCGGCAGTGCAAAGTTAAGATAGTTTGCAACTATCTAGTATTGTGTGCAGCACATATTGCTCTGTTATATGTTAAAACTGTTATAAGTCTCCTTTGCCTTCACTAATCTAATGTAAAGCTAAAGTTTTCTGGTAACTTCGCATTTCAAACGATCACACAATTCACCTTTTAGTAAGCGATGCCTGTACGTATAAAAAACTCAATAAATTACCACCCCTAAGGACATAGTTATAGATACCTCGTTACCAATAATTGGGTTTCATGTTCCCTACACTCACTATAAGTAAAACAGCAACATTTTTTCGTTACTTCACGCTTGTATTTTGTGAGGGCGTGGTCCTGCCCCGGTCAAGAACCATTCGTGTGCAGGTAGTAATTAATTGTAACATGGATAGATCATTGTTGGTTGGAGTCATCATAATATTGTAAGAATTAAAGGAATTTTCTATAATTAATTTTTAAAAACATTATTACCCTACTGCAATTAGGGCAAATTATAAAGTCTCATATTATATATAGTAACACTAAAAGTGTACAGTATCCAACTATTAAAAGAACTTATGTCTGTAACTTTGTCTATATCATTTATCACTAGTCGTTGTACCGTACCGTAGCTCGTAAGAACCTAGAATGGCTCCATCATCGATCTGGTTGCGTTTAATAAATAATTGTAACCTCAACCTGTAGTAATTGTGAGATCGACCTTTCTGGAGTATTCTAGAAGTGATACGCAATTCGGAAAAGGTAAGGAAAAGCTTCCAAGGGATAATGACCGAGAATGTATCGAGACGAACACGTCAAATCCGCCTAAATGCAACCTTGTCACCATGGCTATAAGATTCCGTTTTATCTACACTTTATATACCGGATCTTCCTGTGACGGCTTTTTTGATGTCTTTACTGGATCTCTCCTTGATTACATACAGGTTCATTTTAAATGCATTTTTAGATTTCATGACTGCAATATTTCGCTTTGAGTTTGTGTTTTTTGAACACATTTTTTATATCGGTTTAACTGAAGATCTATGATTAACTGACACTTACTGACTGACTCTAACGACATATAATATAAGTGCCACGCAATTTAGTTTGAAGTTGAAGGCGATAAGGCATGAACATGTTCATCAGTTATGTTCGAAAACTTGTTGTGGTGTTAAGTGCGTAATAATATCTTTAGCAAGTGATTCCAGCTATGACCGTGTTAGAGCTACACTACAGTTTGTTTCCAGTTGTAGAATGAATGGGTCAGCTCGACCAGAGTAGGAAAACGCCTTTACAGAACACCAGCGTAAAATAGCAGGATAATGTTTCTGTGTTCCGTCTGGTGACGATTCATTCCATCTCAGTCCTCAAGGGTGACAATGCATCTGTATTATGATTCCTTGTCAAGGATGAATGTAGATGTCATGGAGCGCAGGAATCGCTTTCCATCAGGTGAACTGTGTGCTACTCTCAATGTGTTCTTTTATCGTCTAGTTCAATACGTTCTTCTGATTGGACTACTTTCCACGGAAACGCATAACGAATAATGTAAGGGTCAATATTAATATTTACATACAATTTACATACTCTTATAATTAAAATAATAATCATATATTCTGGTATAACAATTGTAATTTATATTCAGTGAAATTCTCTTGGATTTAGTTTAGATAGATTATACGAAATCCCTCCATCTAAAATAATCTACAGGGATTAGCCGTGTAGAGTACTACGTCGGTATAATAGTTAGCGGTTGACGCATCCGGCCACGCTACCGCTTACAAGGCTTACGGCTAAAATTTCTAACGCACAAAGGATGTGGGTAACCCTTGCGGAACAGAGATCCGCACATTGAAGTACCTTCAACAATATTCCGAAGTCCCCGGCTGGCTATATTTTACATAAACTGCTTTGAAATTTGGATATTGTTTGATATATTCAAGAACTACTATTTAGAAGATAGGACCATTTTCTAAATATACTATGTAAAACTTTCATTATTTACGTGTATTTTTAAGTATAGACGATATATGTATTAACAATAAATATGATTCAAATAAATTTACTAAATCAAAATTTTTGTATTTACATAATAATTCTATGAATTTGAATAATTTGAAGTAATTATATTTTTCATAAATGGTAACAGTGCGGTTTTTCAGAACAGTAATATGCCACTTTAAATAACATAACTATCTTATTGGTATCCAGATATAATGCAAAAGTATTTCTTAGAAATTCGGAATGTAATAAAAGCCCTTACGCCTCGCTTCTTTTGAGCTAGCGAATGTTTTACCAAATTGACGTCGAACATGGGATCATGCGTTCTTTTGATATGGTAATCCCTCCTTACCCTTGGGCAATAATCGATTATTAAATAGGCAAAAATCGGTATGATCAGTGAGAAACCCTTCGAATATCCAGTTTAAGAGTCTTAAGCGGATTCTTTATGAATGAAAAGGCCGATTGTAGGTCAAACACAGGCCTGTTGATCGCAGAATAATTTATAAAGGATATCTCGATTTACTAAACTCGCTGAGTATTTCTTTTCTTTATTTGCAATTGCGTTTTAGTGTTTTTGTGTAATACAGAAACGTTTTGTGCTGTTGTTTTTTCTACAGTTTTAAGTCTTTTATTTTAATGGTGTCAGACGTAGAAAATGTTATTCGTTTATATTGCTATTATTGGATTTTATTAGACCTAAAATCTAACACAAATATTAAAAAAACTACATTATAATCACTATTGAATTAACCCCTGATCAAGTGCCTGACGTCCTTGATATTAGGCTATCATATTACTATCACGTTTGTTTTTAAAATAATAATGAGGACGTGTTGAATTTAAATTTTTAGTGTTTAAAAAATTTAAAGTGTAAAGTGAATTATTTTATAAGTATTATACCTTTTCAATAAGCGCAAGGAAATTAGCCTGCTCATATCTTTGAAGGTTTTTTTTATTTTCTAACACTTTCATTACATATTACGATAGGTAATCGTGATTAAAACTCTGTGTTAAGTTCTTGGGCTACTATGAATCCTAAAATACATTTATTTTATTCAGGATACAACATCAGTGGTTTCGTTTCATTATACCTCTTCAAGTTCAAGAAGGCAATTTGTCATATTTATAACGCTTGAAAGGCGTTGTTCTATTGTAGTGATAAATGGCTTGTTAATCGATTTCAACTATTACGTCGGATATTTTTAAAGTGCCGTAAGAGAAAACAGTTGAAAAACGTACATACATAATCATTACCATCAGCTCATTAGCTCATCGCTAAAAGTAATCCTCCAGACCCTATAAGGCCATATATGGGGTTTTGCCAGGAAAAATTATCATACGCCGATTTGGCTTAGGAACATGCTTCCTGCCTGATTTTCCTTGCATAGGTTGCCCCTAGTTATGATACATACAATACAATAATAACAGTACACTTCAGAACAGATGTCATGTAAAACATATTTATGGGAAAAAGAAAATAAAAATTAACAAAAATTTTGTAATAATAAACCCACAATATTATACGGTTAATATACCTTATAACATTTGGAAACAAAAATCTGGGCAGTGTTGTTTAATGTCTTATAAGCTGCTGAATTTCGTCATCGTTCATCTGCCTTAAATACAGATATTATATGAGGATTACATCTGAATTGCTTGGTGATAATATCTGTGTCCTAGTACATGTTTCACACGCAACTTACTTGACCTTAAACTTTCGTTTGTTTTAAGTTAAGTGGCTATATTGAAATGTTTTACCATACCTTATGGTGTTGCATTTTCATGGTACCTTCCAATAGCTAACTCACCTGCTCCTTTGCCTATCGTTCATAAAAATAAAGAGATTAATTTTCTTTATCAAATGAAAGAATCTATAATAAAAACATAACTATATATTACACAGTATAATACAGTTTACTCTATACTCTATTAGTAATACTGAAAGTCTAAAATAAAATAAATACTAATTAAGAAATGTATTTCGTAAGAAATATCGTGTATATTGTTCAAAGAAACAGACATTAAACGGATTCCATCCCATGAAAAGTTTTTAGAATGATGAGTACAGTGACATTTAATTTAAAAATGAATTTCATTTTTTGAACTCATCTGTTTTTTACGAATTCAAGTTATGTCATTATTGAAATAGAGAAAGTTTGCAGACGGTGAAGACATTTTTGCTTAAATCATTTTGACGGTCGTATTTTTTCTCTCTAAAAACAAAGGAATATTTAAAAATTTTAGAAGTATAAAAACCGACTTGATATATTTCAGAATAATGTACAATGTGTTTGTATACTCTTAGAACTAATTTGATATGAGTATATATAAGCTAATTATTTAAAAGAAAAATCATTCTATATAATTAACAAACAATCAATCTTTTTCTTAACAAACGATCACAATAATTAATATTTATTATCAGACTTCCTAAATTCAATAACTCAACTGGAATAAAGCTAACGTAAATATAAACAAATATCATATAATTATCAATTAATTATTACACTTATTATATCATATTATATCTAAGCAGGTATAGGCATCACGAGAGGTCACTGACCACTCGAGACGACGACGTT
This sequence comes from Teinopalpus imperialis, assembly GCA_029286865.1. Classification (NCBI taxonomy): domain Eukaryota; kingdom Metazoa; phylum Arthropoda; class Insecta; order Lepidoptera; family Papilionidae; genus Teinopalpus; species Teinopalpus imperialis. The sequence goes on along the minus strand of JAGSMU010000035.1, from coordinate 1,569,053 downwards.
GCAGATTTTATCTCAAGCCCGTCGCGCCAAATATGACGACTTTTTGCAAAACCTCCAAAAGATGTCTGAAGAGCACGCTCCGAGGCGAACGCTGAACAAAAATGCATTACCGCGCCCCGCCGCTGCAATTACGATATTACTGTAGACTGGTATAATTACATACAATAAAAACAAAATTACAGCATTCATTGCAAAGGTAGTGTGGTGATGCGTAGCACACTTTTTTTTTCAATATAACAGTGATCAGATTCTTGGTCTACCTGGGGTTCAACAACGCGTTATAATTTGGTTATTGCCAGATTCCGTCAACTACGCAAGTTACACAATGCCTTAAGCATCCGTAACTCTTCGTTCTCTTCCCTAGTAATAATAATAATAAATAATGTAATACTAATAACTGCAATCATTGAACAATTCGTTACCCTTAATTGGGTCCCCACACTCACCATACGAAACACAGTAGCGTAATGCAGCCATTTGACGCTGGTATTCTTTGATAGCGTGATGCCTCCCCGGTCGAGACCATTTCTGTAGCAGCTAGAAACTAGCTGTAGCGTGGCTCTTTAGCTGTTAAAACAGTGTGCAAGAAACATCGAGTCAAAGTAAAGATGCATTGTCAACGGTACGGGATATACACCCATAACCGAAAATTCGGAATTTTACAACTCTAACCACTATTTCAAAATAAAAAAAAAACGTTACACTAAAGGAACTTTCAATATTATAATAATCAAACAGACTGTTTGATTATTATAATATTGAAAATTGCTCTAGTGGCTAGGTCTTTGGATTCACGAAGTCGTTGTTTTAGAAGCCTAGCTATCTTGTTCCGATTTATACCCGTGTCTAAACGTGTCGTGTACCTACAGCTACCTACGGCTACTTACCCCTTGTAACTTTTAGGATCTAAGACGGGATGAGGTATGTGAATACTTATTTGATTTTTATAATACAACAATACAGCTATATACGAAACATTGGTTGTAGTCGCACTTTGTTATAGCCACAACCGAACAAGAGTTTCATCGTAAAAATCGGTACAAGAAACTCTGCTTTTTACATCTGATTTTAACGATAAACCTGGGAAGTGAAACAGCCAGCCCATTATCTACATACATATATTATGTTTACTTTCTCTTCAACTTCGGAATAGAACAATATAAATTTTATCATTAAAATTACAATGTCTAATAAGCCCAAGCTTTGTGATAAAGATACAATATAATAATATTATATACACAGAAAGCCAGTGCGTGCTGTAGATTTAGAGAAGTATACCGGAGACCTGATTATTGGTAACGAAGAATTTTAATTCTTTTTGTAGATGTCATTGGTGGCCTAGCCTATAGGCCTCTGTAATCACTTATCATCAAGTTTACTAGGTGCTATTATTTACACCTAATTTATAAAAACATGTTGCCGTTAAGATCTATACATAAAAAAAGGTTACCCTTAAAGTGTTTCATATACAAGAATGACCAAAAGTTCTCAATTCACTCTTTTTCTATTACATATTTTTCAACACGGACAAATGATGGATCATATACGTGCAATTTGAAGAAAATAAACAAACCGTATTGGAGTTCGAAGGGCGCATCTCAGCCTGTGCCTGATCGGAAATTCCGTTACCCGCAGAGGGAATCGACTAGTGCGAGTCCGTTTGAACTTTCCTAAGTTTGCCGTCGTGGTACCAAACTCTTCTGTGTGTGCTTAGGGCTACCATATTTTTTTATGCAAAACGAACTATAAAAAGTTAAGGTACAAAGAAAAATTTATAATTTTGAGTAAAAGTATTCGTTATAAATTGTCCTGAAAATTTAAAAGGACGATGGAAAGAAAGAAGTATTTTTATTAATCTAAGAAATTAGAATTAACTTCACAAAAATTAGACATTTTACAAGAACTAGAGATAAAAACGTAACTTTTTTAAATGTTATTTGCAGTTACATTCTTATATCTTATGGTTTTGATTTAATATATACATTTATAGAAGGTTTGGTGTTATTTCAAAGTCGCATAAATATTGAAGTAAAATTTTTTATTGAATTGAAATTTATTTTTATTATCTTATTATTATTTTATTAATATGTTTATTTCCTAAACCTAAAAGTTAAGTTGAGATTTTTATTTTCGTATAATAGAAGGAACTTTTGGCAGGATTCGTGAACCTTGGTTACCCTACACCCACTTTTGCGAACTGCACGTGATTGAATTCCGTACGTATAAAAGTTTATGTTTAAAGAGCATAGTTTAACTTCTTACTCCGCAAAATGGCATTGGAGATGCGTCAATTGCGGGTTATCTTCGTTTTATTAGTTCTTCAATTTTATGTTCTTATGTTTGGAATATGTAAATTTAATTTAAAGTAAAACGAAGCAAATACCTACCAGTTTTGTTTTCTGAAATCTATTGACTACTGTATCGTATAATGTCCTTTAAAATCCTTCGTAGTGAAATCCAAATAGGGCCAAAGTAAATTAAATTTAAATATATATACAAAAAACCGAATTGTGTTAAAAGAATCATGCTAAGAGAGCGGAGGCTTGTCTTACGTATGTACAAAAATATAAATATAATCTAGCTAGATCGAACACTAATTTCTGTTTGTGATAGTATCAAAATTTTGATTTTCATAGTGACCTACAATATATTAGAGATAAATAAAGGATATCAAAACATATTTAGAATTTACGTAAACCCACTTACATACTTTTTAAGCTATGCATTCTAATTACGTCCACATAAGCAATGTTTCATTAATTTGCTGGCATCTTAAAATAAATGATATTTTTATGGACATTTTCCGCAAGATTTGACCACACACACCATTTTGGGAGAGTACCGATCACAATAACCTCATACTTGTGATAAATTCGCAGTATACATCCCATGTAAATGACATTTGGAGATTATTTGGTATATAAGGGTTAGTTAGCTCTTAAAATAATATATTTGATTAACTATAATACCAACGAACTAGGAGAAATCACGATTTAATACCTCTATCTTTGCATAAATTATTACGAACCTATAATAAATTCTGCGCAGTTGATGTCATCTGGAAATCGAACCGGGAGAACATTATCACATATGATTAAAGTAATCATTTCGCTCTGTTGGTATTGACCTACATCCTTATCTTGTTATATAATATAACAAAACCCCGTTTCTCTTTAAAGTATTTAACAAATATTTATTAAGTCTATTTATGTCAGATCTTAAAAAATTGGTATTGCGTGTTGAGTTGCAGTATTAACGTTACTAACGTGTTAATCTAACGAAGTTATCGCGTAAAGAGTGGTTGTCGGAGAAAATTGCTCAATCAAAGATTGTTGAGCTCAGGTCAAGCGTGACTTACCTCGTAAAACACATAATGACTAGTCACTGAGCTATAATGTATTTATTAGGTCTGCCTTATATGAATATTTATGTAGACAATAAACAAAAATACCAATTTAGTTGAAATTAGAGAAGTAAATTTTTAGCAATCCCATTAAGCTTTTTATTAGTACCTAACTCTTAAGCCTACGCCATCACCGGCATACATTTCTATTAACTATTTATGCTCAATTATGCACTCACTAACATTATGAGGTGAACAAACCCTAATGCTATTCTTAGATTCAAAAGCACATTTTAATGAAAACTTAATCGAAAGAGACGTTTAAAGGTTTAAAGCTTCTCTGGTTAATATTTGTGATAAGTGTACGGTGACTACGTTGGACTTCAAAAGCTCTTTGAAAGTAATTAGTAGATATAACAATATGTTAGTTCTTATCTGTGTAAGTATCAATACATACATTATTAAAAAGAAATATATTATTTAAATTTACATATGGAGCGTTTTATTACTAAATTCATTTAGGTATTAATAATAATAGTATTATATATAAGCGTCTTGTGGCTTTTATTAAACCTTGTCGCTTTAACTAAAAACATAATAAAAAGCAACCAAGTAATATATACACTCACGTGATATGACGTGAAAAACTATTTTAGAAAACATTGCATAATAAATGGTGAAAAAACAATTATCGACGTCTATAAATGGATTCGGTGTCATGGAACTCGATCACCTTCGGGTTTATTACATGCCTATTTTTATATATACATATGTAATGGAAAATAAAAGAAACATTCTACGACTGCCGTTTCATTATCTAACGTTACTGCTTAGCTGAAGGCAAAGTTGAGTAATAAGAGCGGCTTCTCCATAACAATTACGGCACTCGGAAGCAATAAAAGTTCTCTTTTTTCCGTACGTGACGTAGAAATCAGCCGACTCTTATGGACGTGTTCTGCATCACTTACCTACGCTTTCCCTTTTATTTTTCCTTATATTTTCACTCGCTTACCTTCAACCAGCTCTGGGTTTATTATTGACGAAAGCAACAGATAACTAAATTGAGTGACTAAATGACCTATTGAGGAAGAAAAAATACAAAATAAACATGCGGTTTATAATGTTTGTATGCCGAGTCGATGTCGAGTCGATATTTTTCCTGATAGAAGATACAATGAAGTTAGTACATCGTAGGTTCTAAAAATTATTAAAGTAGCTTCAGAGATTATTTAACCTCAGGTGAGTTGTTTTTTTTAATGATAGTTAGTGGATAGTTGGTATTTAATTAACCTGATGGTAAATTATTCCTGCAGCTCATAGCAACTGCATAAATCCTTGACAAGGATATATATACGAAATACAGCAGTGGTTACCTTTAGTTCCATGAAAACAGATTGAATTTTGCTACTACAAATATTGAGTGTTTTATTAAATTTAATCATTTTCGAAGTAACTACTGTCATTTGAAAGTCTTTTAATTATCTCTTTCACTAAATACGAAATATGAAAGACTTAATTGGAGAAGGGATTGCAAGATAATTCCATTGCGATGATTGATGTCTTTTGTCTAAAGAGATGCGATAACCAAAACTCCGTAACGAGTTCCCTTACCCTTCGCACGTGCAAATCGGATTTGTCTAATTTATTGCTCTGTCTCGAGGCATTGTGAGATGCTACGGTTACTTAGCTCTCGACACCTTACTGTAATAATAGGATCTCTAGAGGGAATTAAATTGAATCCCGCTGCAGGCACAGTTCAAGAGAATATATTTAAAATTGAGCGTCGTCTTGGAGACAGTCAAGTTTTTTACAAAGCCATTTAGTAAATAGAATAATAATAGAAAACTATTTTCTATTGTATTTATTTTATTAAACTAACGTTTTAAGTATTGTGTTTATGTTAATTGTGAAAGGTACGGTAAGGTAGGTGTTGGGGTGACAAATATAAAAGATAACTTACTCATTGCACTATTTGCTCTTATTTATTGCGCAATTGACATCATCTCCATCATATAAATTTAAGACCTTTTTATAGTGACAAGGCATTCCATCCACAATATGATTATTTACCCAGGATGAATATAGGTAGTAGAAACCATTTACCATCAGGTGAACCGTGTGCTCGGTTGTTTTATAAATTCCGTTCACGAGTACAATAAAATAACGGCAAACTGGTAATGCCTGACTCATTGAAGGGCGAAGGTATGTGTCATTAGTTTTTCCGTAGACTAGAACGGACAAGGTCGCAATTGAGAAGCATGGTCTCTAAACCTCTAAAACCTGTTGACGTACCACACGGCTGCGTTATCGGTCCCTGTTGTGCAAGATACAGGAACAGAAGCAAACTTATTTTATTTTGCCTCATCGACAGCCTTTAACACGGTGAGTTAATAATAATAATAATTATAAATAATAAATAATATTAATCGACATCTAAATGCGACATAATTCAAAATTTTAACCTCGGTGTCTCAATGGCTTGCAATCTTACTGTACACTTTGTGCTGAGTTATCTGCCATACACAATGACTTTCTATAAGCAGCTGTCGAAAGTTATTATAAAGCCAGGTATTTCCAAACGGAAATAATTTAGGGACCTACAAGAGGTAACGTCAAATATATCTCGGGGACCAAATGTAAAATAATAACAGACATAATATCAGAAACAAGGGTTTTTTATTGGATACAAACCAGCACTTCTTCACAATCACACCTGGTGTAAAGTGATGATGTAGCCGTAGATGGTAGCCAGTCAGCAAATGCTTATTTACTCTTTTCTTGAAGATTAGACATTATACTCAGATGGAAAGACGATGATTGAAAGGTCAGACTATGAGATATGCCAGACGCTGGAAGCTTACTGATGACCCTGTCATGGCAGACCCTGACAAAGGCCTTCGAGACTTCTAGCGAAACAGCAAGTACTTCGCCGTTATTCTCGATGGCTTCACCTATTAAGTGAGTGGCATGCACCTGATGATCCACAGTGGACCGATTTCGGCGAAATCCGTATTGTCGCATACAAACTAATATTTGAAATTAAATAGTGTATAGAATATTTGAAAAAGGTTATCAGCTTGCGACTGAGGAAGCCAAGGAATATTTTTATATTACAGTGTGTATTTTTTTCCAATATATCGGGGTTGACTTAGAGCACATCGGTCACCTGATGGTGGATAATAATTACCGCTCATAAAACCTACAATTATCCTCAACAAAGAACCCCTGAGGGCTGTGATGGATGTGAGAGGGATGTCGTTGCCTGTAAGAGAGTTCTCGGAGTTTCTCCCAAGACTCACCACTTGAAACTCACTTGAAACACAGCAGCGTCAAGCTGCTATTATGTGAGGCTGTTATTAGGGTTCATACCAGTTTGATTTGACGCATTCATGTTATTAACTATTATTCACAGCGTAGCTCTATATTAACAATGTTAGAGCCATGCTAAGAATACTGAGCCTATTAGCCCAAAAAAGTTATTCATACTTTCTGGAAGGTAAAAGCTGAAAAAAATAAAATTCAGACAATAATTTTTTTTCCGACTGTGTACAAAAAGCTTTGTTTGAATAAAAAAGCAAAGAGTAGGTATATTTCGTTCACCCTTCAACGATGTATCAGAGGAAGACGAGGGTGAAAAAGGGGCAAGCACGAAATGAAAATAAACGTTTGAACGATCGTTTAGACCCTTTACGTTGACTTGACGTATAAAACAAAAGAAAATTTATGATACACATTGAATTAAGGCCAATATGTTAATTATAAGGTATATATGAAAATGAATGAGCTTCTCTCAGATTGCAAATTCGAAGAAGAAATCCTGAATGATGCGACTGACAATTTTTCCCAGTACAGTAGTTCTGCTCAAAAACCAATAATATATGTTTTTATACAAATATTGACATGAAAGACATTCGAAAACAGAATCATAACCTCTCAGACAGACTTTGATCAATGAGAAACAAGAGGCTAATTATTAAAAAGGTTCGAAAACATCCAAACCTTACGGGGTTATAATTTTGTAGTTAGACAATTGTTATGTTTTTCTTAGATTTTATAAAAACTGCACGTCATTACATTAACTTAGCTACAGTAGTAGTACAATAAATGGTTTATTTTACTTAATTTAACAATTTTAGAAGAACTTGAACCTTACGTGTTTATAACTTTCGTCTGTATAAGTTTTCTAATAGATACAAAGGCTACTTATTATTCCCATATATTGTACCAAGTTAAAACAATGATGAAACCGAGTTGTTATCAATAATACGAAACAATACTGTACAATTCTATACAATATACATAATATATAAATCGAGTATAGAAACTGCATTAATAAACTCTCTCTATCTCTGCCCCTACTGCAAAACTTGTCCATCTCAAGGCCACCGCAATGTCTTTTGATTAAAGTGCTGGCACGGAGTAGATAAGCATATTGTCTGTATATTGTGCGTGATAGTTGTACCGATAGGATCGTCTTATGACGAGGATACCTATGGGGTATTTTGTCAGTGTGAAGAACAGCTGAGGACAGTCGATAGTGCCATGTGCTAATTTAGAGATGTAAATGGCATTGTATCTTTTCTAAACTTGATAAATACGAAGAGTACTGGGGATTCATTGTGATGCATATTCCATAAGGCGACAAACAAAAGCACAGTATAGAACTGTCGACGTCTTCATATCATTAACAGCTGTTGATTGCAAAACAAAAGCTAACGTTCTGTTTCTTCTTTGCATACACTTTCAATGTGGTGATCAAAAATAAGTTTACTATCCAGTTTTTTTTAATATTTAGTTACCTCATTTCTTGATACATCTTCATATTGAAGTGAGAAATAGCTAAATTTAAAAAAAAGAAGACTTACCTGAATAGAATATAACAATACATTTAGACACGTTTAGATCTAGTTGATTTTAAATATAATAATCTATAAACTTAAATAGGTTGGCCTGGAGCAGGAGTGTATCAGAGAAGGTATTAAAAATTCAGAAAATATTCATATCGCCAACAAAGTGAAGACAAGTAAAGATATGAAAACAATTTTGAATATAATTGATGTATATAATAAATAATAGGGGGACCTAAAGGGCATCGTTGAGGAACTCTAGGTAGCATAAGCCTCCAAGAAGACATAGTATAACCATTAAGGACTACTGCTTGCGAATGATTTTCAACATGCAACGTAAACCAACGGTAAAGGTCTCTGCTTATTCCATTCATTTTTATCTTAAGGATCAGTAATGAATGGTCTACCTGGTGAAAAGTCGCTATACATGACGTCAATTTAGTCATGGTTATCCGTTCCCTCCGAAAACAAATCGTTCAAAAGAATTATGTTTGACAAGGTGGATCGATTTTTGATGAAGCCGTGTTGTTGGGGACAAAATAATTTTTTTATACAAAATATAGACTGTGACATAATTTAGAAATAGGCCCAGTTTGCTACTATATTTCTAAAACCTTTCTTGTGTATCGTGGAAACATATGCCAACTTTCATTTTGAAGATACTATACCTTCTCGGAATATTCTTTTAAGCAATATGGTTATTGGAAGGGGCAGAGCCTTTACGCAATGCTAGAAAACTTTAGGTGGTAAATTATCGTGACCAGGCGATGTATTAATATCGAGGTCCTTGCGCAGTCTGTATACTATACTACGATAGTAGAAACCAATACCGAAAAGACATCGACTAAGCACACCGAGACAGTTCCAAGCTATCGGTAATATGTGTAGGTGTAGTATTTAAGAAATTCGATTGAAAGTTAGAGAATAACAGTTCGGTAATGCCCTCGACCATGTCACACGTAGTATCATGATAAGTCGCGGAGTAGGGAATTGAGTTATTTTTCATGTTACTCTTGATATAGGACCAAAATGCTTAGGGATTCGTTTAAAAAGACTCTCATTTTATTCATGTATCTTTCATAACATTTCTTTTCCTTCTCTGACACTCTGTTCATTAATAGTTCGAATAAAAGTAATTATGTAAGTTACCATACGTTTTATATTTTCATTTATTATATATTTTAATTAGAAATTTAAGTAAAAAGAAAAGCAGAAACAATCAATCTACAATATTAAACTCTATTTTAGCTATGACCTTTCAACTATACTAGCAGGTCATTTCTGTGCAAATGTCTCAATTAACACAGAAAACCGTGATAAAGGCGACAGGGAATGAATTGGTGCCCATTTATTACCTACGACAATTTAGTGAGCTCAAATCACTCCACATCCACCCGTCGGTTAGACTTGCTTTGGTACAGTTATTAAAGGCTATTAGCTAGTATTTTACTATGCAATATTTAGGATTGCTTTTTCAGTCTTCAAAAATGGCAAAGTTGCTTAATTCAATTGTGTTTTTGCTTACGTTATCCCATATTTCAGACATTTCTGAATCAGTTTGATGATCTTTTAATGAAGGGTTATAACATGATATCCATATAAAATGATAAAAATATAATAAAAACTTAGGGTATAAAATATGGAACACTTATTACAAATATATTAAATCTTTATAGAAGATTGTTCAAGGAAGACATAATTCATTGAACTCGGTTCTATGTTAAATTTAAGCGTGGTTAAGTCACTGCGCAGTAAACTGACTGTAGTTCAAATAGGAGATCATATAACTGGTACCATTATATTCTATCTTCGTTCTCAGTGGCCCTTAAAAGGTTGAATGTAGCCGTGTCGTGGGCCGCATTTGATGAACTTGTATGCTCCGTAGACGCCTCTAATACCATATATTTTTCTTATAATAAAATTAACTTTACATAGAAATGAAAGTAAAAATATTAAAAATTAAAGTAAAATCCTTTGCCTTTGTACCCACTGCTGGGAATAGGTATCCTCTTTAGAAAGGTATTCAAACATAGTCTGCCTCTTTGCCTCAACTGTGGATTGGCGGTCTCCACTTTTCTTGATTTTTATTTATTTTATTTCTGTGACAGGCTGGTGCCTCACGATGTTTTCTTTTTTCTGTTGAGCACCTCGTAATTCAGTACTTGAATTTTCAAATAACAATTTCATTGGCTTATCGGATCGGTTTGATCGCACACAGTGAAGTTAAGCGAGTGCATAGACATTCAGCTACCGCGGCTACATACCTAAAGACATAAAAATTATGATATAAAATTTTTATTCATAACACGCGGACTCAAGTGTTATATATTTTTTTAGTATAAATCCTTAGCTATAAGATTTGAGTAAAGGCATTGCAAGGATGCCGTGTAAGATAAAAATGGTGGCTTAGAAATTTTGTTTGCTCAAATATTATTTTAGCATAACTCAAGATATTGATGTTGCCCGTTTGAAGTTGTCAACGTCATCTGCATGTAATGAAGGGCGTCGGCAGACAATGGGCGCTCAGGTAATAGTCGTGGATCTGGCAATACATCAGCGGCCTAGAGGTCTTAATAACTCCAAAAATATCTGGTACGAAAGTCAAAGGGTACAGCAATTTTTAATTAAACAATATAATTATTAGTATTAGACTCAAAGCTACCTTTATCACCCTTATCATCATACAGGTCTATACACCAACTAGCGCAGCGAGTGATACACATTTTGTGAAAAACAGTACATAGGTCAAACGACTACTCTGTGGAGTCAGAGTCAGAGTTATCGCTTATTAGCCCTGATAAAACAGAAATACTGCTGCATATACTTAAAGAAAGCCTTGAGTTATTTTGCTCAAAGGAGAATAACAAACTAGCTTCGTAAAGAAAAATGGTACTTGTGAGCAAATCTTAATTATGCGCCAGATTATTAAAGAGGTCCATGAGTTCAACCTATATTTGCTTCATTGATTTTTCTAAGGCATTTGACTCGTTTGACTCGGTCTAGTGGCCAATAAGGACGACCTTGTTGGACATTAAATGTCCACGATACCTTGTTCAGCTTTTCTTTGAGGTAGGAATGGCTATCATTAAGAACTTACTAAAGTTCCTACCTGGTGGATGGATTACAATCTAGACAAATTTACACTATTGCTGATGTTCGGCCTCATTTTAATATATAGACGGATATTACAATTACAATAGGCTTATAAAACTGGACAGCTCGATTTGCCATGGGTGGTTCGAAAATCTAAAAAAATTCGTTCAATATACAGACTTTCTCTCTTTCCAGTTTTTCTCACATGGAAGATTTTCTATATAGGATGGAAAATATTCTGAATTTTGTATTATAGAATAGGTGAGTAGTCACCGCTACCCGTGATAATCCGCAAAAGCAGAGGAGCCATTGATGCACCATTCATTGAGGTCTTTAGGTTGTATCGGTTCGGAAATACAACTTGTGGTAGCTGATTCCACAGAGTAGTTGTGCGTGGCAGAAAATTTAACGTAAAACGCACAGTGGTAGGTTGCCAATTATGTCGAAATGTTACGATGTTTATGATGACAAAATAAGTCCAAAATGAGTCAGAGTCGCCAGACGTTAGAAAAATTACAAAGCACGATGATGTGCAATGTGCATCAAGATATTGTATATAGAGGTGATGCGATGGATTGTGAAACAAGACACTAGCATGACCTCCAAGACCACTCAAAAAGTGAAGTGACTAAGAAGTATTTGACCTTGAGGAAAAATTTAGTTTGTATACAATTCAAAATGTGGTACAAACTGCATTAAAATACTCACTTTAGTTTATATTACTTATATACCATTAATTTTATAATTTTTAACATTATTCACAAACGCAATTTTGTTAACTAAAACTTCAACTGTATTTAGAATAAAGCACGAGATAAATATGTTAGAGTTTCAGATAGTATTCACATGTGCCGGCATCAAGAGCTCAGATCCTATACGCTTGCAACGGCATAAACATTTACACACGAGCTTTAAGCTCTGTGGAGTTAGGAAGAGTGCAGCAATCAATTAGTTTTTATTTGTATTTGTCCAATATTATTTATTTATGTGTATACGAAATAAAAAAATATAGTTCAGTAACTTAAATATTTAACTATAAATACTTTAGTAACTAAAATTTATTTCTTCCATAAATTTATATATTAAATAATTATATACAATTTAATTATAATAATTTATTTGCTGTCTAATGTTTATAACATATTGAAACATAATGTACTGATTATTAATTGCGGTAAATCATGTTTTTTTATATCGAGTATCTCGAGTATATCAATGCCAAGTACAATTCCTGTATTTTTTGTCGCGTATTAGGCCCTTAATGTTACACGTGAGTGCCGTATATCCGTATACCAAGCAAAAATGTTAGCAAGAGTAAATTATGAATATATGATATATTATTTTATTATATGATATTGAAGATATACAGAGATTATAGAGAAAATATAGTAAAAACGAAATTAAAGTTAAAGGTGAACTTTTACAATTATAAGTTACATTACAAATAAATAACGATTAATTCAACTCGATTGTTTGTTTGTACCACTGGAACAATAACAGGGAATGCTAGAACTGCAGTATATCCGCACTAAGCCACTCGCACACAATCTCGAGTGCCCATTCTATGCGTCGTCAAGCCGTAATGGGTGAGAACAAATGGTACTATTTATCGTAAAATCGACAGTAAAAACAGCGTAACACATCCTTTCAGCAAAACAAGTAGTAAATTTTATACGCTTTGTTCGATATGGGTCTTGAAACGAACAGTTATTGTTGATGGAACGCATTATTGTGTTCAATTAATTGAAATCGATAATTTTTGATTTGAGTTCTAAGTTTGATAGTTTACTATTCGCTGTTTTCTGTATGTGCGTATAATATTAATTAAACATTTTATAGTACGTATAACTCCTTGAAAGGGATTATATAATGGCTATTAATATAATGATTGTATCATTAAAGTCTATACATAAAGAAAATATCCCTACTGACATTGCTTATGGGTGAGTAGTTAAAGCTGTAATCTACTTATCCTTGTCTATAAAATAACAATAATGCATTACAATGAAAATATATTTATATTTATTGACATAATAAGAATGTAATGGAAACTTGTTATATTTTTATTTAGTAAATGTTGTTTTGAAATATTTTACTATTATCAGCAGAACAACATTAGGTTAAAAATGCTTAAATAAATACAAATATAACTTAATGCTCCAGCTTTTAGTAATGTATTAACTGTTAGTATAACAAGTAATATAAATAATCATTAAATAAAATTAATACGAACTTTGTTTGGTCAAGTGCTATCTGTGGTGTGATGCCCCTGGCAGATAGCGACATCTTTTGGTTGATAGTGGAAGATGTTAACAGGGTAACATGTCAAAACGTCAATAGTTAGTACATTTAACATCATTTGTTCGGATCTTAGTTGAAACAGTTTACGGGAATGTTACGGCGTAAGTACAAAGACTTACCTCATCTTCCTTAATTCGATTCCATAACGTTATATTGCAGGAAGGTTGATTCTACAATCAACTACTGAGAACAAGTACTCCGTTACATGAAACCTATTATTTTTGTCCTATTATGTTGATCAAAGATATGAATCATGTGAAAAATTAATCTATATAAGCTGATAAAATTACTGAGCCAGTCTTTTAGGACTCTTTCAGTCGAGATCAATATATCTTTGCCATTGATTTTGCCTCCAAATATCCATCTTACTGTGTTGATTATTTGTTTTATCACATGTGAAATAAAGAAATTTGAAAAGGATAAGAGAGTGCTATTGTAAGAGTATATCCGTAATACTTCCTAGTCAATTGATATCACATTTTTTTTATAAAAATCAGTAATTGTAAATTAGCGCGCTTACACACTAATGATAATCATGTTAAACGCATTGATTGTAAAAGTACTTCATATTTTATTAGTTTATTTAATATTATCAACGTTAGCACTAAAAGTAAAACGTACTGATAAATAGTTACACAAGATCATGCTTTAGTGGTCTGCGGGGGCGAACTATAGAAGTCAGTTTCAATTAATGGATTAAAATATTGGACAGACACTTTAAATTTATTTTCCATTGACAGTTTTCAATTAAAATGTATAAATTGGTAACTAAATTACTATTAAAATTTATAAGATTATGAGAAAAAACCTGACTCGTATATAATTTATCACAGCAACTCAAATGATATTTAAACCGTATGAGAGGTCTTTAAAGCAATAACGTTAAACGTATGCATGACCTTAACAAATTGCGCTGCAAAGCGGCGCAAAAATGGGATAAAAGCCCCCAAATTTATGTCTAGGGCTCATCGTGGACCATTAACACGTAGTAGCGTGCTGCATAAAACATTAAAATGTCGCGACACCGCTGCAGCATTATTATTAACGGGTGCCCTGTATCAACAAATTTTCAATTATTTCGCTCTTTTATGGGTATCAGGTGTACTCTTTGTACGGGACAGGACTGTAATAGAACAAAAGAGTCCTTTTTTTACGTAGAATCAACTTTATCTGCGAGTTCTACTAAGTAAAATGTAGCTAGTTTTAAATAGATTGTAGTGGAATTGGATTAAAGTGGATTTAAATAATAATTGTGGTTATAAAGATACTAACTCAGTACTCAAAATAATTGAACATTACATTTGTGAAGTCTTCCCGTAAACTTATTTACATTCACATTAAAAAATAGGTACAGGGAACTAGCTCTTAATTTGGCATTTAGATAGTATAGTCACATTTTTCTTTGCAAATTTATAAGGATAGATTTGTGTGCAACAAATTCTATTTGATAAGATTCTAGTAATCTTGACCCAATGACCTTCGTATTACCTACAATTCTTTTGATTATAACCTTTGATCAGCGATTATGCATCTTAATCAACCTTCAATCTCCAATTAGTTGAGATGTATTATATATTAATATATTACACAAACCTTCTTCCGTGCTCAACCACAGACGTTTTGTCAGCCCTGATGAAGATATTGTGTGTGAAATTTTGTTGTATCATATTGAAAGGGGCCATGTAATTAACCAGTGCAATATACGCGTCGCCGAAGGACGTCTTTTGGAAACAAATATTATATTTTTGAATGTTAGCCATGAAATGTTGTATCACTTCTCGTCCCAGAAACCAATGGGCGTTCATTTCATTTTTCCATCGCAAAACACAATCCAATGCCTAACAATGAGGACAAATTACTGTCATTTCTCATAATTGTTATTGATTTGTCCGCACCGTAATTGATTTCAGGATCGTAATTGAATGCTGCTCGTAGCATGTTCACAGGAGCACTGCGTTGGCACAATCGCTCATATTCATTGTGTCGTTATCGCTGTTGTTGTGTTCGATGTGCACTAACTCGGTGCTTTCTAAACCTATCCACTTGTAGTTCGTCACATATTTGATTGATTTCGACCACCTATGTCAGCTCATCTTCTCCTTAGCAGTGTAATAAACACCATAAAACAAGACTGAATTTATTTCACAGTCAAATCTGTCAATTTGAAAACCTGAAACTCCTCAAGTCACGCTAATATTTTTGTATATATCAAATATAAAGAAAAAGCAGATCAAAATAAATAATCGCAAAAAAGTGTATTTACATTCACTTAACCAAGTCTTTTCTTAAAATCCGCAACAAAAAACAAAAAACGATTTGAAATGTAATAAATTTTATAGAACCTCATTAAAGAAATTATAGTTTTGTGTAGTTAGACAATAGTTGTGACTTCCATACAAAATTACCTTTTTAGAATTTTTAGATTTTTTAGATGTTGTCTTAGGTTTTTCTTTTTTTTAAAACTATCCTTTAATTAAAGCTATATTTATATATATATATATATATATATATACACATATATATATATTTTTATATATATATATATATATATATATATATATATACAGACCACAACTTCTGTTACAAATGGAAATGCATTTTTTTTTAATGAACTTACGTAATATTATTAAAATTTATAACTACATATTTATTAGTCTCAGCAAAAAATAAAAAATATTCTATTCGAAATATATTCTCCTTTAGCTTTTATACAGGTCTTTAATATGTTTGGCCACGAATCTATGGACTTACGCACTGTTTCAAAGGGAAATTTCACCACTCCTTGCTTCAAAGATTTTCTAAGAGACTCAATGTCGCCGTGTCGTTTAGAGCAAGCCATGTCCTCAAATATATATATATATATATATATATATATATATATATAAGTTAATCAACCAAACCCAATATCACACACCAAGGAAAACAAAATTCAAATCATTTTTAAAATTTTATCTGCCTGTGTATTCATTTTTCAAGAAAAAACGAATGGATGGATTTATATGCAATTGGATATGTCAGAGGTTATGTAGAATCTTTTAAATATTATATTGTACGGAACCCTCAGTGCTCAAGTAAATACATCTTATTAACTACGACCATAACTATCAGTTTTCTTAATGACACACGAAATTTTTATAGAACTTTTTTGTTTCGTATACTGTTGTGGCTTATTACAATAAAATAACGTTTAAAGAACTTTTATTCCTAATAATAAACTGAGATATAAAGTTTAATATCAAGGTCACAGATAGATATAAAGTCACACTGAGATATAAAACTTTATATGATAAGTCTTAAAAGATAAGAAACGGCTCAATGTAGAAAATTGCAGATACTTAAATTGTTTTTCGAAGTAGTCTCCGTTGCTCCTATACATTTTCGCATTCGATAGAACCACAGAGAAAAGCAGTGGGCCTATTCTTCCTTAGGGGAGCCTTCTATGGCATTTTCGTACGCACTCACCGCATCTTCAGAGTTCTAAAAGCGAATACCTCGAAGTTTATCTTTGGTTCTTGGGAATAAATGAAAGTCGTAGGTCGCCAGGTCAGTACTATACGGCGGATGACTCATTATCTCGACACCTGCTATAGTAAATAATCAATTGTTCGTTCAAAGTGCGCTGAAGCATTGTCGTGGTGAAAGAGGATCCTGCTTCGAAGGCACTGCTGTCACATTTTCCAAGACAACAGGCAAACAACAATTAGCATACCAGTCTGCAGTAACTATACTATTCCGACCAGAGAATGAAACAACCATCTTTTTTCCACTTTCATCCACTAAGCAGCTTGTCTTATGGTTTCGGGTTCATAGCAATATATCCAGCTTTTATTATCTGTGACGATCTCGAATACAGCATTCGAGTCACCTCTGTTGAAGATGTTACTGGTCTTCGGTCAAAGTATGGGGAATCCATCTAGTTCAAATTTTCCTGACGCCCATATGTTGTTGTAATATTTTTTGTACTTGACTCATACCAATACCTAAGTTTGCCCGCATCTGCTGGTAGCTCACTTTTATCTTCCTCTATCTTGCATCGCACAGCATTGATGTTCAGCTTCAGATGTTGCTGTTGAAGGACGTCCCTCATGCAGATCATCACTGAGATTGCTACGCCAACGCTTAAACTCAATAAACCAATTGTAAACAGTGGCGCAAAATGCGGCTTCATAATTAAATGCCAATCGAAGTCTATTATAGCTTTGTTGTTCATTAACACCACGTCGTAATAAATGATGGAGCGAAAATTTTCTCGCGTTAAATTTATTTTGAGATGTAACAGGACTTTTGGACAAATGAATGTAATATATCACATTAGGTAACCAAAGGGTTCTATAATTGAAATTTAAAAGATGTTTGAAAGAATTTTTCTAATTGGCCGGTTCTAAAAACTTTCAGTGCCACCTACGTAATATTAGGTCTTTACCTATGAAATTGCCGTTCTTCAGTATTGGCCAATTCAAACCAAAAATGTTTTGATTGGCTGTGAATTCTAAATTCAAATTAATTTTGTTTTAAAAACATGACATTCCTTTTACAAATTTAGTCTTTTGTTTTTTGATTACCTTTGTATTTTCATTACGTTTTTTCGTCATAATGGATACTTTCATAATTCGTGTAATTATGGAATATGAGTTCCGTCGTGTCATCAACGCGGCACAAACGGCACGTAACATCAACAACGTTTACGGAGAGTACTTTACAAACGAATGCACAACCCGTTATTGGTTTTCCCGGTTCCGTTCTGGAAATTTTCATTTGAAAAATGAACCTCGTGGTTGTCTGGACACTTTGGTCAACAATGATGAATTAAAGGCGATTGTGGGAGCTAATGATTCTCAATCTACAGCTGAGTTAGCAGCAGCTTTTGATGTTAACATCAAAACAATATTTTTCCATTAGCAACAAATTGGCAAGGTAAAAAAGCTCGATAATTGGGTGCCCCACGAACTTAACGATCACCAACGCAACGTACGCGTTGAGACCTGCCTCGCGCTGCTCAACAGGCACAGAAATGAAAGAATTATGAACCGAATTGTTACGTGCGACGAAAAGTGGATTCTATTCGAAAATCGAAAGCGCTCAGCAAGTTAGTTAGATCCAGGTTCAGCACCAAAGCACTACCTAAACGAAAAATGACCTCTAAAAAGTTGATAGTCACTGTTTGGTGGTCTAGTGCCGGTGTGATTGATCACAGATTTTGTAGCAAATGGCATGAGCATTACTGCAGATGTGTACTGTGAAGAACTGAAGACAATAATGGAGAAACTCGCACATCTGCAACCAGCTTTGGTGAATAGGTCGTCCCCGCTGCTCCTACACGAGATACTGTGCAACAGACGATCTCCAAGCTGCAAGAGTTGGGGTTGGAAGCGCTCCCTCATTCGTACTCACCAGAACTTGCACCCACTGACCATTACTTTTTCCAAAATTTGGACAACTTTTTAGAGGGGTAAAAATTCAATTCACGAAAGGCAGTACAAAATGTCTTTGAAGAGTTTCTTGCCTCCCGTCCAGCTGATTTTTACAAGAAGGGCATCAATAAACTATCACTGCGTTGGCAAAGATGCGGCGATTACATGCGTAATTACTTTGTATAAATGAAATAATAACATTAAAAAAAATACTTTAACTTATTTCATACAAACGGCAATTTCATAGGTAAATACCTATTATGATACAAGTCTTTTTTATACGTAACGCTTTTGGTAGGTTAGATTGTACATACATATTACTTAAGTTTCTATTTATGGATGTTTAAGTTGTATCGTTTGGTATTTTATTGAACAGCTGTGCTCTTTCCAATAAAATACCAAAATTACCCATAATAAATTCATACATTATTTAAAAGGTTAAGGTTTTTGTATTAATTATTATTTAGTATTTATTATATATTTATTTATTATATAGTTTTATACTATGTATTTTCTTTTTTAATAAGTGTTAGGATGTCGTATAATGGTGTAAGATTAAATATTTTAATTTTTTCATATAATTGTTAGATAGTAAATAGGTAGCGATAGTGAAATAATTATCATTTATTTTGAGTTCTATCCTTCTCTCTCTCTTTGATTTAACTTCCACATTTAGAATAAACGTTCTAGACGTGATTTTGTTAAATACACAAATAACCATTCGTACTTTATTTGACTCTCAAACTCACAGAAATCATTGTATATGAGGCACACATTCCAATTTCGGGGTCCGTCCTATTTATTAATATTGATTGTACAATTGAAAATAATAATGAATCATTATTCAATCCCTGTGGAATGTATTATGTTTGATGACGATGAGTATGTATGTATGATAAGGTTTTTTTTTTGGGTATGATAATAAAATAATTTGACGATAATTTTTACAAATAAATCACACTTATTACACACATAACTAGGGCTGCCTGTGATACCTATGTATATTGTTCATGTTCTAAATAAGCTGTGGGATGGCTTACTCTAGTTAATACATTTTTGTCAATAAAAATGACGTATTTATGTATTAGGTCAATTTTTAATCAATTTAACCCTTGATTTTTTTTAAAGTATTTTATTGACCTTTATTAATTCAAGTATTTAGACGGTTATTTAAGACTGTATATAATTTAGGAATAATAGGTACAACAGACGATAATTTATAATCGTATAATTATATAGAATGTTACTCTGATATTAGAATGTTGTGTCATGTCTGTAATCTTATCCTGCTCTTCTTTAAACGTTTCCTTCAGTTTTTATCATTTTGGTTTAATTTTAGTTTGTTGCCATAATCAATTTTCTAAATTCGTCTAGTCAACTGTATTATTATTTTCTTCTTCGAGTGGATTTATTATTTTAGTTTTGTAGATTTCAGTATTTTTCAAATGTATTAAGATAAATCTATTTAAGTAGTCATAGTCATTATCGTCACTAATGTATTTATATTTTAAACAGCTGTTGTATAGGATTTCATAATTTAGTGCTTCGTACTGTAGTGTAGGGGTGATTCGATTATATAAGAATTATTATGAATAAAGTTCAAAAAAGTAATAAATATGTGATTATTTCATCATTTATCTAAAATAATGCTTGAAATAGATTTTATGTGAATGCACGGGCATAGCTAATTATTGGCTTTTCATGAATTTTTTTGAAAGAAATCTTGAAAAGTAATAAGTAAACGTTTCGAAAACGTGCAGTGTGAATCCGCACAAGGTACTTCTTGCTCTGCTGTACCTGAAGAGACTTTACTATGTTATACGTCTACTATTGGGCGTAGGTAGAGAATATTATATGATTTTGTTTGAAAGAAAGAATGCCATTAACATTACTAACACATAGGAGACACTTTGACGAAAAGGACAGAGCTGATTTCTTAGTCTCTCTTTTTGCATCCATCTCGACTCCTAAAAAAGGGGATCGCTCAGATGCGTCCAACTCTATTGCATTACGCCCTTGTTCTTGAAAGTGATAGAATCCATTGTAAACTATCAACTTATGAGTTACCTAGAAGAACACTAGCTGATTAGCGACCGCCAGTACGTTTGGGACAAATCACGTCTTTCGAAGTTTTCTTCCTATAGGCTTCCCGAGAAATTATGCAAGCGGGTCACCAGTTTTCCCACAAACCTTAGGATCAATCATTTTTTACCGAATTTACCACGGAGATTGTTCTGAGGAGTTGTTTGGATTAATTCCAGCCGCTGAGTTTAAACATCGTATATCACGACAGAATTTAAAATTTCATGATGAAGCATTGCCATGGCTGGCAATCCGCCACCGCGCTTCATTTGGTGCGTGGCAGGAAATTTAACGCTTGTGAAATTTCCTGCCACGCACAACTACTCTGTGGAATCAACTGTCGTCATCGATGTTTCTGAACCGATACGACTTAGAGACCTTCAAGAAAACAGCCTACCCTCCTTAAAGACCGGCAACGCATTTGCGACTCCTCTGGTGTTAGGAATGTTCATAGGCGGCGGTGATCATTTACCATCGGGTGGGCTGCATGTTCGTTTGGCACCTATTCTATATAAAATAAATACTTAATTATATATACGCCAACTAAGCATATATATGCTCAGTAGTCGAATGGCGGGTCTGAACCTACGACGTTAACTTTTGTAGACCGTACCCTAAACATGAGGTTATCAATGAATATAGTTTTCCTTCCTTTTTATTATATCGATTATGATCCTCATGAAGCGATCGATTCATTTGTTAATTGTAAATAATTATTATTTAGTAATGTTGGTATTTCATTAGAGCCCTGTGTAACCGAAAAGTTATTCAACATTTTTACCAATCCAGTCACGCCTCATTCTAATGAAGTAAGGCGTTTGTCACGGTAACAATGCCATTTGAGATCGCGATAAAAGATAAATTTACTACTGCCCTAATAACAAGAGGTATATTTCTTGAATTTGTGAGTTTGAAACCAAGAAGTTTATTTATGAAATAATACTTATATATATATATATATATATTTATTATTTATATATTATATTTGTTTGCATGTTTATGTAATAAAATATTTTAATATTCTGTATAATATTTTTTTGTTTGTGAGTACACAGTACGTTTTTCATTTCAATAGAATCCCCAGTACCAAGACGGATGAAAATAATAATAATAGTTGATAAAACAAACTGCGATTTTGTACAAACGACATTTTCTTATTTTAGTTTTCCTGTGTATCTGTGGTCTATATAAAAGCTAAATAAATAAATAATTTCTCAGTGTTAGTTATTGGTGTAGTCTAAATCTAATGTTCTTTTGAATTTTATTTATAAAGCATGTTTTATTTGGTCAATAAAACAGGTAAGAAATAATGTGATTTCCACTTTGGATATGACAATTACAAAATGTCATTGTCAGTCAAAATTAAATAGTTTCAGAACCCAAATATAATATTGATGCACTATTTTGAATAAAGCACCGACGCGTAATGTTAAAACTTTTATAATTTGGAAGTTAATATTATTGTTGTGTATTCTTTTATACTATCATAATTTAATATTGAAAAATCTAAATAATTTTGATATAGAATGGTATGGTGTAGGAAGAAATAAAATTTCATTCCATACAAAAGCAAAATCTCATCCGGAATGCAAGCGGAGCCACACATGGAAAAATTTCAGCGAATTCTTCTATCGCAAATTGTATTTGAAATATCCAAAACGTGAGATGAAAGCGAGCTGTCCGAATCTAGATAATGCAAATACAGGGCAACGGTGGCGCCCGATGCGCTTTGCGAAACTCTATTGATGGCGGGCGTGCACGAATAACATTTTGCTTTATCAAATACCTGGTAACATCGCGGTAGGTGAAAGGGGTTTGACTTATTCGAAAATGGTTTAATATTTGGCTTCTGATATAATTAAATAGTAATAACTTTATTATATATGCATAGACTATGACGTAAATTTATCGTGTTAGAACTGCCCACTGTGTACTTTTCTGAGTATCAAATAGCCCCGGATTCCATGCTGAAGATAAAGTTAGAAAAGTATATCAGGAATGTTAAAGGACACTTATCCCTAAACAGCCAGCAAATAAATAATAACCTAAAATATCTCTTTAATTACTTTTGCCGATACAAATTCTACATTTTTCATGTTCTAAAATACAAATGAAGAATTCTAGTATGGAGGAATGTTTTTAATATTTGCTAAATAAAATAATACATAGTCTTCGAAAATGGTTCATAGTTTCTTACAGAAAAAATGGATCGTTAGATAAGAATATATACAACAAAATTTTCTGAAGTATTAAATTATAATTTTATTTTATATTATTGTTATAATACTTTAACAACTGTAAATTTTAATTTCGTTCTTGTCTCTTACTTTCTTCAAAATGATTGCTAAAATAAAAAGCATTACAAATATGTTTATTATGATCCATTACTAGAAAAACCAATAAGGAAGAAAGAATTTAATAACTGTTACATACGTTGAATGGATTTAGTATCAACAAAATATATAATGGCGTCTTCATAAAATCTCACCATCAACACCGTAATCGGACATCAAAAATGAATAATTTCTTGTTTCGTTCTTTCGAGAATCGATAAAAATATTACAACGCGCACTATAACGACATAATTCTAGAAAAAAAAAAAGGTTTTAACGCTTTTTTAAGCCCGCTATTAGCTATAAAATTCGTTTCAGTGTAATAAATAATACGGCGATTTCCGACACGGCAATGTTTTATTCAGGTACGTGTTAACGGTTGCGATGAAATTCTGTGATATAATATATTTAGTTATATTATGCCGTAATTTTTCATATGTAACATATCAGTGGAAATTACATCTTATTTAAGATTATTAATATAAATTTTGAGAATAATACTCTTGTTACAAGCGTTATTAAACTATAGAAATCATTATATTTCTCGTTTTAATATAGCATGAGACTACTATTATGTTATTTATAAGCGTTGGCCAACGTTTTTTAAATTTTACATCAAATAAATGATAATAAATTGAGATTGGTACGTAGGACGTCTACTAAAAGAATGAAATTTAAAAACATTTCAAGCCAGGTCTTTCAATAGTGCATTCAATCAAAATGAAACGTATTGTTTTCAACTAGTGAACACTTTCGAAATTAATTTGATTGCTTTATATGTGAAAATGTGAAAGTATTGCTGTATGACTATTGCGTTTAAAACGAGCACAATGCGAGTAATCCGTTCGTGTCACTGCACAAAAGCAATAACGCTACTGGACCAGCACTCGTTAAGCAGGGCTTTTGTAAGGGTATCGAAAATACTGTAACAACGATTTACTAATTATTTAGTCATATTTTTAAATACAAGAATGACAGTAAATTTTGACTATATTATATTAATGTGTTTCAGTTTATAGTAGTTATTTAGTTTATCTACAGCTTTATAGTTACACTGTTAGTTTCTAGCTTAAGCTTAAACTGGTCCGCACGAAATAAATAACCGCCAGACAGAATAAACATAACGGACAGACAGAAATAGAAGTATTCTAATAATAATGATAATAATTAAATTCCCATTACATATAGGATGGTATACATTTCAAATTATGCAATAAAAACTTGTAATACTAATAATACATGTAAATAAAAATCTGTACATATCACATAAATCATATCACCATGACATATGTCATAAAACAGGAATCTGGAAATCCGGTGACCAGGCACTCAGTCCTACTGAAATACTATATGACTACTGTGTCTAAACTGCAACGCTAGTGCTACTTGAATCTTTGTCGAGTATGAATGGAGGTGTTTATGCGTTGCAGTCATCACTTATAATATCAAAAGGTGAACAGAATCATTATCTTTCACCCATAGTATGCTAAAAAGGTATCGTTAGAATATAAATGAAGCTTTATGTTCCACTTGGAGTTAACAGAGATAACAATTCGCATTCAGATTTCACCTTGAATTTATTAATTGATATGTCGACATATTGATTATAACATGCTTCGGTGTATTTTCGACGTATCCATTTAGTGTAAGGGTAACTAAGGATCAAACAAGAGCAAATAATAAACTTAAGATATATTTTTTAATCATATGACGTTGCCGTTCTTTCAAGCTGCGCTGTTAATGGATGATGACAGCGGTAAAGTTAAGCATCTCATGAGGTATAATTTTTCACCAGCAAGTACACTCAGGTGGCAAGGAGTTAGCTCACTTTGCCGAATAAGACCTCCGCTCTGTCGTCGAGATATATATATATTTTTGGCTTCTTTTTGATGTTGATGCTGTCAGCCTATGCGGATCACACAGCTCCGTGGGACTCGGGGCTAGTTGTTTTAGATTTTTTTACTTACTATAAAGTGCTACGTTCTAAACCATTTCTGTTTATGACCTTACTTCCCATCGAAGATTTGAACTGTCTGAGAATTCTACCGAGTGGAGAATGGGCGGTGATACCTATTTGCCGTCCCAGGTTAGGTATATGGATCTACCCTCGTATGGTCGTCACTTGTTGTCGGAAGCTGGGGGCGGTGGAACGCGGCTGCATGTCGTTTATGCGATGTTATCGTAGTTTCACCGCGCTCGAATGCAAGGTCAGCGTAATGTGGTTGTGATATGTGATAGGTAGCCCATTGCGATCAGAGTGGTGCCCAGCGCTCCCGTAAACTTGGGGTACCCGAGGACGTGACGTGGTCTACGATTCCTATTCAATGTATTTGGTATAGGTTCGTAGATTACTGCGTTTACGGCAAGCTGTGTTTTAGTGAGAGAACGCTCTCTCGAAGAAGCGCTGCGACTATCCAGTGAGAAGGTGTAGGTCTTTATGCAGGTCAATATCACCTGATACTATTCTAATTAATCTATTCTGAATTATCTTTAGGGAATTGATTCTTACAGCGGTGGCTTGCACCAATACGACGCTGGCACAGGCCATTATTGGTGTTAATTGTTGAAAGACGTGTAGAGAAGGAGTTTATTCCTTAGGGATATTTTACAGATCGAGCAAATGAGCGGATAAGGTTTGCTCGTAATAAAGACGGCCGAAGATGATGAACTGTCCTAGCTGCCTGCAAGTAGGTACTAATTTGGATAGACATTTCGGTGCACTACTTCAGAAGATACTAGATTACGGCTCTTTTCTCTGGGTTGATTTCTGTTCTCCATTTCCAGAACCATTGAGTGAGTATGAAAGCCGAATTGTTGGAATGTCACTTGTGTAAGTGAGAGAAGTAATGAGGGACCCCCTCCAGAAGTTGCTGGTTAAAGAGCGCGTGCCATCTATTCGATAGCGAAAATGCGATTTGACCAGAAGGCGCGAATGATATGGACGAGCCTATCTGATACATTGGGAAGGTGCAGCTTGTGAATTAAGCTGCTATGCCAGACTTTGTCGAATGCCTTTGCGATATCGAAAAATAGAGCACTAGTACTCACGGGTTTTCCTCGTAAACCTGCAAAGACGTGTTACATTAAGCGGTAGACCTGTTGAACGCATAAGTGCGTGTTCGCGGATATCTCGTCGGGGTATCGGGGGAGATAACATCGGAGATATTTGACCCCATGAGGTCGCAGAGAGGCCTGGCGTTTTTATTTTCCCTGATTGAATGCCAGATGGCGAGTTTACTATTTAGGTCGCCTGCTAGGACGACTGAGAGACCAAAATTGACTAGTGTCTTAATGTTCGACTCTAGTATGGTTTTTAGTTGTGATAAGTACTATTGGGCTATCGGTCAGCTATAGGAATCCTCCACGAGCTGCTAGCAGTACGCCGTGCAAGCGCCTCTTGTAGTATGTCAGGATGCCACTTTTGTAGATCAACTTGTCGTTACGAATAATGCTGTAATTTGCAATTTTTTGATAGTAGTGATTAGATTTCAAGAAAATTTCATGCACCAACAGAACATTGATATTTAACATGTGTTTAACTAAATGGATCGTTACTTCGTCGTTTGAGGCATAAGTCTGTCATAATCTACATTGAAGTACGGGACATTCAGAGAGCGTGGTTTTATTCTACCTGTGGTTTTGGTAGCCATTGGAGACCAAACTCAGGTGTAATTCTGTTAGGCGTTGAGCCGTTCTGTGGAACCCAGAAGCTGCCAAAAGTGCCCTTTATTTCTGCCGTGATCTGTAGGATCTCGAATGGTGACATCGTCTGTTGGAGTTTGTGAGGTCCTACATAGCGTTAAAATCTAATAAATTTCAGGGAGTAAGTAATAGTGTTTTGCATACCCTGTGATTGTGTAACCACCTGCGCTGGTTTGGCGGGCTGCAGTGGGCCAAGAGGCGACCTCGACGTGGTTGCGCACCACATTAATGGTGACTTTGCCCAAACTGTATTATGCCGTTAATGCCATTGACGATCAGCTATTTAGAGAGGTCTACCCATTTGGTTTTCTCCCAAAATATGATAAGAATAGGGGTTTTGTCTTGCACTCAGTAGATGCGCGTCAATTTGGCGCGCTTAAGGCGCGGCGTTTTATAACGTAGTGGCGGTGGGCGTTCGAGATCCTGACCTACAAAAGGATGCGTTTCAGAATGTCGGAGTGACGATAGACCCCGCCACCCCGCACACCTGGAAGAGCACCTCCAGTCCGCGAGTCAGTACACCGATATAATAAGCCACGTTCGGTGCGCAGATAGCCGCACCTATCTAGTCAGCTGAACCGGGGCTTCTATCCTACCGGTCTGTCGCGCCGTGACGGACGCTGGATACCGCCTCAGGAAGAAAAAAGGCTGAAAACGCTCGCAAACCACTCGCCCAAAATCAATGCACCCTCTGCTGAGGCTGATACATCATCAGAGAGTTATGAACCACGTACAGGATATCCTTAGTACACCGGCGTCTAATTATCGCAACATCTCCGGGCAACGCCGGCACGATCCATCGGAGCCGGCGTCCCCAAAGGACGTCGCTTATCGCCACTACTGTATGCAGTACCAACGACATTCCCACTCTTGTAGCTTAAAGAGTGGCAAGATGGCGTTATATATGTACGATACGCCGACGACAGTGCAAAATTCTTATTTTTGCCCCGTTTAGACATCGCTATACGTTGGATGCAGCGATTGTTAAATTTGCTTTCCGAATAGTTCGACAAGCGGCGCATGTAGGTGAACGTCGCTTTTATCACCATCGGACCCTAAATTTGCCCTCGCTCCAACGTCAAGGTCAAAATGTTAAATGAGAAGTTACCGGCACCTATCTTGGATTCAAGGTACATCGTTTGTTGCACATGATCGCAACGTCAACTACGTAGTTCGTCAGGTCAGGGTGAAACTGAATCCAATTCTGACATCCAAGTTGCCAATCCGTGCCAAGCTAGATAAATATAAGTTCTAATAAAATATAAGTCCGCTCACGACTGACCTATGCAGCTCCCGCGTGGTACGTTCTAGTGTAAACAGAATCTATCTGAGCTATAGTAGGGGCTGGTTACTACCTTAGGAATGACGTTTGTCCAACTTCAAAGTCGTGTCCATTGTTGAATTCGAGGTCAGACTGATGCGGCGATTTTTCGATCGAATGGACCACACTTACACCTATTAGCAATCTGCTATAATTTAACTTCTCTACAGATTGCCATTAAGGAAAATGAGGTAGTAATATAAGACCGTTCTTGTAAAATATTTAAGTATTGATTAAAAGGCTTAATATGCGTAACAGGAAATGACAACAACCCATTTTTTTGTTAGTGGTACTTCTATACATATAGAAATCATTTGTTTAAAATGCAAGCTCGTCTAACTTGGGTACTGGGAGTCTATGAGAACTCACGAGCGGCCAATAAATAACAAATCAGTCACAAGCATAATGGGACCATTCCTCAGCGCCAAGAAGTTGAAGTTGGCTGTAGTTCAAGCAAAGTTCCTGATCGAGCTTTCGGGTGCGGTTACGTAAGTAGGGGCCAAATATTATGGAAAATTTATAAATAACGTATTGTTTTATTTAAGAATTCTATTATTTAGTTTATAAACATATCTTCACATAAAACCCTATAATGTGAGTCCATTAAACAATGCAAAGCAATAAAAATTTAAGTGCTTTTTTTCTTTTGTACGTTATAAATGTGTATAATTGTTTTAAATATACGTAAGAAATCATATTATTTAGATGTCTCTTCTTTCTTTATTCATTTTTTTTGTTGTTATATGTAATAATAATTACAACAACTATATTTATACGGGAAGCACATAGCTATATATGTTTAAAATTTACAAAATTGACACTATTTAATATATATATAATAATTTTAAAACTGTATGAAAAAATTTAGCACATTTTTTATAGCCGATGGCCTTTTACAGCCCACCGGGTTGAGTTGAATTCTGTTCGGCATTCATCATTATAAGTGTGTCCAACAAGTAGTTAAAAATTCTTATTCTCTTTTTTAGAAACTGGTTCTTATGGAAACCTCTAAATCTACTAACATAGTGATCTATCTTCTTAAATATTTATAGCCATCACTACCATGAAAGACCATATTCCTTAATATATAATTGCCAAAAATTTATTTAAACTCTATTTTAATATATAAGTATTTAAATAATACTTAATTAAACATATTTGTATTGTTAAATATTCTTTACGAACAATAATTCAAATTAAGTTTATTGTTCAATTTATTTAAAACTATTAACAGTTTTAAATAAATTGTACAATAAACTGAACAATCCTATGAATTTAATAAAACATATTATAGTAGTATTTTATATATGACTAAATAAAAGTTGTATAATGTAATTTTTGTAAATATTAGTACTGTTGGAAAATAAATACTAAAGTAAAATAACAACGTACGGATAAATGCTACTTACCACAAAGCACTCGTTTGTACATTTGGATATGGAATATTCAATCAAATACATTGAGGCCAAAGCCGCCCCCGTATACTCCACGATGCCGGATGAAAATGAAAATTGTTTCAGTGAACGCTCGGCGAAAAAAAATATTATAAAAAAATTAAAAGTCGTTTGTAATTGTAAAATGAAGTTATTTTTACTTCTTGGACTCATATAGAATTTTTTTTAGTATTTGTTGTTTAATGTCTCACTCGATTTGTTGAGAGTATTGGGCGAATAGTCCAGTTTGGTAAGTCTAACTTCGAGGTCCAGGAGGTTTAGTGAACGTTGAGTTTCACCATGAGTTCAACAACAGAATATGAACATACCCGAATCTTATTCAGAGAACAATCGGTAAGGAATTTTTGAGGTCATGTTCTTTTTTGCGGTATATTAATTACAATTTATACTTATAACAATGTCAATGTAAATACTTAAGTAAATTTGTGTTGTAATTTAAATGCACTTATATATAGTATAACACTTATGGGATCATTTAAGATGAAAAAAGTTAGTCAAATTCTGACCGGGAAAGGCATACGGACACGTAATTGGACGTAAAGCAGGAAAATCACGTCACTACTTTTCCTATGACTAGTGATTAGAACTAAAGTTCTCAATTATAGGCAAAAAACCCTTAATGTTTTGTCCATAAAGCTGAACAATACACTTACATTTTGAATCGTCTCTAAATGGATGTGTGTGTCTATTTATAGACCCTAGTAACTATGTTCCTTTAGTCGCTTTTTTTTTTTTCGGGCTGAAGGCCACTGTTAGCCCGAGGGCTTTTACAGTTTCACCGGGTTGAGAGGTGACCGAGCGCTAATGGCACTCAGTCGAGACCTCTATATATAGGTAACCAGCACAAGGGCTCCCGAGAGGGAGCCTCGGCTTGGACCGTTACCTTGTTTCGCGATAGCGTCTGACTCGAGGGTGCCCGAGAGGGCCGAACCTCGGCTCGGTCAGTTGCTTCTGACAGAGGATTCTTTAAATTCGCTATGATTATTAGCTATCTGTACCACCACTTCGGAATGCGTGGGCGCTGGAGAAGAAGTGGCGCAAGAAACTCCAGCGACGCTTCTATCTGTATGGACTGGAGAGAACCGACCAGTGACATGGCGGTATCGCGAATATCCTTGTTTGTGACGCCCTCGCCTTCGGCGGGGGCGATGTGAGAGTGCAATGTACGTGTGTTGTGTTTTATGAAGGGCTTGGGCCCTGGTAGTCATCGAGAGCGTGCCTCGGTCTCCTTCGGACGCGGGTGAATCTGTGATTCGCGATGGGATTGTAAGTGGCGGCACTTACAATCAAGGGGTTAGAGTGTGTGACGGCAGAGTCGAAATATCGGCGAGAAGCCTGCTTCAGGTACTGAGCTATGGTCGGCAGCTCAAGATCTATGTGTAGATTTTCATTACGCAAGAACCACGGTGCACCGGTGGCCTTGCGCATGAAACGATTTTGTATTACCTGAAGTCGGTGAATGTGACGCGGGGAAGCATGCGCAAAGACGGGGCTTGCGTATGTCATTATGGGTCGGATGCACGCTTTGTATAGTGTAATTTTATTACGCAGGGACATTTTGCTATTTTTATTGAGTAACGGGTGCAAACGACCTAGGACGAACGCTGCTCGATTCCGTACGCGGTTGACATGCGGACCGAAGGTGAGTCTTTCATCTAAAGTAACGCCTAAGTATTTGACTGTCTATTCCCAGGGGATTGGACGATCAAATAACTCTATAGTTGGGAGATGCGGCGTTTTGTTGCGCCGAGAGAAGTACATGGCTGCACTTTTGGTAGGGTTAACCTCGATCCTCCATTTCCGAAACCATTTCCCTAAGGTGTTGGCTGCAGATTGGAGGCGTCTACAAATAGCGTCTGGTTTGAACCCAGACACATAGAGGCCGGTGTCATCGGCGAAAAGGGCTAGTCCTTTAGTCGCACTGTGTGTTTTATTGTCTGGGTTTTTCTTTGATGTTTTCATTCGTTACATCTTTACTTACATTGTGTATACAATGAATCTTATTCAACCTGCCACAGCTTCGAAGAGCTGATGAAAAAGTGAAATAAGCTTACACTTCAGATTAAAGCGCGCCGTTGAAAAATTAGCTTCGGCACACGACCTAGCATTGTCTGGGCGGGTTTCGAAACGTTCGCGGTGATCCGCTGAAATTGAAATTTAAGACCTTGTAAAAGCATGTCGCAGTAATATTTTCACATCGTGCAACGAGATATTAACACTAAAACCTCGGGTACTTATCAAATTTCCATTCTTTAAATTTCTTTATATGAAAATCTATTTCTTTAATGAAATTTCGGTAATGTATTTGTTACGATCAATTACTAAAACAAGCTATTTTATAATGACTTTTCTTTAGGACTATTTTTAGCACTGGATAATTAGGCTGAACCAATGATTATTATTAATATCATATGTCTGAATAGTTCATGATATTTCTTTATAGATATTTAAAACTTTAATTATATGATTAAAAAAGTATTAGATACTATAAAAATCAACTAGAAATACAATGTTTTAGATTTAGTGTGAAAAATAATATCGATGAATATTATAAAATAGAATATTCAAGTTACTAATGGAACAATTAATTTACATAGTATAGGCATCACGTATTTTACATTGTTGTTAAGTATTTAAACACAAAAAATACAACAAAGATATAAGTCAGATAGACAATTTATAATTTAGAATCTAACGATAAATGAGCGGGAAGCCATGTTTAAGTTTAACTTATTATTACCTACTACTTGCAATCTTATGACGGCAAAATGACGTCATTGGTTCAATGCGCACCCCTAGCACTAGGTAATTTCTAAGAGCGTAAGTAAAAAGAGAGCACTTATGCACTTATTTTCACGCATGCTCACCCTCCTAAAGTTTTATAGAAATCTAGCTACTATATTCTATTTCATTTACATAAAGGTGCACACTTTTTAATAACGGTTCTCTGAACACTGGTATATATAACTTAACTTGAAAGAAATTACAAACTTAACATTTTATAACAGAATGTATATTGGAAAAATTCAAGAGTATAATTTCTTAATTAAGAACGTAATACAGACGTTTGCTATATAAGACTGAAAAAATATTGTTTTTGTATGGTCCGCAAAATCTTTTTACTAATGATTAACAAAGCATGCCGATTTGGTCATAGCTTTGTAAAGACATGCTTGTATATTCACAATGCGTATCCAATTTAAACCTCGTCCAAATCCTGGATGTCTGACATTGCTCCATGGATTAATTTCAAATCTGTACGCTATCTTAGTGAATGTAGAGCCACAGAGAGTTTCAATCATTGGCGTATCTTGAATAATTCAAAACCGGAAACAAACTATTTGTTCTCTGTTTTGATATTTAGTACAGCAGCTGAAATATTTACATATCTTAACAATTTCTTGTGTAATTTTTGAACGAGTTCCTCGTTGTTTGAAATAAATATTTTTGTTTTATATATTTGGCAGTACGCATTATATTTTAATATCACTCGTGATGATGTTCCATGTCTTATATGTGTGTTACAACATAATCGGTTTTCGTCCTCGTTTTGTTAGCAAATAAAATAATCGCCATAGAGTAGTGTAGCACAAAATACGTGTATATATATCATTGCATCTATTCGGGAAGTGGAGTGTTTATACTACGTTTCCCTGTACGCGGTCGTCACGTGAGAACTGAACGTTTCTACGCGTTATGTGTTCGATTAATTTTTACTTAAATTTATGGATGAAATTTCTTTTTATTGCGCAGATAAGTGCCGATCTTACTTATACGGCCTACAGTGTAGGTATGTGACGTTTATGTATAGTAATTTATTAAGTAAAAAATCTAAGTCATTTTAAGTAAGGCTTTGTCTTTTATAAGTGAAAATTCTAATAAGAAATAAAGATATCTAAATAAGAATACTAAATATATTATTATTATAATATATTCTTTAAATTACTAACATTGTATAATAGAAGACTTCTATTAGGTATGAGTCTGCTTTATGATATCTTGCACAATATAGACCAGCCTACACTACTAGGCCGTATAACATTTTCTACTCCTAAGAGAGGCACTAGAAATACAGGATTATTTTATGTTCCATATGGAATTTTTGCCATATTGCATGGCAAAAATTCCATATTAATAAGATTACCCCACCTGTACAATGAAACTTCAGTGATGTAGATATTTTGCACCTATCAAAAAGTAGCTTTAAAAATAAAATCCTCTATGTACTTAGTCTAACTTAGTTTAAATAAATACTGGAATGGATAAGAATGTAATCTTGTTTGACGCTTTATAATTTAAGTACTTACCTAACTTAGTAAACTTAACTTTAATAAATTGTTTCTGATATGCCTGTTATGCACCTTTTGACTAATTTATCGGTTTTGTGTATACTTGTTTTCTATTTTCCTATGTAATCGTGTGATAAAGTTAGCTGTTGTGTATACTTAAAGAAATAAAATAAAATTAATATATAAATAAGGAAAATTAAGGATTGTCAAAGCAAAATATGAAATATATTACGATAAAAAAAAATATTTATAAATTTTTAATCTAGTTTAAAAATAACACGTGCAGACAAGCAGATGTATTTTCAATTAGTATTTTCTTTGTCATTATTTCAGTCTACGTCATTCAATGTTCAATGCAGACTTCTCTCAATTATAATTGGAAGGTATCGAGCTGCACGTGGGGTAGTTATTAGAATAGAGCCAAAGGCGAGTGCGAATGATATTGATTTTCGACATTCACTTGTAGTAATTTGGACAGTGTGTTAGCGTTTAGGGATTTATTAAAAACTTAACAAAAGCTAAACGTTAGCTATTTTATATTAAGCCCTAGAATTGTCCTAGAAATTTTAGTTGCAGTGGAATCGTCGAGGATAAATATTTACCCAGGCCACCTTTATATTCTAGCAATATCAGGATTAGGCTGAACAATCGTTTTGAACACATCTTTCAAACAATCAATGCAAACAATATCAGTGTAATACTTTTTGTTTCTACCCCATAAAAGACATACGAAATACAAAAAAACAATACTACTGCATACGGTTATTTCTTCGTTTGTAAACAAAACAATTAATCGATTGTGCAAATAAAAAGCTCGAATGTTAAAGTTAAGTACGAACATTTCAAAATCCATTTTGACCGTAATAAAATTTTCATAGTTTTAACGAAGTCATTAACCCGTGTACGTTTCGTAGTTCCCGAGCGAAGAGCGCAAAGAATAAGCGATAAAAAACACGGGCTCTTGATGCATGAGACAGACAGCCCTCCAGACAATGGGGCGCACTTAATGCCCGTATCATGTACACGCCTCGCCGTGTGATACAGATGTTCACGTAATTAGCTGCTCCCGTCCGCCCAAGTTAAGATATAGTTATTGAGTGGTGTTCTTATTCAATATATTTAAAAATATAGTCCGAGTTTTATACTGTTTTTGTTATTTCTAATTATAATTAGGATAGGGGAAATCCTGTACCTGGGAATGCTGTTGAGTGACGGCAGTGGCATTATTTTAAAGGGATATTAGAAAGATCATGTGGTAACCCGGCAACCAAGGATACTAATACAATAAAAGCAATAAAAGCAAATATTAGAGAAGATAAACGTCTGTAATCTCCAGCTCATTGCTAAAAATTGATTGAAAATTTCTATACACGTTTAGAAAATGAATACGGAATAAAACAAAAATATTTTATGAACAACTATGTAGAATCTATACTATATCTACTTCATGTAAGTAAACCATAACATAAATAACATAATGTAGGGCAACAGCACTAGCATAATTAGAGCATTTTGCACATGCAAATACATTCGTTCTAGAGCACCTCATCAATTATATTTTTGAATATTTAAAGAACATGGAAAACCGTCGCTACCATAACTTTATATATCATAATTTCACGTGTGTTCGTTCATAAGTGCGGAAGATTGTATAAAATAGCGTCTGGTGTAAAAACACCTAAAATAAAAGAATACAAGAAAAGCAAGCAATGTGTCTCAAAAACTTAAAGGAATTTTTAATGTCATAGATTTTGAAATTACTCCGTAGTTTTGCAACAATGTGAGTTCAGTCACAATGAATAGCTCTTTTCATTTATCTAAGATGTTACAAAGGGAAAAATCTTCGGATCGTCCGCTATCTTGACAGCAAGAATTAAAGCGTAGGAGCCTGACTTATACGTGGGCACGTATCCATTTAAGAATTGTGGAAATGAGGCCATGCAACTCAAAGGCACGTATTTGGTATGGTGAAGGCTTTGAGTGGCGAGGTATAAACGAGAAATATTATGATATTTTTACGTAACTTAATATCTTCGTCCTTGATATAAAGCTTTGTATTTATAAAAATAAATATAGTTGTTAAAATATATGTTATCTTCAAAAACGAAATAAGAAAAAGACTTCATTGAATAATATTTATTAGTATGATTTGTTTTTGTTTTAATAGTATGTTTGCAGTTTAATATATCGTGTTCAAAGCATTTTTGCCTAAAGGTATTTATAATCCTGGAATAAAAAAGCTAGCGAAAAATAATGCATTTGCTAAGTTAGGTGTGCGTTACTTTTGTTAGTTGATGTCAGGATTGTGGCGTGATATTAACCGAGGAGTATTATAGTAAAATACTGTTATAAAATATTTCTTACATACAATAAAATAAGAAGTACTAAAATAAACTATTTTAGCTTTAGATTAATATTGCTAAAAAAATAAAGATATCTTGAGTATTCGCGTATCGACTACTTGTTTCGTTTTGGGTGTCGACCAAATATCCAAATACCGTGGTAAATAATTAAAAAATAATATCCAAGTGAATACAACGTTATTCAAAAATATACCATCATAATCATCACGACGACAGAACATCATTGGTAAATTGCTGAGCATAGGCCTCTCTCATCAATTGCTACGAAACCATATCCTGAACATAACTGTATCTATCGATTTTCCGCAGACTTGGATGAATTTATATTCCCTATGGACAAAGCTTAAAATGTATGCGTCATAGTTTTCAGTGACATTGTATTATATATGTAACTCTACAATTTTTCATAATTAAAGCGGTTGATAACATATTAATTAATATGTGAGACAACCACTATAGAAACAGAAATATAACAATCGACGTCAGTTAAACTTTATCTGACAGCTGAATTGTAATAACAATTATAGCTGTACCTTCATTAGCAATTATTGGTGGAGCATATACTCGTACGTTGACCTTATGCGAGATGGTGGTTGGCGGGAGGGATCTTTAACCATTGTGTTGGGACTTTTTTCTACGGATTTGCCGAGACTTACATTGCATCTGCGGTTGAAAACTTCGGGCAAAAGTACGCAGTGCTTTATTGGGATAGAATATCCAAGATGATGTGTGACGAATTCGTTACGATGTAAATAACTTCACTGTGGCTGAATTTTGAGATATGATATGTAATAATAATGTATAATCTCTAATAGCTCATTTACTTAGCAGCGTGTAACATAAATTCGCGTTAGACATGAAGGGATTAAGTGCTTACTGACAGCATATCAGAGGGCTAATAAAGCTCATATTAGCCTTATAATTATAGAAACGTATATTACGTTAAGGCTAGCCAAGCAGGAGTTTGCAGTACAAACATAATTACCGAAAACTGTTATTGTTGTTATCCCGGCATTAATTGAATTGGCGCCAAAGTTTATTCAGACGAGGTTAGTAAAGGCAATCGGGGTCTTGATTAAACTAAACAGTGTTGTTGTTTTACAATTATTCATGAAAGACCCCCCAATTAATTATTATAAGTTTAACCATTGCTCATCTAGAGTTAAACTATAGATTGCTATTTAAATACCTATTTTGGAGGTATTTGAGAAGAACTATATCTTCTACGAAATTTTTGAGAGATTTCGTTAATAGTATGTGCTGTATTATATTCCCTAATCTCTATTTTTAACAGGGAAACGAACGAAACGAAACGAAACGAACAAACGAACAAAACGGTTATCCAGGTAATCACATCAGACTAGGAAAATCTGTTAAATACATGTAAATTAGGTTTTTTTTAATAGTAAGTCCTTAGATGTGAAATTGACATTTCGTCGAATTGGCCACTTTGATCTTAAATAATCTGGCATTTGGTTAAGAATTCCCGAAATTAAAATATATTCCAAATTTAGGTTTGTTTAATTGTGTTTGTTTGTTTTTGACTTTATTGACGAATATGAGTTCCACCGTAGCACCAGCCCTGCAAAAACAGCTCAAAGGATTAGTAGCTACTGTACAAGAAAGCACGGTACGTTTTTGGTTTCAACGTCTTCGTTCGGAAGATTTTAACCTCCAAAACAAATCCCGCAGACGAACGGAGACCAATTTGACAATGAAGAATTAAAGGTGATCGTGGAAGCGGATTCATCGTAAACCGCGTCAGAGTTATCGCCAGGTTTCGGTGGGAGTGACAAAAATACTTTTAATTCACTTGATATAAATTGGTAAAGCGAAAAAGATCTAGAAATGAGTACCGCATGAATTGAGTGGAGCACACTAACAAACACGCATTGAGTGAAACGAGAACAAAATTTGAATCATATTCATTTATCATCATATATCGATAAATGCATACTGTACGACAATCAGAAACACTCATCACAGTAGTTGAACGCAGGAGAACCGGCCAAATCCTGTCCTAAGTAAAAGTTGACTCAGAAAAAGGTACCGGTGAGTGTTTGGTGGACCAGTGCTGGAGTCATACACAACAGCTTCCTAAACTCTGGACAGAGATCAGATCTGTATTATCTATCAATTGCTCTAGCCCACTGCTACTTCATGACAACGTTAGACACCATATTTCACGATAAACTGTCGCTAAATTAGAGTAGCTGCGATTTGAATGTTTCTGACACTCATACTAAACTAATCAGATTACCAAAGGAATTTGGTATTTTTTTGCAAAGATTTCAATTTCTTGCAAAGACAATTTCTTGCAAAGAAAAAATTCACTTCCGATCCACCGCCAAAGTCCAAAAGTCCAAACCGCTTTCAAAGATTTTATTAAACTTGCTCCCAATTTTTTTTCAGCAATGGAATCAAAGAATTACCTATAAAATGACAAAAGTGCATAGATAATAATGGTAAATACTTCGATTGATTCAATATAAAATTTCATATAAAAAATAGTTTTTTGCTTTTTTCATATGTAAGAACCCAATATTATTGGTAGAGAAAGTCTTCAATCTGGTGCATAAACCAACTTTTTTCATTGAAAAATTTGTCGAGCATTCATCGAGTGTTTTGGAAAGTACAGATCATATAATGTGGAAACGTGTACACCCGTGATAACTATTATTTTCATACACGTAAAGTACACTTAAGCCTTTGGGATATAAGCTGTACGAGTTTACCTACTTTATACCGGTTTTATTCCAGTGGCATATTAATGATTTAACCTCAGTGAAGTGCATATGAGTGAAATTCTAGATAATTTGTAATCACCTTAACCCTATTTGTCCTTCTAATGTATCCTTTGTTTAAGAAACCTAAGAAGAACAAGATTACTTAATAAACTTTAGTAACTTACTATAATTGAATGATTTAAAAGTGGTTAGTGGTCTAATGGAAACTGAATTTCTTCTCCCCATCCCCATCTCTAGAGTACGAACAAACTGATTCCAGCCCGTTGCCTGTGAGGCCATGTCAACAGCTATCTACGGGGAGGAAAATATTTGCAGCGACGTCGATGTTTGAGTAACGTTCGACGAAATACGAGTAAAAAGTTAAAAACCAAGAACTATATGTACGAGTATGTTTTGAAGTTGTTGACTCTAGAATAGTGAGCCCGGTTTTTATTTTATCATTAATTCAAAAACTGATAAATAAAGGAATTTTTGAGAAGTTTCTTTTATAATACTTCCACTAGTGTAGGTATATTTTCTACCGACATTTTAATCTCTTGTGACTTTAGAATTGAAGTTGATTTAGAGCCTGGAGAATTTATTACCTAAACATAGGAACAATCCCATTTGAGGCTAAATTGTTGTTCTGTTTTGGGACAAGACTTATTACTTAAATTTTTTATAGCGTTTTAACTATTGTTCTTTTTATTCCTAAATTATCTGTTCTGTAAAAAAGTAAATACTTTACAAAGTTGGACTTTATTTCACATCTGCAGGTTAAATGTTACTAAATAAAATAGAACGGGTATTTTTTATGTTATCTAACATCCAATATTAAACTGTTATGACAATATAAATTGCCAGTTTTACTAGTAGACTTTTAAATGAGAGAATAACTTGTCTTAGGCCTTATTTAGGTAGTTATTGAAAATTTTAAACTGTTTAACTGAATATATATGTTACAAAATTATTTACTAGTTAAATTATGGTCGAACATTTAAATTTTAACGTACCCATAATAATATTATTCTGTTTGGTACATACTGGAACGAGTCGAAAAGGGCAGCATACTTATTTCATAAACGTTAAACCTGCTGAATATTTTCACTAAGCATAATCTACGTTGTTAATTTACAAAATGAGGTTAAACGAGTCTTTCTCTTCAAATATTTATTCAATGTGAAAGATGAAACGTGTGCTCACCGCCTTACGTGAATAATTTATGTTTTATTCTTATACAATCTCATTACAACGGCCAAAATAAGCGTATCCATTTTTTTTTAGACAAGCTCTATATGTCTAGCGGAAGATCATCTTATATAATATAAAATAAAAATTATTTATTTATTTTCATATATATATATATATATATATATATATATATATATATAAATACATAATCATTTATTATTGAGATGATTCTGCCAATCTGTTGAGAAATTGCTCCCGAACCTTTACCTTAAACGCGTAACGATTTGTAGCCACAGCGGCTACTCACTACTTCAGGAGGGAGAGCATTCCAGAGAAGAACAGATTGAACAAAGAAGGAGGAGTGGATAAAGTCGGAGTTATGAGAAGGACACAGAAGTAGAAGGTTGTTGGTCGAGTGAAGGTTTTATCATGGTTAGAGCCAAGGTATTGAAAATATGTAGCTAGATAGGAAGGAGGAGTGGATGTCAGGATAAAATAAAGGGTAGTGGAGCACGCAGACCTCGCCGCAGACGAATGGGAAGCCACTTTAATTGAGAACGATAAGTAGACACGTGGTCATACTTTCGAAGGTTATAGATGAATCGAATGCAGTTATTTAGAAGAAGATCAAGTTTGTTAAGGAGATCTGCATTCAGGTCGATATGACTAGCATATCCATTAGACTTTCATATTTATTATTTAGGACGAAAATTAAATTTTTGTTTTAATTTATCTTTGCAATTAAATTGTTATTCATTCAACATTTATCATTACAATGATAAAGCAAGCCCGTAACTGCTGTCATTACACAGTTTAGAAGTTAAGCAAAGGACTGTTACTTATTCTTATATTTCAGTCATAGAAGATGACTTTCTGGAAGAAGCAATTGATTTTATTCCCACGCTCTATCTGTACAAGTTTTGTAAAAAATAAAGCTGATTTTTGTGCCCTTTGTTCCTGATTTGACACACAGACAGGACGTTCTATATGACTTATTAGCTAACTTTTAACTAATAAGTCAAACGCATAAACACGAAAACTATTGTTATATGTAATTAATATAATGCGAAGCCTCCTTTCACAAATGGTTCTCCACACACAAAAATGTGGGCCCTATCATTTGCTTCTTTACTCTTATTACTCTTTTCCCTGTAAACTATTCAGAAAATAGACTTTTAATTATTTACAATATTTCTTCATTCTGGTCAATTATTTTAAAACTAATATACTATTTGCATATCTAACAATATTATTTGGCATGTAAGGAGTTTTGGCACCTGACTCCTGATTGATTGATAAATAGAAATTTGTTAATCCTCGTCCGGCCCTCTGTCGTTTACGTTCAATTTAAATCAAAAGTATAGTAAAGATAATGAAAATATTCGAAAATATAAAAAACGGGTTTTCATCATTTTTCTACATAAATTTAAGAACAAAGATTTGAAATGAATAGGGACTCAACTAAAAGAGCATAATAATGTACCCGCATTAACAAACCGGCAAATTTGCAAATATATTTTTTAATAGCGACTGCTTTGCTTATTTCCACAGAGATTATTTACAAAATGGCTCCATCGAAAATACTGAACAATTGCTACAAAAAGGACAACGATTCGGTAAGTGGCAGCATTTTCTTAAATTTCAATTTCGAATCTGAACAAGGGTTAGGAGTGAGTAGACGGTTCATAATGCCACTCTCGACACAAGGGCCTGACCATGGCTGCTTGGACAGCTTTACATTTTTGTGCTTGGGATCTGTTATGAGCGCGAAGCAGTTCATTAACAGTACTATAAAACCAACAAAATAATTTTAATAACAAACATAGTTAGCAATTCGTTAATGTTGGTTATAAAGATTAGCTTGAGAAATAATAATACTAAAAACTCTCTTTTTATTTCATTTGATTTTTTTAAAACCCCAATTTGGGAAGAATATATAAATACTAAAACATTTTAATCGTATTCGACTAAAGGTTTGTCCTTTATTTACCAATACTTAACTTAAGATGGTCTTAAGACAAAAAGCTTTACTTGAGGTAAAAGTTGATTAATAAATGAATAGGATTAGACAGCAGTGGGGTCCGGCTCTTTTTTAATTTAATTTCAAGTCTTTTTGTCATCACCTTAAACCAACATAATATTATTGAGTGTCTATGGTTCGATTTTTTATTAAGAATAATTTTACTGTAGCCAACAGCACGTGCAATTTATTTTCAGGTAGAAGAGCAATGAAATTGACTCCACTCTTCATTATAACAAGGAAAGGCTTAAAATAGAACGTTGTAATTACAAATTTTAATTAAAAATATTGAATATTTCTACCAGTCTATCACTTATACTCGATCTGGAGTTTTACTCATTCAACCTCTTACCATTGGCCACCGAATATAAAGTCATTAAGGGTCCTTAAAATAGGAGCAGCGTTTTCAGTGTAGCCTGGTACGAATCTGTAGCTAGTAAATATTCAAGTTTTAGTTACTGTTACGGTAGTAGTAGTTGTAGTTGTAGTAGTTTTAGTAGTAGTAGTAGAAGTAGTAGAGTTAATAAAATATTTTCTTGGGACTTAAATTTCTATACAATATACAAATTTGTACTTTGTATAAACAAGATTATTAATATGTGTTTTGTGTCACTGTGGATTTGTGCATCGTTTTAAAGTTACGGTTTACTTGATGATTAGCACAGATTTTAATACAAATTAATAAAGAACTTTGGGCAAAATCGGAAATGTAGTTTAAAATATGTTTACATTAGCGACCGTATTATTAAAAGAGATTTTATAACTGATAATTTTACCATATGATATGATTGTAGTTCACGAGCTTTGTTTAACAATCTTAAATTTCTATATTTAACACGCTTGATGATGACCTTATACTGGAAAAGTATACGGTTACCACTTTTATATCATAGGAGACATTATTTTTCACACCCTAAATATTAAAATAGAATGTGATATAGTTGGGTTCGACACTAAAGGTTCCTCGATATCAAGCCTTCTTCAAGGTCTTCATTGCTTTCATCACATGTTCGTAAAGTCAAATATACAGGTTTTTCATAACTAAATATTTTATTAATTGTATATGCTAGTAGTTTTGACAGATGTTGGATTTCAATTAATTACTTTTAGTTTATTGAAGGAAAATATAAAATTATTATACTTAATAAATTATAAGTATTTAAATTACATAAATAATGCTAGCAAATAAAAACTAAAAACCCTTATGAATAGGAAAACAAAGTAAATTTAATTTGAATATTTCCAGTGCGGGATAAAAGCGGGTGGGCTTAAACGGGTAAGGACCATGCTCTCACAGAATACTTGGTCGTACTGAAAGTTTCTGAAACTAGCCACCTATAATAAAAAAAAATTAAAAGCAATTAAGAACTCTCTAGGAACCTGGGTTTTTGTAAAATTGTGTGTCGCTATTACAATGAATTTAACTCGTGAAAATTATCGTTCAATGATATTTTACTATATTCACTGTAGTTTGAGTCCACAAGAGAGTTTCCAGAGACTTCAATTGATATTAGGTGATGAAGCCCAATGCCACAGCTCTGTGTAGTGTTGGTACGGGGAATTTAGGCGTGGACGTGATTATCTCCACGACACGATATACGTGAAGGTCGACCGGAGAAAAAGTTGAATGGAAGACAGTGATTGGCTATCTATAATAGCGTGACAGGTGGCGAAACCTGTGTGTGCCGCTTTGAATCGGAAAGAAGTCAGCCAGTTGAAAATCCAGTCGGCTGAATGGGTCTTTCTTTTTGAAGACTTGTCGACGACAGTTAATATATGTCGAAATACCGGCAAGTAAATGGTTGCTTCTTTTTTCGATATATCAGAACATTGCAGTGTCACTGGAAAACTAAAAGACAAGCACTGCAGATTGGTACGTAAACAATTGCTCTAGTATTTGAAAA
The DNA here is from genome assembly GCA_029286865.1 of Teinopalpus imperialis. NCBI lineage: Eukaryota > Metazoa > Arthropoda > Insecta > Lepidoptera > Papilionidae > Teinopalpus > Teinopalpus imperialis. Next base: position 1,524,673 of record JAGSMU010000035.1, on the reverse strand, counting down.
AAGTACGCGAAAAGCGCATCACAGTAGATGAACTACAGTTTGTCATTCCTTATTGCAGAAATCTGGCTACACATAAACAAAGTTACTCACGATTCAAATTCTAAAAGTAAACAAAGATAAATCAACGTGTCAGGCGGAGCTTATTTTAAGTCCAGAACGTGACAGGAAGTGACAGAATACTGGGCTCAAATATCACCACTTAATACAGTATATATTTATATATATATATGTATATATATATATATATATATATATATATATATATATATATATATATATATAAATATATATATGTTTTCTTCTATAACTAAATATAACGTTTACTGAATTAAGTGGTGATATTTAAGCCCAGTATTCTGTCACTTCCTGTCAAGTTCTTATATATATATATATATATATATATATATATATATATATATATATATATATATATATGTATGTATATCCTATGACTATCAGTTTAGGGAATAATACCCATTATACATAAATAAACGCGGGAACCGTTTCACCGACAGTGACATGCAATCAAGTGTCTTGGTATTAAATCTAGCAATCAAAACTCAATTAGAACGTGCTGAGCCTCGAGACCGTTTTGTACCTCGGCCACGTCTTGAATAATCCATTACTGACACATAGGCTTAACCCTTCATGAGATATTAACATCTAAGATACTATTAACACATAATCCTTCAGCAAAGTGGTGACCCGACCGTTCATATGCTAATTCTGACCTATTAAAACGTCACATAATCTTAAGTGAGATGGTATTTGAAATGGTAATGAATGAATGAATGACGAATTATATAGAGTCAATTTTAAAGGTTTTCTGCAGTTTATTTCGATATATTATTTTAATATTTAATAGGTGGCAAATGAGCAAGCAGCTCACCTCATGGTAAATTATTACCACCGACCATGCGCTGCCGACCTTTAAGAAAGGTGTAGGCTCTTTTCTTGAAAGTCCCTAAGTTGTATCGGTTCAGAAATACCACTCGCGATAGTTGTTTCCACGGAGTAGATGTTCGTGGCAGAAAATTTCACGTAAAGCGCACAGTGCTGGATTACCAACCATCGAGATGATGAGGATGAAATTTTGAATTCTATCGTAATGTACGATGTTTACACTCAGCGGGCTGGGAATAATTCGAACAACTCTTTTTTTTCTTTTTTTTTATTACATTGAGAGTAACTAACCAGCACACAGTTCACCTAATGGCAAATTATTCCAGCGGCCCATGACATCTACATTTATCCTTGACAAGATGTCATAATGCTGACTGTACTAATATACTAATGTCACCGCCTCGCCACCAGTAATAAAGGTCTCCGGATTCTCATACTCACTAGACGAAATACAGCAGCTTTATGCTGCTATTTTACGCTGGTATTCCGTGAGGGCGTCGTCCTACCCCTGTCGAGCAGACCCATTCTGCAGCTAGAAACAAACTGCAGTGTAGCTCTACCACTGTTAAAACTCCTCAGATCACTGCTTAATTCGGTAAAAAATCTCTTCAATGACAGAATCATCAATGATTCATCCCGCTCTTCGTTGAATGCTGATCGCATGGAAGGAGTTTGTTCTGAGGTGCCTTGGCCGCACAGAAATGAGAACAGTATTCCATGTGAGGCTGAACTTGCGTTTTGTAAACAGAGTGGACCGACCAACCCAAGAGTTCTGGTACTAGCTGAAGTTGCAAGGGGTCTTTTATCAAAATTAGGAGATGCGATAAAAGCGTTCTTTTTAGCGGTCAACGCGCTAACTTATGTCTTCATAGGGTTTAGGTCAATATAAATGAATAAGAGTATTAAAAATTATTGGAAAGTAGAAGCATATCTTATCACAACTTTAATAGACGATAACCCATTGCACTACTTAATTCAATAGTTTCATGGATATTGCTTTATCGCCTAAATTCATTCTTCCACGTACTATTTATATGAACGTCCGTTGAAATGACCGCTATTAATATATTTAAATATACGTGTGGTCTGTTGAGGATCGAATAAAACGATGAAAAACGAATCAGCTATATGAATTTCAATGTACTATATTATCCGATTACAAAATAATATATTGTTAAATCCATTATCCCTTTAATCCCTCCGCTCCAGACATATAAAATGGGTTTTATTTTTCAGAATTCCGAAGCGAAAATTGCACAATTTTTCCGCTCATGAGAAAAGTTTCAGTGTTATAGTAAAAGTTTGAAGGGGCGTTTGTGAACCAACACGGCGCTATTATTTGGTTACTTGGTCTTGTATGACAATTGGCTACTTACTTACACGTACATTCTAAAGAGATTACACTAATGTTGCCGTAAGAAACTTTTAGGTGCGCATTTAAAAGTTTGCCTTTTTGTTTTGCTACTGCGTTCAGTTACTCACCTTTCTTTTATTTAATTATTTTTCTACTAAACTAAATATTTTAAATTTAAGATTATAAATGCAAATTCCGTATTTTTTAAGGAATCTGATGATATTATAAAATTATATTCATACAAGTAAATTCGTATAGCTCAGCTATTCATTGTTTTTTTTGATCCTCGAATACAGAGGAAAATAATAATAGTTAGCCGGATTTAACTTCTCTAACTTCAAGTAATTGCAGTGTGGAGATATTGCGGGTGCATTGTCAGATAACAACCATTATTAAGTCAGATTTCAAGAAGACCGCGGAGGCAGGTGGGTAATGATTGTGCTTTACGGTTATCTATGAGAGAGCTTACGTTCCATAGTCAAGTAGTGGAAGCCTGTGTTGATGATGGTTAAAGGCACGGCAGATTTTAACCAGATTTGGTGTTCCATTCAAAATAAATGCTACCTGTCCATTTTCTGTGTTAATATTTTAGATTATTAATGTTTTCCTGCCATTTAGGAGACCCACTCGATTTTTCTGTCGTCATGTTGACACTTACTCCTCCCAGAGGATAACAGTAGACGAACCACGCTAGTTCCTTATGGCAGCATGAAAGAGTCGGTTCGACCTTAGAAGCGAAAATAAGGACAAAACGATGTGTTATATGCTGTTACACGCGACTCTTATCATTTTTAAGTATATATTATATAAGTGTATTATAATACATTATAATATACAATAATGAGTACCGTTTACAAAATCCAATCGTTATGTTATTTAGAAAGTGTTCTGAATTTTAATCTTTTAAATGAATACATTTTATTTTAATTTAATGGAAGTTTTAAACACACCCAAACATCACATCATCGTCATTTGCAACAGAAGAAATCCAAAACTCTTCACGCAAAGTGAACTGTATACAATTACATTTTTATAGCTACGAAGAGTAAAAGTTCGCATTACTTTGCACATGTATGGAAATGAACGAACAAATAAAAATTAAATCCAATATTTATTTAATATATATAACCGTTCGATTGCAGGATCATGTAAATCTGAGATTTCAGTAACGCTACACTAAGTTGAACTCGTGGGAATAAACTCATAAAATATTGGCGTACCGTCAATAGGTTGCTGGCTGCCGCGGATATTTGCCCACTTAATCCGATTTACAAATATCTACTCATTCCCACAAACGTATTTCGGGGCTTACTCTGTAACGAAAAGCACATGAGCCATGCGTCATCACAAATGATAAAACGTGGAGCTACTAAGCTATAATTAATATGTATTTTGTTTTTTAAATATTTGTTTTTTTTAATATAGTGACAATAATGGCTTGACAGATATTGAGTAATCATGACACCCATAGTAACAATAAATTTCAACTTATGGTGAGTGAGCCCTGACATTCACATTCATCTTCTACAAAGGCTTAATGCAGATGCATTGTCTCACCTGAGGACTTCGAGTCCTCATCACCATTAACAAGGTGTAATGGTCATAGCATAATCATAATCATCACAACCTCCAATAATCCATATTGTTACGAGGTGTTCGTTATATAGAAAATAGCCTTAAATGAAATAGTAATTTTATTGAACTAAAAGAAATCACTTGAATAACTATTCGCTTTAAAAATAATCCTTATGAAATTAGTTTTTCATTCTCTCCGACGTGTAACGCTTCGTATCTCAATCGAAACTGTCCTTTATCGTAGATTCTGTTGATGTTGATGCTGTTAGCGTATGCGGCTCTTACAGTTTCATCGAACACAGGGCTCACGGAACTGAAGGGTCCGTGAGATGGTTAGTGTTCTTTATCCGCAACCCGACCCGCTTATACACGCCCGGTACAGCGCTCTATAAAGATCAGGAATGTTCCAGTCAAATATGACCATCCGCCATCCCTTGTACACATAATCGTTAACATTCTTGATCGTAGTTAAACTTGACCATCTCTACCTATCACGCGTGTAGCTATGCTTCTCACAATATTTCGGATACATGATCGATTACGTCTTATACTGTCTTTCGCGTACATAGCCATCCTTCTCACAGCTCTCAGGAATGTTTCAGAGACATGATCGAATAAACTCGTCTCTGTCTTTTACATGTATGCTCTATCCTTCTCACATACTTTCTAAAATCACTTACAAACTATAAAAAATTATGTGATTATGTAAAAAAATATACTTTAAAAAAAGAAAAAGAAAGAAATAAATTAAGAATACAAGATAATTAATTTGAGCTACTCGTTCACCGCTCAAAAAGCTGATCAGTACAATGTTTATCCAGAGTCTGCTGGTGTTTGTCATGTCTTTTGGTAATCTTAATTATATGCCTCTTGAAATAATTCTTATCAGTATGTTAGAATTCGATCCTTAAATACGGTCGTCACACTAAAAGTAGCCGTGGCATTAGGTAAGTGTAAAAGTAAACACTGATAAAAATAATCACAGCTGTGTTCTAAGAGTAACATTATATTTAATTGTAACTTTGATTATATTTTTACGTTATGGTTATTACATTATTAGATATTAGTCGTGATATTAGGATTTATTCTTGTAATGTTTGATAAAATTCGAAAGTCTGATATTCTGTATGAATCGTAATGCAACATTTGCATGGCACCATGTTTTCTTTTTTTTTATTTTTGTAAATGAGTATTGCTGTTGGTCCAGAGATCTCTACAGCTTTATCTAATTCCATATTTTCTTATAAACGAATGTTAAATATCTATAAACGATTAATCAAATCGTGCTCTTCATTTGCTCATTGTACATGTATCTTACATTGGCGATAATAAAATTATTTACTTTAAAGAATGTACATAAGCACCAAAAATAAATTTATTAATAAAACTTGAAGAAAAGAAAATTTAAGATGTTTTTCAATATTAGTAGTACACCAAGATAATGAAAGTATAATATGCTCAGGTTAATTTGTTACGAACAGGCCACAAAAATAATGTGTTAAAATTATAACAATTCACATTTTATAAATGATATTGTTTGGTTTTCTTGAAATGTGTCGACAGTTTACGGTCACTAAATTTTGATGTTATAATCTATTGAAATGAAGTAATCACTCCTGTGCCTCAAACCAATAAATTGAAATTATTGTCATTTTTTTTTTAATTTTCACCTATTTGTGTAGAATATGTTCATGTTATTGTCCCTGCGGCCCCAGTCGTGTGACCTTGGTAAATATGGATTAACGTTGCAGGATATGTGCCTATATCATAAAATGGATGTAGAAGGATAATGATGTTTTTTAGGTTATTAAGAAAACTATGAGTGAATCGAAGATAGATGTGAGAACTCATTTAATACTTAATTCTTCTTGCTTCTTATGGTCCCGAGTAATTATAATGTTTTTGGTTTTCTACCTAGATTTAATAGGCATAATTATTCAATAGAACGACTTAGCTCTTTATAGTTCCATGTTCGTGTCCATTATACAAAATGGAAGCGCAGGATTTCAAGTTCATTAGACTCGCATCTCGTTAGCGCATAGTCGAGTGCTTTTCCAATATTGGTCTTCTGCACAATCCATAGGTACCAACATAATTCACGTCGGTGTGTGTAGTTTAATTTAAGCGGTTTGAGTGTTAAAGCCAATTTGTTCGGACAATGAATCGACTATTGTAATTAATATGCGATGGGGTTTACGCAATTAACGATTATATTAACTGGAGAAGGCATTGTTTATCGAGCTGGAATTCTGTTCAAAAACTGTAATTCTTGTGATACGATAATCCGCATATAATATTATATTTAATTATTAATATTCTTATAAAACTCACTGAATAATTTAATTAAATGAATAATGCAAACATTATTAAAAAAAAAACTCCTGCTTTTTTAAGCTTTTTGAATAAATTTTCCGTTCAATTTGGCGTTGTTACCTTATTCTTTCAATTTATTCGCATAAATGTTAGTGTTTTCCTTTACAGAATCTAATGAGAATCTTAGCAATGTTTACGGGCCGCGGGTCAAAGTGGCCTCAAGTTAGAAGCTTGAAACAATCTCAACAACGCTCGTTATCTCGCAAGAAAATTGAAGTTCCCAACATTGTCATCGTAATGAAATTCTTGTAGGATCTATCCGCATTATAAGCTTGTTTGCCTTCTTATTCAGGCTCGCAATTTCTTAATTTGTTGTTACTGTAAAAATTCGTAAAGACTCGGAGAAGCACACTTTAAAGTATAGACAAGAACCCTCTAATAAAATTGTCACAAATCGTTTACCTTCACTTTGAAACAATTTTGTTCCTTTCGCAAGTAACGTTATCTACTTATATTTAGTGTGATAACTAAACAGAAAATTTAATGATTATTTAGAAATTTATTTAATGATTCTAAGGTCGATGGAAATAATATTTGCTTAATGATGATGTACACGGCAATGTCTCCTAATTGTCACTAAATGGGATGGGATAAATGAAGATGGGCCTAAAACATCCCACCTAATACAGGAACACATTCTTGTACAATTCCAAAGTTTGATATAATACATGTGTAATAGATTGGAGAAGTGTCAGATACAACGTCAGAGACACGGAACACAAGGTAAGAATCACACCCTTTTTAACCTAAGTAACCTGACCAATACCCCACATGGCCGAAATATTGCTGAAATGTACTTTCATTGATGCTATTCATCGAAGAAAAACCAACCCGCTCTTAAAAATGGCTGTATTTTATGTCAGCAATTTTTTTAAAAAAGTTATTTAAGAAGAAACTATATATTTTTTTAATTACATTGAGAGTAACAAACGAGCACACAGTTCAACAATCATCCTTGACAACGAATTATAATGCATATGCGTGGTCACCCTGTTTCCGGATCTCTACACTCATCAGACGAACACTGGTATTCTGTATGGTATGGACCTACCCCAGTCCAGCTGACCCATTCATTCTGCAGCTAGAAACAAACTGCAGTATAGCTCTACCACTGTAAAAAAAGTTTAAAAAGAAAAGAATTTAATAACTGTATGATATATAATGTCGTACAATTTGTACCCAATCATGAGTATTATGAATGGACGCAAAATCATATGATTGATCCTGTGAGTGAATGCTGAGGGAAACTAATTTCATTTATAAATCGATTCGTCACTTCGGATCACGCTTTATTCATTTATTGGTAAAGTAGTTTTCCAGGAATACTTTAAATAATATAGCCTATTTCGAATATAAAAAATATTTATTTATCAACTATAATAACAATTAAATATCTACACAACAATACCCATGGATTTAATGTGTTATGTTAAATATTAACATACATACTTGTTCAGAGGAGAAACAATCAAGCGGGCTAGGTGGGTTTCGCCCTCAGTTTGAATTAGTATATACGACAAATATTGATTCAAGTTGTGTCCAAGGCCCGATAGTTTCGTCTGGCGAGTGAAAGAATCTGTAGGCCTTAATACTGGTGCGGAGATATTTCCTCAGCAACGCATCTATAGCAGTATGATAACGTAGTGAGGCTAAATGTGAATCGTGGGCTGTAAGAATCACTTACAATCATGTAAACTGTACTGGTTTGTCACCGCCTAATATGGCAAAAAATTATATCTGCACATTTATGGTATTGGTGATATCTTGTCTAGCTTATGGAATGTGCAGGAAATATTCAAATTATAACATACTTTAACTCGAACGAGGATGTGTAGATCTAAAGTTTTCTTCTTAAGTAAGGCGATATAATTTAATTCGACTTACAAAATGTTGATAACGTTTCTACTAAAGTTTAAGCTTAATAGTACTAGTCACTGATAAATAAAGTTTAGTAAGTAGCTTACCTCCATAATAATAATATACGCGTTCTCAACTTGTAAAATGAATATTAACGTCAGTTATTAGGGTCCAAATGCCTCACCGAAGATACGGCGGGTAGACGTGGATTAAAATTAAAATAAATTACGTTACAATTTAATTGTATTTCGGGGATAATTTTCCGTGCGCTTGAATTCTACAGTCTAGTTGGTGTTATATAGATGTGGGAACGTAAGTTTTATGGAGAGGAATCAAGGTAAATAATAAATGTTATTGTAATATATATGTGATATCGTAGTCTTGGATGTAAAAAGGTCTAGGACAATATATATATGTATGTATATATATATATATATATATATATATATATATATATATACTTACCATACTTCATCATTTTTAATACTAGTCATTCATCAGTTAATATTAAATAACCGATTACTGCAGAGTGGGTGCGTTTAACAGAATAAAGAGTTAAATGGAAGGACATAACCTACTGCTAAAATGGGACCTGGTAAGGCTAAGGATGATTAATGACTAACGTAATTAATAATTGAACTGGGCATAGATAGAGTTCACGTAGTGTAATTCTAGTTTTGGCAAAAAATAAGCAACTTCTTTCAAATTGTGGTTTAGATTTATTGTTACCCAGATAGTTGTTATATATAAACAAATTCACTGTATGTAATGCAAATATTGTTTTATTATTTTTTAAAACAGAAATATTCCTTTGTCAATTATTACTTCTTTATTTTTCTCAGAAAGTAACGAGCTTACGAACTCGAATAGTAAACAATTAAGCAATGTTTTATAATTTTACGAAATATTTTATGCAAAATTTAAAAAAAAATAATTTAACAAGTCTCCACTCACTTTTTCATTCAGTATACTATAAATTTCATTAGTTAAACTCCAGCAACCGACGACGAGTAATTGCTCATTTTCTTCGTCATCTCCTAGAAAAAATAGTGTTTAAGCTCGTGTTATATGGTGGATTTAATCGGCGGTGACGAAAGTTTTTATCTACGCTAGAAATTTCTTGTTATGAATTCCTTGGCGCGGTTGAAAAATGATAACGCTGATTATTGCAAAAATGTATTAACTGCATGTGAACTGTTTTGCAGTTTTATTGGAAATATAAAGAGGTATGAATAGCACTAAGATTTTAGGCAACATTGTCAAAAAAAAGTAAGCTCAATTGATCTTGATTATTTATGAAGTTATCATAAATGAGATACTTTTTCACCAGTAACAAGGATTCCGGTTCCCCAAGCTATTGGTAAGAGGCGGACTTTATGCGAATTATTATTGTCAACAAATGAAATGAAGCAAAATAAAAGATTATAAAATATGTTTGTTATTTTTGCCTTTTTTTGTATAAGCATAAATTCATTGCTATATTATATAAACATCTCATTAAGCTAAATAACGTGTTAAGTTGCTAATTATTTATTCTAAAAAGGAAACATATGAATAATAATTTTTTATTACGATAATGATTAAAATTTCAAACTTTTATTTTTATTTTTCGATAGTATAATATTTTAGTCTTGTTGAATTAGTTATTTCACTGGGATTACTTATTATTGACATTGAAGGCAAATGATGATGCAAAGTCTAACCTCCAAACTTATATTAATAAAAATATGCTGCAATTTATAAAACTCATTACTTTATAGTGATATCAATGAAGTGCATTCCAGCTTTAGCGTGGCCGACAGGAATTGAATTAAAAAAAATGCACTTGCAATTACGCCATTGAAATGCCCCTCTCACGTTTCAATCTTTTATGGCGGCCTCTATGAATCCGAATGGAGTGCAATATGAGATGAGAGAGCCAATAATGAAATATAAAAACAGAAATAAGCACTCCTTTCTAGAGGCAGGCAGTCGAGTATTCTCCATTATTCCCATTCAGTTCATTTGCTATGACGAGTGTCCTTAGCAAACGTTTAATTTATATCCTTATTTTTTGGATACGATAATCTTGCGGAGTTTGTTTGATGTTACTTCGACTAACAACCACTGTACTATCTTATCATTAGTAGCCATCGCTTCCGAGTGCTTAATCAATCATGCTTAAGCAGTCGGGAAAAATCAGAAGTAAAGTAAATAGATTTGAAATAAATTGAATTAAACTTGTGAAAGTTTAGTTGTTATGTAATTTAGTTTAAACTTTAGTAACTTTTTGTGTGAAATGTTTGCATTATGCCAGCAGAGTTTCTGCCTGCTTCTAGCGGCACGTTGAATGAGTCGGTTCAACTGACGAAGGAAAACCTATACTATACTATACTATACATAGAATCCTAGCACAAAATAGCGGGTTAACGTCATAGTGTGGTATTGCAAGTGTAGGGATCTGGAAACCCTTGATAAGTTACCGGCATATGCAGTGATAAGTTACCAGTAAGGTAACATATCACTGCATCTGTGTCCGCAGGCGTGACAACTCATGTGTATCATGAATCTGTGTTGAAAGTGGACGTAGATGTCATGGGCCACGATCATCGTTTACCATTGAACTGTATTGTTTTATAACTCCTAATATTATCAAAATAAGCTTTTTTTTTCGCTCATAAATTTGTAATCATTTTATAATCCGACAAAATTATTACCAGGGCGTTTCGTATGGCTAATTTCTATTGTTAAGAAGTTCGCTACAAACTCAAGTCAGTTTTTTTTAGAATATATATATATATATATATATAATAATAACAAAAAAATAAATCAGTTCCTCTACTATTCACATTTGTTTTACTTTTTATGTTAATAGACAAAGAAAACCATTTCTACCAACAGCCATCATAAATTTAACTTACCCAGATTACAGAAATGTTTTAGACGTCCTAAAAAGAGATGAATATGTCTATTTACTACATAATTGTAGTTTCGTAATCTATTTACAGAAGTCGATTTGCAACGTTTAAAAGTAAATGTATCGATCATTCAATGTGGCCGTGGACGGCGACACGAATGCGAAGCACATTAAAACGAAAAGAAAACTGTCATCAAAATGCTCCGTGGAGCAAATAAAACTGTTTCCTGTACGTACCGAGTTCTTCTACAGCGTACTCATTCGAGTATCAAATTTTTTGAAAGCTCCAGGTGATTATTTTGTACAAAATTAATTATCTAACATTGTCTGTTATATTTATATGATTAGTTAGTCTTAATAACAGAAATGATCGGTAATTATATAATGTTGTTCAGAAAAAAAAATATTTTCACCAGGCTATCTCTTAATTTTGTTGTTCTTTGTCAATTTATGTAAAATAATCTAGTATTTTAGATTATTACAATACGTGTCAGCCTTTTTCCGCTACCCTTCTCCGTTACTGTTCTAGTTAGGATTTTGGAGGGTCGACACAGTAACCGATTAGGTGTCCGGGCACGTGTGTTTTCACTAAGACATAAGTCATACTAAAAGTTTCTGGATTTTGATAAATACAACCAGATACGTGGGTGGCACTGGAAGTTTATAGAATAGGCCAGGTAGAAACATTGGCAATAAAAACTTTCGATTATAGAACTCTTTGTTCTTTTTTTTACTTAATGTGTTATATTGCATTCATTCGTCGTTTGTTTTTGTGAATTGGCGGCAATTCCAAAAGTCTTGTTACACCTCAAAATTAATTGAATACGAGAAAATTTTCGGTTCGTAATTTATTACGACTATCGTTGTGGTCTTAACAATTAAGCTACGATAGACTTCGATTGGCATTTAATTATGAAACCCAGATTTGCGCCACTGTTTACAATTGGTTTAATATTTTTAAGCGTTGGCGAAGCAGTCTCAGAGATGATCTGCATTAGGGACGTCCTTCAACAGTGACATCTTAATATGACATCAGTACTGTGCGCCGCATGATAGAGGAAGATAAGAAAGTGACCTACCAGCAGATGCGGGCGTACTTAGGCATTCGTATGAGTCAAGTACAAAGAATATTACACGAACATTTAGACGTCAGGAAATTGTGCACCTAATGGATTCCCCATACTCTGACCGAAGACCAGAAACACCTTCGCATGCACTGGTATCACGATGTTAGAAATATATAGATAGAATGCTGTATTTGAAATAGCCACACGATGAAAGCTGGATATATTGCTACGAGCCCGAAACCATAAGACAATCTGCTAAGTGGGTGTTTCCTTTTGATGATCGATCGAAAGAAAGGAAGAAATTAAGGAAAAAAGATGATTACCGTTCAGAAAGGTCATTTCGCGACAGTTGTGCTGGAAGATGGAAGGACAGTTACTGGAGATTGGTACTGTAATTGTTATTTACCTGTTGTCTTGGAAAATGTTCAACTGCAGCGTCCTCGAAGTAGGATTCTCCTTCACCACGACAACGCTTCAGCGCACTCCGCAAAACGCACAATTGAACATTTAACTATAGCAGGTGTCGAGATAATGGGTCATCTCCCATATAGTCCTGACCTGGCGCCCTGCGACTTTCTTTTATCCAAAGATAAAGTTCGAGGTATTGTATACTTACGAGCTCTGAAGATGCGGTGAATGCGTTTGAAAATGCCATAGAAAAGACCTTTATGGAAGAATGGGCCCACTGCTTTTCTCAGTGGTTCCATCGAATGCGAAGATGTATAAAGAGGCACGGAGACGACTTTAAAAAGCAATAAAAGTATGTGCAACTTTCTATATTGAGCCGTTTTTTATTTCCTAAATACTTTTAGTGTGACCTAGGTATTATATTTGTGATCATTATATTGTTTTATCTTGATTTCTGTATTTGATGTCTTCAAATATGCATTCGTTATCTTAGCAGAATTTGCGCACGCGTTATCTTGATCAAGGACAACATTGCAGCGAGAATGCTTTTCACGAACATTTTCAAACACTCTGGACAAGCAATTGTGTACGTACAATCTGCAGTCACTGCCTTCTGGTTTTCAAGTGACATTGTAATGTAATCCTAAGATCCTCCTAAGTCCTGATTTGCCGAAAAGAAAGAAGCAAACATTTTCTTGCACCTACTACATCTCTTAACTCTTTCCAGTTCAAAGCAGTAAACCCAGGTTTCGCCTATCACAATATTATAAACAGTCAATGACTGTTATCCATTAAACTTTTTATCATTTTACGGCACAATTCGACTCGCAGATGTTTCTGGTCTTTCGTTAAATCATCGAGTGCAAGGCTTCTGAACTTCCACTTGGCTCATTCCAATGTCTAATACAGTACTAATTTGCTGACAAGTAATTTTTTGTTACTTTCAATCAGTTGTATCAATATTGGTTTCTGTAATCACAGACACCAGCCTACATTTACGTACATCGTCATTGAGATGATTACATGCACGTCTAAATTCTCTGAACCACGAATACACATAGCTGCGACACGGGGCTTCATCATCAAATATCAATTGAGGTTTCTGGCAACTCTCTTGTTAACTTAAGGCAAAGCGAAAATTGAAAATATTCACTGAGCTGAAATTTTTACCAGAAGTAAAATTGATTGTAATAGCGACACACAATTTTCTAAGAGACAGACGGAAGACATACATCTATGAGAATCTGGTCCTTCCACGGTTGAGTCGATCTATTTATGCTGCAGTTAGAATTTAGTTGTAGCGTATCATTACCACTGTTGGATTTAAGACTGTTAGTGTAAATGTAATTAAATGAGTGTATTAATTTGTTACATAGCAATGTTCAATTTATCCAAATATTATAAAAAAAAGTTAGTTATTAAAACTATCAATTGAAAGTAAACGTAAAGTAGAAACCATTGTAGAAGTCACATATCACTAAGCTAGCAACTGATTGTTAAGCGTTAAGAGGCGCGTGGGAAATAAGAACAAAACAGTCCGCCCGTCACCGAGGGCCTTTATTGAGATTCCAGGCTCCTGAGATTATTTACGATCTATCTAGTTGGATATTTGCATGTTATTCGTGGCAATGTTTTGAGAATAATTTGGGTGCAAAATATTTAAGTCACCAGTCATTTAAAAAAGAATATTAATTAGATGTAGCTATATAGCTCACCATATCTTTTCTCCATACCTGAACATAGGACTAAAAGAAAATTGCCTCGGATTACGATGAATTGACTTCTTTTGAAGCAGAACTTTTTGTCTTACACTAGATATTCGATACAGGAGGTAGTCTTACAATTCCCTCTCTTCTCCATCGGTTCGATAATAGATACAAACCATTTTTTATCATTTTTTTCATTATTTTATCCATTTAATGTTTTATCTGAATTTCATTTATATTAAAAATAATACTTATAAATTTAAAGGTTATCTATGCAGATACTAAGAACTTAAGTGAAATCTTAATGTTTTTGTATCTTAGTTTACCAAATAACTATCAATCACTTGGTATTTGGAACTAGAGTAAATATATCGGGCGTCCTATTAAGAGCGCAAAACTGAGATTTAACGATTTATTGGTGATATTAGGCCGTAAATGTCCAAAAATGCTGTTCAAAACTTTATGAAAAGAACACAATTGTGCCGAGGCGTACGTGATTGATGTTTGGACAATGATTGTTTTTTTTCTATAGCATTACCGCATATTATACCGCATAAAAGTACTTGCACATCATTAATTGAAATTAATAAAAAATGAATTAAGCCCTCTCAATTAAATTTGCAGTAAAAAGTGGGTTTTTGTGAATGTAAAAGTGACAAACAAGCAACTAAATATGTATCTTATGGTAAGTCATTTCTACAAACCATACACGCCTATTTTAATAATAAGTCATTAGACTTAACTTAGCTTTTCCTTAGCTCTTGACTTTATTCTGGTGACACTGTAGAGACCCGTAACCTTAACAGAATTGGTCGTGGTCTTTCCGTAGCCGAGAAACATGGTTTAAGAGGCTTATCAATTTGTAAATTAAGTAACTATTCATGTCACAATCATATCTAAACAACACTTATCATTTCGCTTTAATTTTTAAAGTACCTTTATAAAATTATTTAATACGCCAAAAACAAATTTACTAACCATAGTAATGTAAAATGAAAGTTGACAAGCTACTTGACTAGCTTAAAAATAATATGTTTAAATTAGTTTGATACTTAATTGTAATTAAGGTTGTTGTAATGTTGGTTGATTACAAGCCACATGTTAACAATACCACGTTAGCACTTGGGCTATAATTAAATAACACTTCTTTGATGTAAACTGATGAATAATTTACTTTGAAAATACTAGTAATTATGATCATTTTGCAACTCTGTGGGCTTATTAAACTACTCAGTACACAACTAAATATATACTAACTATATTAATTTGTGTACTGAGTAGTTTTGAAGTTAATTAAAATATTAATCAATATTTTTGATATAATTTTCATAGTAAATAAATTCATACCTTTCTTTCCTATTTGGAACTATCGCACCCTTGACGTGCGGCTAAATCTGTGCTATGCCTAGACAAGAATGTTATGCTGTACTGGATAAAGAAAACATTGAATACTACTAGCAAATATTAAATGGCATGTTTTACAATTAACATTTATTCTGAATCGTATGCTATAAATAAAAATGTCATACCTATTTTTGAAGAAACAGAATAGTGAAGGGGACTTTAATATCATTTTCAATATCGAGTCTACATTTATCTTCGATATACCAATCTTGCGTTTAGAAAATAAATCTTTTACTACGATTCACCGACAAAAGGTCGAGCCTTGTGATTCCACTTTTTGCTTCCACGGGTCAAGTGAACCACTACAAAAAGAAAGACGATCATCTGGATTCTATCAATAATGGCTTGACATCCTTCCGAGCGATCAAGGCCTGTAAATTGTATCGATAAGTGGTGCACCATGATTTTATTTCTTTGTCCAGTTTAATTAAAGTTTAAATTCGTTAAGAGTATACAGTTCTTTTGTAGAGCTTTATATAATAAAGTTTACATAATCAATGCATTATTTTGGAAACAACAAGTGTTAGGCAATACACAGCATACTTTAAGTTAAATTATTATTTTAAGTTTGTTTAATTATTTTCATACGAGCCAGCATACATGCAACATACGTTTTGGTTTAATGTGCGTAAGAATTCTAAATTTAATAAATGAACCCACTAACGACGGTTCGTGAATCTATCTGTGAAGGCCCTAAGGTCCTACTACTTACATATGTACAGCTTCACATACATATTTTTCATTAATAGTCGAATAGCGGATTCGAACCTACGGCCTTAAGTTTCACATACCATACTCTTAATCGCTATTGCTTCAAGATATTGAAAACATTCTATAAACAGTTATCAATGTAAATATATTAAAATTACAAGCAACTTAAATAGTTTATTTTAAAGGCAAAATGAACACTCCTAACTTATCTATTAGCTAATTACTGTACCGTATGATAGTTAACCTTAAGTAGTCAGACTTACAAAGAGCATAAAAGAAAAGTCGTCGTTAAAGGATTTTGTTCTAGCAGAGGACATAATAAGTGATAATACCTATATCCAATTCCGTAGAAAGCATTCTCGCGAGCAAGTCTATTAATTACTTGACTCTCACTGCTTGTTTAAAAACAAACTGTAATTAGCCGATTGAGTTACAAATTTCTTCTTCTCTTAGAAACTCGTCATTATGTCCAGGCTTTTGTGATTATTCAGTGGTACTATCCTCGTGTATATATTTTATTTTATTGAAAGTAACAAACGAGCACACAGTTCACCTGATGGAAAGTAATTCCTGCAGTCCATGACATCTACATTCATCTTTCAAGGAATTAGAATGCAGATGCGTTGTCACCTTGACGACTGAGATGGAATGCCTCGTCACCAGTAATAAAGGTCTCCGGATCTTTGCACTCACCAGACGAAACACAGCGACATTATGCGGCTATTTTACGCTGGTATTCTGTGAGGGCGTAGTCCTACCTCGGTTGAGCTGACCTATTAATTCTGCCGCAAGAAACAAACTGCAGGGTAGCACTACCACTGGTAATTTTATTTAAGCATTGTTTTTTAGATACGGATCATGTCAATTAACGACTTACTCGAAGGTATTTGAAACGTTTTAAGTTATGTGAAAGTTTACAAATTACACACGGTCCCGACATCAAATAACACAACGCTTCGTAGAAAGTTGATCAATGACAAATAGATGATGCTTGTTTTTTTCGGGCTGATGGCCTCTGTCAGCCCGAGGGCTTTTAGGGTTTCACCGGGTTGAGAGGAGACCGAGCGCTTATGGCGCGACCTCTATTAGTGGGCAACCAGCACAAGGGCTCCTGATAAGGAGCCACGGCATGGTCCGTTTGCCTGTTGCGCAAGAGCGTCTGTCTCGAGGGTGCCTGAAAAGGCCTAACCTCGGCTCTATCAGTTGCTTCTGACTGTGGATTATGTAAATTAATATCTCTGTTATTATTGAGGAATTGTGCCAATAATCAAATGCGTAGGCGATGGTGAAGAAGACGGTGGTATGGGATTGTAAGTAACGGCATTCACAATCAGCGTATTTGGGTGTGTAAGTAGTCGAAATATCGACGGATATGATGCTTAAATCTAAATGAAAATATCTCTTTTTAGGTGACGTGTCTTCATATCCTTCTATATTATACCTATACCTATTCTATATATAGTTCACCCGATGGTAAGTGATACTTGCAGCCCATGACATCTGCACCCTTACCCAAAAAGGTTACAGGCTGCACATGCGTTGTAACCGCGGGGGGCTGAATGGGATGCCTCGTTACTTGTAATCGGATCACCTGATCTCTACACTCACCATTCGAAAATATACCTATTATAAATATACGAAATACATTGCATAGAAATGCATAGAATAGCATCATAATGCTATATACAAACAGTAGTAGAGCTACACTGCAGTTTCTTTCTACAAATTTCTAGAATGAATGGGTCACATCGACTGGGGTAGGACCATATAGAGTACCAGCGTAAAATAGCAGCATAATTCTACTGTGTTTCGTCTAGTGAGTGTAGGGATCCGGAGACCTTTATTACTGGTGGCGAGGCGATGACATTCCATATCAGTTTTAGTAAAGTCAGCATTATGATTTCTTGTCAAGGATGAATGTAGATGTCATGGGCCGTAGGTATTACTTTCCATTAGGTGTACTGCGCGTTCTCAACGGTTGGAGTAATATTAAGTAAGAATGATATAAAATGATTTTTTCATTTAAGTATTTCATTTAATTATAATACAATAACTTTTAATGATTGATTCATAAACTTAGTGATCACATATTTTAACAAGCAGTTTTTTTTTATATTGGAACATTTAGAACAACATTAAGAGTTCGTTTATTTTCATTTTAATTTCAGAACGTTGTAATGGAAATCATTCAAACGTTCAGTAAAACGATGAGTTAAAATTAAACATGACGATCACAAGATTGAAAAAAAAACTGTAAAATATTCGACGGTTATAAATTACATGCAAAATATACTGACAACAAAAGAAACAAATTGAATCAATAAAATATAAAACCAATATTTTTTTTTATTATACAGGCGTATTATTAAAAATTTCTAGCCAATGAAATAACAATGTGGTGCCTATATAGTATGTAGATTCATGAGAAAATAGGAACAAGATGTGTGATGTGATAGCTTTTTAGGCATTACTATACATGTATAGCTTGAGAAAATATAAAAATTCAGATCTTACTTTTTCTATTTTCACCTAAAGCGCAAATTCAAAACCGAGCGCACCGCACAAAAACACCTTATTATTGCTTATTAGATTCTCTCGATACACGTAGCCTTACTGTTGTTAAGTCAATTTATCGTCGGCAAGTTAGAGCAAGCGAGGGGACGGTGGAACGTTCACTCAATTAGTTAATTTTGTTAAATAACCTTGATTGAGCAACGGACGGCAATCAGCCATGCAAATTCTCCTCCTTCATTTCCGAGACTTTACCGAGAATGGAATTTTGCGGAACGCGCATTAGTCGTTCGCCGTGAAAGTGAACAGAATCCTTTTTTTTCTTGTATTCGTTCGTACTGCTTCTATTTGTAAATTTATTGTGTAGAAGTTGCTTTGAAACAGTTGTTTAGTTGTTGAAAGCTTTGAAGAGCAGCTCACTAACTCACGTCGACGCACGACACGTAAATTGTGTTTCAGTAGGGATCACAATTTGTTAACAAAGTGTTATATGGAAATAAAAAAAACATTTTCTAGGACGTAAATATTTTTTTTGTGTAAACAATCAATTCGGGAAATAGAGTACGATCCTGAGCCACCTACATTCATAATCATTGGTTAATCATTTTTAGATTAACCAAATGCTGAAAGCGTTTAATTTGTATGTATAGATTATAGTTTAAAAAAGTTCATAAAACGTTGAGTAATCTAAATATATATATTACAGCTTAAGGAAGACGTTTTAGCATCGTTCGATTATGTCTATAAAACTATCCAATCAACTTTATATGTACAAATTTAAAATTGTGTTAGTGTTAAATGCTATGACGTATGAACCGTCAAAATGTTATTCAGAATTACGCTTGCTAAGCAGGGACAACCAGCGTTCTAGGACATAACTGGGAATGAAGTGGTGTGTTAATGCCTTCTGCGGAGTGTGCGGAGTTTAATTTTGTTGGGAATGCTTACATTTACACAGATGGTCGTGGACCGCTCAGTGTGAACTAAGAAATGTGGGCTCTAGCAAATGAACCAATTCTAGTTTCAACACGGTTGATGACACTTGTGTTAACGAGATGCGTTTTCACAAATGTTTGCTTTTGAAATTGCAAATTGTGCACGTCGTACTCTGTCTCGGTCTATTTATTACTTTGTAATACATAATTAAATGTTGATTTATAATTAACTTTACGTTTTTTTTAACAAAAGAAAAATTTATAACAGCGTTGATTGACAAAAGGACCTATAAATATGCCGTATAAAGTATGTAAATATGCCGTAGATTTTATTATGTCTGTCTCGTTATATAGCATAAATCTAAAATTCTTTTAAATTTAAGCCTCCTTCAAAATGTATTGTTCAAGGATTATGTTTATTATCATTTTAGCATTTAATGCAATACAATCTAAACCTCTATAATAAAAGTCTATCAAAATTATTAGACGCTTTGTTTGACTTAAAGCAATATAAATAAAATTATTTGGAGTAAATGGTCGTAAACTAACAAATTTTAGGAGATATGACTAATTTAAAGACATGGAGAAATTAAATTCTTTCTATTTACTTGTGTTAAAGTAAAACATGAAGATTTTCTTAATAATGTTAAGTAGTTAATTATCGTAAATATATAATATGTATTACATTATATCCGATTATAAAATTCATGAGTCAAAGGTTTTTGATTGAGGTACAAGTAATTTTGATATATTAGTATTATGCTGACATTAAAGAGATATCTTGAAGATATCCTGATATTTATAATTACCAATTACGGTTCAATTTTGTTCATTTCATTCAAAATAATAACTTAACCCTTTTCATAAATTAAGGGCGATTACACCCTATGAGTACAAATTCTACGTCCTTATTTTACATTGTATGCTATCAATTGAACATAATTGGACGATACATTGTTCGTTTACTTTCAAAAGGAGGTCTGAAATTATCTTTACATCTCTACCGGTACGAATTGAGTTATTTATGTCCATTAAAACTGTTCTATAATAAAAATAAACTGATCAGATGTAGTTTAAAGAGTATTATAATGATGTTATATTTTACCTACATGTATATTATTCTAGGTACTTTAATTGATAACAACCTTACAAAAGTAAGGATGAATGAACATAACCAAATCGAAAAATTTTATCAATGCCTTCTCTCAAGAAATTTTGTTCTATACAATGGGGGAAGAATAATTAA
This sequence comes from Teinopalpus imperialis, assembly GCA_029286865.1. Classification (NCBI taxonomy): domain Eukaryota; kingdom Metazoa; phylum Arthropoda; class Insecta; order Lepidoptera; family Papilionidae; genus Teinopalpus; species Teinopalpus imperialis. Next base: position 1,503,727 of record JAGSMU010000035.1, on the reverse strand, counting down.
ATTTTAATAAACGTTCTTTATTTTAGGTTACCGCCAAAGCGCACCAGGACAGGACCCTAGGTAGCTATAACTCTGCCGTTATCAACGGTATTTCCGCAATTAATCCTATCTCGGCGATAAGGCTGTTTCAAGTTAAGGACCAGTCACTGGGGATCTAAGCAATCTTCACGGGTGACTTGTCAAAGTGAGAAAGGGTCGGGAGCTCAAGAGACTTTCAACAATGCTTGTTATCTTAGAAGTAAGCTAAGAACATACCTAATGATATCATTTTATATAAATATGAGGTTGTTTTTCGAAGAAATTGCGAACTTGTAGTACTCGAGGGGTCTGGGGACGATACTCGAACGTCTAAAAACGTAGAAAATGTTTCTAATTTCATAGCTAGATATATATTTTTGGTTGTCTGAGACCTTCTTTATTTGTTTAAATATTCATATTTATTTTCATCTTCACCTCTAAAGAACAAACAACCTTACTATTTTCTTTTCAATTATTCAAAACTCTAATAATCAATTATGAAAAATTTAATTACAATATTGAAATTTATAATTAACCTAAATAAATTAGTTTTATCATGTTTATCGCTTAAAGTCAAAACAGTACCAAAAACTTGGGGTATTATAATTTTAAATTTAAATTGTTCCAGAGATCAGATCAGATCAGATCTATTGTAGTGTTCTCTGAAAATTGGCAATTTACTTCTTTCATCCCCGTTCCATCATTGGATAACCAGACATACAGCGGTATCCTTTCTTTGTTGATATTTCTTACACAAAAAGAAATGATTTGCCTTAAAAAATTAGAAGTTCACAGATTGTCTTAAACACTTTTGTATAAAATTTACTATATTACCAATAGAAAAACATATATAAAGTAAAAAATTACTTTTATCGAATCAAATACTAACAATTAGCCTGTCTCCTGCAAATTTCCTTTGCAAGCTCACGTTGTGCCAAATAAATTCGTGTCACCTAAAGTTAATATGGTCGAAACGGAGTTCAATAAAACGATTTGTGTTCGTGACGGATGTCGACAGGGGTTGCGAACATTTGCTTTTATTTCATCGTGCAACTCGTTTAGCACATGCCGACTGACAATCAATCTCAGTCAATATATAGGACAAAGGGTCGTTGTTTCTCTGTTGTAGCTGCCTAATGAAATTTTTCAGCGACGCTTTATTTGTCAGAGCTATATTCGATACTCAATATAGGAGGCTATAAATGACTTTGACACTTCCCTTGATAGAGAAAAAAAAATATTACAGAACGAAAACGCGTCTGGCAAAAGATATAAAGGTAGGTCTTTAATAAATATTCAAATACCTGTGTGTTTATTATACCTGCCTGTACTCTCTCTCACACTATTCACAGGATTCTTATAACATTTTATTTAAGCTTAGAGGAATTAAGATATGAACTATAATGACTTGTAATGACGAGTTGGCAAAGCTATTTGTTATCAAAGCCATAAATTTTCTTTTACTGCATATATTTTCATACTATTTATGAAAATATATGCAGTAAATGACACGTTGTTTATTCATTATTTACAAGATTTAATGAAATGAACTAACACTATAATATATATATGGTTGTTTAAATTTATTGATTAAGCGCCAATAAGCATATGTATAAAATCTGTCAACTAGAGGGGTCGATAAAAGATACGCACACACTAACGATGGCTACTCATTCCAAATGGAATTAATACCTAATAATTTGTGTCTACGTTAAAGTTTACCGAAGAGGCTTAAATGAGGACTGGACATCACATATTTATAAAAGAATACAAATAATCATCATGCAACAGGAAACAAATTTATCTATAAGCTTCTACAGGAACGTATTAAGACAAATTTTTCCTTCGTACTTTTACACGAGTCCTATAGGTCGTTAAATCCCTTTCGTTCCCTAGAGAGACCGTCCCTCATTCGTTGTTATAACTCTTGTTTACACAATTGTATTGACTCTGGACTCACCTTGATTATCTTTTGTCTTGATTTATGGGCGATATTCGTGTTTATTTAAGTTGAATCGTTCCTTTTATTCAAACATTTGAACATACAAAACCCGTCATTAGACTATCCATAAATATTTGTTGCTGAAAACACATTCCTATAATTAATTCATACATCTATTCGTATTAAAAATATAATTTTATTATTAGTATTATTTTCTAAATTCCTACTAGTTAATTTTGTGCCTGGTAACATCTTTTGTTTGGTAATAGACAGTGTCAGAAAATTTTGTTATATTATTGTTTACCTCTGTTAGATTTTGCACCCAGGAACCTTACGGCGATAATCAAGTGTTATGAAAACTAGGGTACGCGTTCGATAAAAAAAAATACAAAACTTTTTACGGAATCAAATGCAGAAAATCAAAGGAAAGCTAAATTTAGCTCTATAACATCCACATCAATTATCTAGGATGAGGTAAGAAGTAAAATTTTCTCTCTTTGTCATCCCCATGGGCTACGATGCGCAACCTTATCACCAGTAATGGCAGAATTCGTTCGTACCGATTTCGGCCTGTCCCCATTCGCATCATAACACCGCTGCCGATCCTTTCCCCCGGTCGAGCACAGCCATTCATGCTTCCGCCAATTATAGTTGTAGCATGGCTCTAACACGTAGGAATTACTAAAAACTATGAAAACATTTAACATACAAACAGGATTTGTATTAATTTATCTGTACCATATTAACGTGTAATATAAAACTATAACGATATTTTCTATATGAAATAAAATAAATGGGTGCCTATTTTTATTCTTTCAAAATTGCACATTCAAACGAAGCACTTGCACATGCCGTAAGGCCATTGCGTCCGGCGGTGCTTTTGACGACCAAATGACCGGCTCTCAAAACTTGAGAGCACTCTCAGCAACCCCACTGTTCAATATTACGTGTTTATATACTAGCTAGCTATGCATGTAAAGCTCTTAGTCGTTTCGTAAATTCGCAGTAACATTTTTGAAGTTCTATTTTTTGAATATTTTATAACATAAAAACACAATAAAAAAAAATCCCTTACAAAATTTAACATCACGTAAAGAATCTATTATGAAATCTAAGAGGAATCTATTAGGAAAGAAAAGAATCTATTTATTGAAATATATTTGTTTTAGAAAATACATAATACGTAAAAGTTAAGTTGTTTTTTTACGGCATCACAAATTGGTTATTTTTTGATGGTGGAATAAGTCTTAGGAATCTAACATAATGTCAATATGTTAATATATTATACATTTCAAGTCAAGTTAGTTACTGCAGGAAAAGTTTAATATTAGCTAAACAGACCGGCTGCTGCTGCTTAGCAGCTTTCCGTTCATGATGGATTCCGCCCACGCTTCAGCAATCAACAACGAAAAACAAATATGATATTATTTGCCACTACCACGCATTCGTTGATTACTCTGAAACCTTCGATAGTTTAACTTACACTGCCATTTTTATATCCACTATACATATTACACCAACCACCATAATTTCATATTCAAAAAAAAATGGTGTAAAATAGGGCAATCTTCTCAGGCGTCTCTAAAGCTTTTTGCGGCCACTAATTTTAATTAATTCTTCAGAAACCGACAGCTAACTGGGATGATGGAGGTATTGTTCTCGAAGAAACCAGATTAACAAACTCTAGTTCGGGCTGACAAAATGGTATATTTACATCTTCAGCCACCTACTGGCAAAAATATTAAAAGACCTCACCACAATCAGTCTAGAGGTTGGACTTCTTATGAGTACGCGGAAGACCAAACTATTACATATGGCAGCTCTTATTAGTGAAGTGCGTTGGTCAATTTAGTTTACTATCTTTAATACCAGGTGTTTAAATAGTCAGAAAACATTTTTTGATACGCGCCAAATGACATGGAGGTAATCTAAGCTTCTTGTAGTGACAGTAAACAATTTGGTAGTAAAATTATTAATCATGACATCAAATCGACGTGTTGTCTTGATGACTCCTTTTGAAATTGCAATTCCATTAGCGTACAAAGATGTGATTCCAAATAATAGGATTTCATTGGGAGTTAATCATTGCAAAGCACGTAACACCTGTCAGGGAGAAGTTCATTAACGCAAACTATTCTATAGGGGATCTGGTCTTACCGACTAATTACGTTAACTACTGAATTACTGCGTACAAACCTAGGTATTAATATGCCGGATGTCCCGACAATAGCTTTTATTGAATAATGAGAATACGCAACTGTTCTTCTTGCTTGAGCTCACTACTATTGATGAGCCTACCAAAGTGCTTGCCCAAAACAAATATGAAGAGTGGTATAGAGTTTAAACGATGAACAGTATAATTTTTTTAATTGATGCCACCTACCTAAAATAGTTACCATAGAAGCATGTACTCGTTAGTAGTATACCTTGTAGGTATGTTTTTGACACAATTTTTTACTAGTTTGACTCACTTGACACACTTAAGCACATCTGGAATAAGCGAAAGCAACTTGACCTTAGACTTCAAAGGCTGACAGAACGAAAATCACGATTATGTCAATACACTTAAATGGTTATCTATAAAAATATTCTTAAACTGTATTTAGACAGGTTATTCAGCAGCATTGAGATTATTTAACGATTTCATAAAATATTGTTGTTTAATATTTTATACCCTATAAGCAACAAGTACAAATATATGGATCTAAATATGTGTACATTCTAGGATGAAATTGAAAGTACCAAAACTGACTTAATAGACCCATCAATGAATCGGCGGTCAAACTCGAAGGTGCAGGGAGTATAAATAAAAAGTAATTCCGAATTAAAAAGACAGTATGCCCTCTGATTTAGTTTTTATCCGCGACTTGAATGGATTAACACGACTGCGGAAGGACCACGCCCTCACAGAATACCAGCGTCTAATAACGGCATAGCGTTGATATGTTTCATATAGTTAGTTAATTCATTAGCTGGGGACCCAATTATAGGTAACGAGGCATTCCCACTCAATCCTCAGGGGTGATAATGCATGTGCATCATCAATTTTTTATTAACGGATTTACATATCATCTTAGGCCGTGTTTATCACATAACATCCGGTGAAATTTTGTCATTTTTGTCACCTCTAATAATTAAAAAAATGATAGAAAATCACCAGATTTTCCTCTAAAATTGTTAAAGTTAAAATAGGTTTTATTTTTATTAGCACTGGCTAATACTTGACTGTACCCCACCTGATTGTAAGAGACGATGTAGCCAAATGACAAACGCACCAGCTCAGGTAAAGCCTATTACAAACTCGTTTTTTATTTAATATTATATATATATATATATATATATATATTATTAAATTTTTCGACAGCATTTCAACATTTAAGATAATACTAAAAGCAACTTATAACATTACTTCTATAAAAACATTTTGACTTCCATATACAAGTCTTTGTTATAAGCAGAAATTGAACGAACTCTATACTTAAGATAAATTGAAAAGATACGTACAGTAAGCACTACCAAACATTTCTTCCGAGAGGATGTTAGCTTATTATTTAAAATTAATGAACCATAGAAACCTTTACTTTTTAGTTAAAAAGTAAAGGTTTCGTAGGTATATAATTTTTACTACGAATATTATCAATTAGGTTTTATCAATTAAATGTCAGAAAAAGTGTAGAGTTTACTTGTATATACAAGGAAATAAGCTCTATTTACTGAGATAGGTGTAAATTTCAGTCCTGCCCGCAGTTGACAATAGAATGAAGTTAAGAAGAAATATGGATTTTTCTGTAATGATGGAAAGAAGCGCTTTAAGTTTATGAACTTATTCTTATCACACAAAAGCGCGAAGTACCGAGTTAAAAATTTTAAACTAAAATTTTTGCAGCATAAAAGTCGCGAACACCTGAACAAACTGGAAGCGGAGTGAGCAATGGCGATGCATTGTGTTCCCGAAAACATCGAGGCCATTGTGATGGATTTAGGTCGCATGCATTTTAAGCTTAAACACGTTGTTCTCTGTTCACTGTTAGAATGAGAATTTTTATTATAGAACATGAAATACAATACAATACCTAGATGAGTTACGCTAGTAGACCGGAAATAACAATCGAGTATATCTATAGTTCTAATGAAAACAAAACGATAGTGGTTTCTATATATTGTATAATAATACGTAATATTAAATTACGTATAAATAAAATATATATTCTATTTCTGTAAACGTAAATAAAAGAAAAGACCATGACCATTAGACTAGAAATTTACTACATGAATCAAATTATTTTATTATTACCTCATTGTATAAGTTGTACTCTTGTATATACATAATTTAATAGTAAATGTTATAGAAAAAAAAAAAAAATCTCAAATGATATTATATGATACACTTAGTCTGCTGTGATTTCCTTATTTCTTTTAGTGCTGTAGTAGTACTGTTTAATTTATTTTAGTTTAATTTATATTCTTATATCATAGGAAAATTAAAACGTCCGCCCTATTTACACATCAATGAAGTTATTCCTTACTGTGGCTTGTAATGAAATGAGTAAAAAAGGTTGGAATCTTTTAGTTTCATGGTACTCGCTTTACTTTGTGCCTCCAGCCATTTAATTAGCAGTTAGAAAGTTTTAGGCGTCTGCGGTCATTAAATAACTATATTGATATTTTAATATTTAATTCTAATTAATGTTTTTTTTTCTATAATTTATAACGTTCTTAAATTGGATTAATTCTATAAAAAAATAATAGCATGAAAAGTGTTGGATTGGTTAGTATAATAATAACAAAAAAGACTTAAGTATTTTAATGGCGTCTATTTTGATAAAATATTTATACGAATTGATAAAATGTTTATACATTCAAAATGGTCAGGTTACACTCAAATTCTGATCAGGAGTTGCAATAAGGATAAAGGTAAAGTTAGCGTTAGCATAAGTGGCAAAGAGCTAAATCTTGTATAGTCCATGTACAATGGAAACCCTTTTGTACTTAGCTTAGTACTTGTAATTAGCAATACTGATGGAATTAAAACAACTAATGGAAAAAAAATTGTTGAACGGCCGCGGAAGTCTAGGTTAAATGAGATGAAAAGCGTTTCACACGTATACTAGGTTTATTTTTGTTAGAATTTCAATTCGTTACAATAAAACGATTTTTTTTTAAATATTATCGTCCCGTGACATGGCAGTGTCACGAATAATTTTGACGCTCTCGCCGTCTGCGCGGGCGGTATGATGGTACAGTGTATGGGTGTAATGTTCTATGGAGGGCTGGGGCTCAGGTAGTCGTGTTGACGGGGTCGTTGAGAGCGTGCCTCGGTCTCTTTGGCATGCGGGGATTTTCGAGATGGAATTGTGAGTGGGAGAGAGTGCGAGAAGCAGTGACGGCACTCACAATCACCTGTTTTGGATGAGTGACGGCATAGTCAAAATATCGGTGGGGAAGCCTGGTTACAGATCTGTGGTCGGGAGCTATCTATATAAGATCTATGTGTAGATTTTCATTACGCAAAAATCACGGCGCACCAGCGGTCTTGCCGATGAAGTGATTTTGGATTAACTGAAGTCGGTGCATGAGACGCGGGGAAGCATGCGCAAAGACGGAGCTTTCGTATGTCATTATGAGTCCGATGCACGCTTTATAAAGTGTGGACTATTATGCCTATTTTATTAAGTAACGGGTGCAAACGACTGAGAACAAAGGCTGCCCGATCGTACGTGGTTGATGAGCGAGCCGAAGGTGAGTCTTTAATCTAATGTGAAGCCTAAGTATTTGACTGTCTTTTCCCAAGGCATTAGACGGTCAAATAGGCTCTAGGCTAGCTCTATATTTGGGAGATGCGGCGTTTTCTTGCGTTTAGAGAAGTACGTGGCTCCAATTTTGGTGGGGTTTATCTCAATCCTCCATTTTCGAAACCATTTCCTTAAGGTCTTGGCTGCAGAGTTGGAGTCATTTACAGATAGCTACTAGTTTAAATCCAGACAGGCAGAGGCCGGTGTCTTCGGCCAATAGAGCTAGCTCTTAGCTGCGAGTGCGCGGTTTGCCGTGGTGTAGTGTGTAGAGAATGGGGCCTAGGATGGAGCCTGGTAGTACTCCAGCTCGTATAGGGTTAACCTTGGAACACGTTCCCTCGACGCGGTATCGGAAGATTCGATTGCAGAGAAAGTCTCGTATGAACATTATGAGTCGATCTGGCACACAAAGTTCATACAGTTCGTATATGAGTCCATTGTCCAGAACTTGTCGAACGCTTTCGCGAAGTCGAAGAGAAACACTCTGTTTTATAGCCCCGAATGAAGTTGCTGTGAATGTGCTCTGTGATTCGGTGCACTTGATGGGTGTATAAGTGCGAAAACCGAACTGCTCATTGATGAGTAGCTCTCGGGACAGCATGAGATCCATGAGGCGGGTGAGGATGAAACTTTCATATACCTTACCCAAGGCTAGAGTAGGCCAATAGGCCGATGGGTCAATTGGATGCTTCAAGGGCTTGAGAATCCCTATAACGTCGGCTTTCTTCTAGGTGCGGGAAGGTGCCTGGATATGGTCGCGTTATAGATTATCGCCAGTAGCTGTAAAATGGAGATAGGAATATTATCACCTTGTGTTAGGCACTACTAAGTCAAAGTGGAGGGCTTTGCTTAGCGTGTTTAAAGCTAACCCCCGGCGGTTGATTTTGACTTGTCTCAGACAGTCGGTGGTGCCATGGTCGCCTAGGCACTTTATGCACCTGGGTTTGCCGAAGCAATTACTACTAATTAGATTGTCCATATAATTAGCACTTGTGGCACTGGCCTGGAGTGCTGTTCTTGTGAAGGCGCTTTACGGAGAGCCCAGATAGGTTGTCCATGAAAGCGGATGAAGTCCGTTTTTTCCAATTTTTTCTACCAGCGTGAAATCGCTGGTTTCTAGGGTAGGGTCCGCGGGGGCAAAGGGTTGGCTAGCTCCATTTCAGAGTCTGAGTAACAAGACCACGATATTAAGGCCCTTGAGGTGGATCTTGGGGTTGACTTTTGGTCGTCCAGTAGGGGTTCTTCTTGTAAGATGTCTAGAAAGACATTGGGGTTTTTCCGCTTAAGCTAGGTAAGAAAATACATTGCTTCCACTGTGGCGGCAACGAACGAGACTCCGCATCGCACACGCTCATCGCTTGCGCGGTGAGCGGTGAGCGGTAAGCGGTTTTGGTCTGTTACATAAAACGGAACCTGTCCCTGCCAGCAGTTGTGTCGGCGATGCTGCGTGGGGAACCGACGTGGAGGGCCGTATCCTCCTTCTCGCGAGACGGAGACTTCTTCTTCGGAATGGGGTGACTGTCCAGTATTAGCGACACCGAGGAGGATGATGGCACAACGTGGTGCCGTGTCGTTGTGATAGTTCCCCGAGGGTTCTGGGGGTGCGATCATCATGCACACCCTTGGGACGGGCTATCCCAGCGATTTGGTTGCGGTTGCGTTCCTTACGAAGATCCCGCGACCCCGCGCGATTGTTGGTGGCTATCACCGTGGTGTTTTAGTTGGTGCGAGTCCGACATAACCCGTCCTCGCCCCCGTGAGAATGGGTGCATACCCGTAGGCATTTCCCCACGCTAAAAAAGTGACAAAATACACAAGAAACTCCGTCGTCGGATTCTCCAGTGTGCGTTGATTTTAACTAGCTTCTTTTTTTTGACATTCTATTCATCGCACGCGTGGCCGCTGGTGGGGTGCCGGAGTGAATAGCCTACTTCCCTCCCTGCCGGGTATACTCAGTGACGATGTGTGCCTAGGTGTGTAGCCTTAGTGCGTCCAAGTGCCAATCTTATTTTGTGCACTTGGGCTTGCTTAGAGCTAACTAAATACGCGTGGGACCATTTTAAGTCCAGTGGGTTGGTCAACCTTGGCTAGGGCATTACCCAAGGCCAAGTTTGCGTGGACACCTTGCGATTCCCTGAAGGAGAACCGCTAAAGTACGGGGCGAGCTCTACACTAGTTTAGTTAAACACCGTGAGGTATCCACTAGTGCAAGCAAACCATTCTCTGTGAGTGCATAGCGACGAGTGACATTAAAACGAATTCAAAAACATTTATAAGTAATATATATGTGTACATATATATATATATATATATATATATATAGTAATGGATAATGTTATTCTGTCATAATTACTAGTCATGCTTTTAATGGTTGTAAAATTAACATTAGTCATAAGTTTTAAACTATATAATGATATAAAGACACTGCATACATTACTTATAACTTATTATTCCCCGGTAAAATCCGATAGTACTCGAAGATGAAGCCATTTTCGTAACCTCAACTTTCCTAACATATATTTGAGGAGTGAGACAACAAAACTATTAATTTTCAATTGAGAGATGTTAAAACTACGAAGTGTCAATAAGCATAGATGTATGTATCTTAAAAACAATGTAGACTGACACCATCAGCGTGATTCCAAGTTTGCGATTGTCCCCAGAACTTGATCGTTTAGTTTATAATTAAACTCGGGTCAAGTCGAAGTCGACTTCGATGTAGTTGCGCTCCTCTTGGGAACTTTCTTTGTTTGTGTACCAGTGCTGCTTTAATTACTCCGTAAGTGCTTGACAAATTAATAAATATTCAATTAGTGAATTTAAAAGCGATTGACTTTGTTCCGTTTCTAGCTTCATTAGATCCTGGAGACAGAGGACAAATTCACGGTAATTCATTTTCGTTAAGACTATTGCATTAAGAAAGTATAACATTCTTCTTAGACTCAATTAAACTAATTAATCCATTAAAATGGAATAGATTGAGATTGTTACTTCTACCATTTTTGAACTGTTTTTAAAGATTGTTTGCATATTATTGACAAGCGCGTCATCTATTGATATGATTGTATAATAGATGTGATGCTCTTTTCGGCTATACTTAATGTAAATGTATAGAAGAGAAACTCATTTTATTCATTTTATTTTATGACTTAGCAAACGTTAGTGTAATTTAATAGCTGTAAATAAAATAAACAATAGTTTCGTATATTTTAAACTATGCTGGTCCGGCTTTCCATAGCAGCTGGCGATATAATTGATGTGAGCTTTGGGTTAAAGTTAAATATAAATAATTTATTTACAAAATATATTTTTCAATCTGTTCTTAATGTAATTTTACTTTGGTGTAACTCTAAGTTGAACTTTTTCAAATTATAACTTATCAGATGAAGTGAATCACTAGTAGACGTAATGAAGGCAAGTTTTTATGTTAAGGTAAAATAAGTATTTTCTACTATTTACTTACGACGACCTCATTAGTCGGAACATTTGCCGATTTTAGTCACTAGGAAGTTGTTGAAATATTAATGCTCAATTTCCTGGCTTTCAGCGAATCAGCTATCAGTAACTTTGTCCTTTAAAATGTTAATCGCATAGTGTAAGTATTCGGTGGAATTAAATTGCATAAGTTGTATTAATACTTAGCTTTATTATTATTACATAGAGAGTTACAAACGAATACACAGTTCACCTGATGTTAAATGATTTCTGCGGCTCATGACATCTACATTCATCCTTGACAAGGAATCATAATGCAGATGCATTGTCACCCTTGAGGACTGAGATGGAATGCCTCGTCACCAGTGATAGAGGTCTCCAGATCCCGTCACTCATCAGACGAAACGCAGCAGCGTTATGCTGCTATTTCACGTTAGAAACAAATTGCATTGTAGCTGTGTTTTGATACGCCATTCACTAATATCGATCAGGGAGAGGTTTCGTTGAAATTTACATTTGTAATATTAATCATTTTGGTGATCAATAGATCTCATCGTAAATAGTAAAGACTGATAAATGGTGTACTTATCAGTCTTTTCTATTCAAAATTATAATATAATGTCATCATTATTGTTAAAATTGACTTAAAACAATTAGGAGAGGTCAAACTGGGCAACATTATCTCAAACCTTTCAATCGTGATTTTACGTATATAAAAATATTCCCGCCAAGTTTCTTTCACCGGTTCTTTTTCAATAAAAACATTTGAGTCTTCGAAAATAATCTATACCCATGAAATTACAGGTCTTGATGTTGCGGGCTGTTTTTAAGTAATGGCTTTTCAATAAGGACACAGGAATAAACAGTACAGGGTAGTTTTGTTTCAATACTAGATATTATTATAATACGATATACGCACTGTATATTTTCAAATAAAAGCAACCTTATCAGTTAAGGAAATTAAAGCCCTTCCCTTTTTGTAATTGATGACAAAAGAATATGTTTTAAAATTATTGATATGAACATTTCATTAGCGCTAAACTACTTTAAAGTTTTTTTGTAGTTTATCTGTTAACAACCTAAGCTATTTAATTTTTATCACCAAAGTATTTCGTCTTCAAGTGAATAGCTGTTTTACTTTACGGTCAATATGATGTTAAAAATATTACCATAGTAATAGACGTGCGAGTACCTAACTATAAACGGATTCCCTTTTAAACACACCTAAAAATGACATGAGTGGAAGTTTAAAGAAAAGCTAATAAAATGTTTATCAATAATAGTATCACTCAATCGTTTATTTTTCGCTAACAGAAATTGTTTATCAGTAAAACGAACCTATTTTTAAAGTGAAAGTATGTAGCGAAGCTGTGCTGGAGTGCCATAAAGAGGCCCCACTTTTGAAAAATTACATTTATTAAATTTGAAACGTTATTCAACACGGCATCCGTTGATTATTCCAATTTTTCGCATCGCTTGCTCCCGTTAATTGTTTTCCCAGTCCATCCAATTCGTTCTTCAGTTAGCTTTACAATTTCAAAGTGTCATTTGATTCGTGATGGATTTCGAAGTTTTTTGGCAATTTCACGCTCTGTGGCAATTCCCCAATGAATTTTCATTTTGTTTTCGTCGTATACCTGGAATTGTTAGAGTAATTTGAGTAATTTTGCTATAACCTGTTACTATCAACAAGCTAAAATGGTTCAATTGTTAAACCATGTTTTCAGTGTTTTAAAAACGTTTATGTAATAAATAACAGATGGTTTAGTATAAAACGCAATGCTTTACGCCGAGAAATATCTCAATTTATTCAACAAAATCGTGATAAAAGCCGTAAATGTAAAATGGTCATTTAAATCACGACTTCCACAGCAATTGCCACGCCTGTGGTGACCAAAATTATGTTTGCATGTAACGTCGTGCTTAATGTTGTATGTAATGCGTTTCATTCCGTTAGAGAATATTCAATTAAGATAAGAATTTTGTGTTGCGAATTCAATTACATACAAATTAAAATAACAATTGCTCCGTAATTTTATTTGTAGAATTGTCTCAGTGTTTAGATCATTTTAACACACTGTAAGAAATCTATTTGATTAAATGAAAAATAAATAATAATTGAATGAGGAAATTGTGTTTTTTAAAAAACCCAAAAGTTATACAAAGCAAGGATTAAAATATTAAATAAATTTGTATTTAATAATATTCGATTTAATAGTACTTATGTAACAAAAATCAAGACAGAACTACGTAACCGTAGGAAAGCAATTACCATTTGTAATCTGTTTCATAAATGATGTTGATCATAATGAATACAATATTTATTCACAACAAACAATAATAGCAGTTGCAGTGGAGCAATTAAAATAAATGTAATATTTATATAAAATTCTGATCTTCACTCGAAAGTACTTGACATATTTTTTTAGTTTTAATCGCCATCACCCTAGGCATAATAAAAGCATAATAATATCACTAGTTTCAAGTTGATTTCGCAGTGCTATATTAAATGTACTAAGGCCATAGTTAACAAAAATTCCATTCAAATTATCCTATTTACATTGCCTTAAAAGCCAATTACAAAAGCTAGCATAAATGAATTATTTGTCATTCCTTTGTTGGGTCTCAGAGGAACGCTTATTAAGAAAAGGCGATTAACGTTTGAAAGAAGCTTTCTATTCTTAGTTAATCTTTCTGAAAGATATATTTAACGTTGAACATAAATAAGGCCCTTTATAATTTTAGTATCGTATCTCTGATCTATGATAAATTGATGATTTAGCTTTATTTCGTATACTTTTAGGTTTTGAAGTACATGACAATTAAGCAATCGTCATAATACTATCATTCCATGCAGCAACATGAAAAGGAATTGTACTACATTTTTGCTTCTTCACTTCAAATTCAAAATGATGGATCATGAAAAAAATTAAAGTTTTATCATCCTTTCCAGACTAGTAGAAATATATTGTTTCATATTGGCATTTAGCTTCATTATGGCAACTCTATTAACGTTGCGTGTTTGTACTCCCTCACCAGATTTTAAAAGATATTTGAAACTTGTTATTTACGAAAATAATAATGTACAGAAGCAGCAGTTGGTCCGCCTCTATGGCATGCTAAAGGCTAAAATCATTTGCATATTGCGGCCCACGTCAGCCTCATAATCATTACTCGCCAAGCAGAATTAGCCCCTAAGGTGCACTAGTCGACAAGTACCACCACTTTATTATCCCTCAAACGTGTTCACTCATGCTAATTCAAAACCTTTGATGTGGCTTACAGTATCGGTTTATATGGGACTAGCATTAAATGTAATAAAATGATTGGTTCGCTTATTAAAGTATAAAAAAGAAGTAAGAAGGCAAGTAAGTGAATAATTTTAAGTAATAATGAATTTACTTAATTGTGTTAACATTAGTTGTGTTACCATTATTTTACAAAAGCTTGATGTATGACAAAAAATCAATAGTAAGTCTACATATCATGAAACTACTTTATTATATATAATTACTACAAAAACTATTTAATTTCCATTTTTTTTCCACATATTTTAACTTTGTAGCAATTCCCAAAACAGTTGCTCTTTTATTCAAATGATGAAATTAACTTGTACCTAGGAGCTATTTTGGATCATCTTTGTATTAAGCATTAACATTATTAAAATTCATTTGGGCGTTTAAAACATTTAGGTATATTATAATATATATGTATATAACCGGGCACTGAAATACATGCTTAAATTTATGTACTGTCAGCGAAGTATTAACAGAAGAAACCAATGTATTTTACACGTAATTTTGTAACTACATAAGAGCCTACGATATGACTCCAATACACTACCGACAGATATTAAGGAAACACTTATTAATAATCAGTGGTTACTTTTATTTAAATAAAGAATAGACAGAGCTAAACGTGTTCGTTCAATGTCACAGAGTAGATAGAGTGCAAACATCATAGACTAAAGAATAACTATTAAAAGGCGAGAAATTTAAAATTAGAAGTTACATTCAGCAACTACATTTTCCTTATACTTTTTTTTTGAAATTGTAGTGCATTGAGCCCTATACTATATATTTTGTTAACACGTTGTCATTATAATTTAATTAATAAACAGAAATTTGTATACCAAAAAATTATAACGAATGAAGAAGACAATTTAACAATGTTAATAATAGCAAAAAGTTACGATGAAACTGAATAGACATATTTATACACACATGCACACGCATAAAACTTAACAAATATATTGTATATAATGTATTACTTATAATATATTAAGTATTGTGGCTATCGAATGGCGCGGATTCTCACACAAGTACGGGTAGGCATTTTACTAAAACTTGGACTCCAATCACGCTTTAAAATTGTATTGTATGTTAATGAAGATCATTATATTAATAATGACTTTGAGTTGGTGGATCATGTTTTTCTATCATTCTATTCTATCTGAAGTGGATGAATTATATGAAATTAGACACAAAAAAATTATAAAATTTATTCTTAATTAAAAATATATTTTAAAAGTATTTACTTTACGACACGTATATAGCTACTTATCCATTTACTTAAAGAAATAGACCAGCAGAGTTGTGTTTTCGTTATGCCCGAAAAGGTGAAGGATTCCTTACCTTTTTGACATTTGTTGCTGATCGCATCAAGCTGATAACACTTATAGGCCATAAACAGACTCACGCCATACAGCGTTAAGTGTCTTTTGATCATCAAACTGTAGCAATATGACCCATCTTGCAGAATATGAAGGCTACCATTTGTTTCTATGCGTTGCATGGCCATATTTTGTTGGATTCAGCTCATCTTCAAAGCTCAATATCGTCGCTTATCGCTTTGTTTCAAGATAATGGTTATATTACCACATTTCATCAACTGTCAGTATGTCATAAACTTTGTTTTAAGTGCCGGCATCAAATTTACCTATATACCATAATATTGCACCAATCCACGCGACTTTCTTTCTGCTCATCGTTAAGTTGTTTTTGTTATGACTACGAGGTAGTTAATTAATATTATAAACTTAATTAGATTTTTATCCTTTTGATGGATTAGTAAATACGAGTATATACGAAATTTATTATCTCTCTCTCTTCCATTAAATCGAAAAAAATATGTATCTAGAACAAACTTGAAATTATTTTGAAAAATAACAACATGGTTGAAATTTTATACAATAAAAATATCCAAGAAAATCTATATTTACATAAACGTTACGATTCAGTGTCCTCTCACCAAGTTCACTCCTTTTATTTAAAATTTAGGTTATAACCTAAATTTTATCCACGCTTACTTCATTTTATCCAAAATGGCGTTTAATAATAGATGGTGGAAATCTTGCACTTTACTCAGGTACTTCGGGAGCATAGTATAATGTAGTCTTCGTAACTTGCAAACGTCTAACTTTAAAATGCACCGTCTGCTTCACGCTCAATTTTTAATCTGTTGATCAAATACTCAAGCAGCTGACGACAAATTTATTCCTGTATACAAAGATTCTAATCGCAGCCGTGTTTTTTGTTTGGGTGGTTTAGACGACGGTATTTTTTTGCGGGTGACGGTCGAAAATAAAATGTGTCACGCGCTATAGCTATGTGTCATTTTCAACACATTTTAATTAGCATATAGGGATACAGCCGACCGGATACGTCAAGAATGTGTTAACAATGAAAGAAATGATATTTAGAGCCAGGTGTGAAATAAAATTTAGAATGTTAACATGGTAACAATAAAAAAATCACGGGACGTTAAACTTTGAAACAAAAACTCCTTTGGGAGATGAGCACGCTTTTAAGTAACGTAAAATAGTAGCTTGCGCTCATGTTTCTCTTTTTGTGAGAGAAGGAAACTGCAGACTTTATTATAAAGAGGCGGTGTATGTTAGTTCTCAAGAGTTTTACGCATCTGCTTGTTTTTATATTTATATATCCTCGATTAATTATAAAGAGGAGGTGGTCTTAGGCACAATATAGAATGTCTCTTTGCCAGGTATTATTTCATCAGACGTCTCTCGCTATTTCATTCTGCAAAAACGACCAAACCGGTTGGGTTGATGAGGGTATCTCACTACTATTTACTACATGGCGAGGTGAGATAATTCCTTGAGTGATCACAGTTTAAGCACAAAATTATAGTATTTTATATTAAAAAATATGAGACAGATATGAGGTGACCTGTATCAAGAAGTTGTTCATTGTTCATTTAATTTTTCACAAATACAATGGCGTTCATAAATTCACGCGTGAATGTAGTAGACTGATATTTACTGTTGCGCAAATCTTCCTTCCACATTCACTGTGTCAGGTGAGTTTCATTTTTGTTTGGCACATGGCCAGCTCATTGTTATTTAAAATACGTTCGCAACCGTGGTTTGTGCTTTTATGCGCAACAAAACTTAATGTCCATCCTACAACCTTGTCGAACATTAAGTCAATTTGTGCCATTTAGCAAAATTATCTTATAATTACAGAGATTTTAGAGTAATAACATTATTTGGAAAAAAATATTATGCTATGTTTAAATATTTAACATCATTGTAAATGTAACATCATTATTTTGGATCGTTATCTAACTACATGATTCATCATATTTTGAAAATGGATCGATCCTACAACAAATCTTGTGAATCTCGGGGTGTACCTACTCGTGTATTATATACTTGAATGGCAAAGTCAGAAATGGAAAAGGGTGGAAATGGTGAAATAGAGAAATATATAAATGGATAATGAGAACATATCAATGACATGCTGCAAATTTATGTCATTCATTGATATGCGGATGACAACACAGGGGATGCGTTATGCACTGGCTGCGCCCATATTTCTCGAGAAAATGAGTATCGGAAGAAACTAGTTGCTGAGTCGACATTTTGCTAAACAAAATCTCAGCATTGGGGCCGAAAAAATCTAGTCCAATTTAACCCCACGAAGACTAGTTAGAATAGTTTGCTTACCGCTTAAAAGAATCCCTTTTTTCTCCTTTTTAGAAAACACTCCCCTTGCTCCCTCAGCTAGTATCGGAATCCTTGGCGTTGACATATCGAATGATGTTCAGTTCTAAAAACCTGGGCGTCATGATAGAGCGAGATAGTATTTCATGTCATCCCACTGTGTGCAACTTTACAAAACTTAAGTTCGGGCTCACATGGGTATTCCATGTTCTCATCTCTGGACGGAGGCACCCCAGTACCAGCTGCTTCCGTTTGACCGCATACAACGGAGAGCGAATCGGTGATGAACATGTAGGTATTTTCCGATCGATTCACACACTTGATTCACTGGCATTGCGAAGATATATTGCATTTTTTACCGAATATACCATGGGGAATGTTTTGAGGAGTTGTTCGGATTAATTCTATACGTAAGTATACGTAGGCTTAAATATCGTACATCTAGCCAGAATTCATAATTTCCTCCTAATCATCTCGATGGTTGGCAATCCACTACTGTGCGCTTTACACGAAATTTCCTCCACGCACAACTAATCTACGAACTCAGCTGTCGCCAGCGGTGTTTCCAAATCGATACGACTTAGGGATCTTCAAGAAAAGAGCCTTTCTTAAAGGCTGACAACTTATTTACGACTCCTTTGGAGTTGCTGTTCATGGGTTGCGGACTACCGAAGCTTGAGCTACCCGACGGAGAAAAGGACTATAGAGGAAGATAATGTTCAACACCGGGATCTATAAAAAGGCCACTACTTATATTAACTCTTTATCTAAGATAAGTCCATTGTATACATACATATAGTAGGGACCACTTACAATGATTTAAATTGTGTTCTGCTTTATCAGAAAATGCATCGATTTACGATTAGAATATTTTTTAAACAAGCTTTAACAAAAAAGGTATCTGACACTGGATTTAATTATGGGAGTACTGTAAAAGTAAAAAAGGTAAAAATTAAGTACTTTAAACTTTTATTGGAAAATAAACTTCATCTTAGTTATAAATGTATAAAATATTTTTTGGAACAAAAATAAATCACGTGAAATCAGTGAATTCGGACTGCGGAATGCGAAATCGTGAAGCGAACTATGCTCTTGTACTTTTCTTGAGAATGCAGTGCACAAGTCAAGCGTCAGCCAGGAAGTACACGGGTTTTTTATTATGACTTTTTATATAACGTATGTAACTTTATTTTTTTTATAACTTATATATTTTTTATTTTATTTAACAAACTCTCACCAAAACCTTTACAAGTTTTCGGCCATTTCTATCCATTCTAAATAATAAATTCTATTTACATTTATTTAAATAACGACAAACTTTTCAGTTAAGTGTAAATATAATCTAATACTTTGAATAGATGTAAAACTCCGAAATT
Source organism: Teinopalpus imperialis (assembly GCA_029286865.1). Lineage (NCBI taxonomy): Eukaryota > Metazoa > Arthropoda > Insecta > Lepidoptera > Papilionidae > Teinopalpus > Teinopalpus imperialis. Next base: position 1,484,200 of record JAGSMU010000035.1, on the reverse strand, counting down.
TCCAATGCTTTTATAGTGAGGATCGAAAAACTCGCGCTGTTTAGCCTGTACGACTGTAATCCTTGTATAACGTGGGCATAACATCACGAAAATGTACTGAAAAAGTTATTTTAATCCGTCGTGAGTAATTTATGGATACCGCATAACGCAGCGATGCAAATATTTTAACGGTGCTATGATATTCAATGGCGGTTGCTTGTAGAATAATATGATATGGAGTTCATTAGCAAATAAATTTTATTTGGTTATATGAAAAACAAAAAACTTTTACTATGACTGAACTATAGCTAGACATTTTGCCGTGTGTCAAGCTAGTAAATTAAAAAGGCAAAAAAGGCTAGTGGTTGAGATTTTGGTTTAACGAAAGCTTCATAAATAAACCTGCTACCATTCGAATATCTGTTTTGAGAAAATTGTGGATACTGACTTTTAATATTTTTATATTCCTGCAAAAATTGGATTAAAATTAATAAATAAATGGTCAAAAGTACGACGGGCACGGTAAAGCTGGACAAAGTTACCTATCACAGTTTAAAAACAGCTTACATTTCCCTTTTTTATCGCTTTTAGTAAAAGATGCAGATTTTACCGGTTCTTGTTTTTGTAACTTTTCAACAGTACAATTATATAAGAAACAAATAAATATAAATGATAATTACAATTTAAAGAAATGAAAATAACGCTATGTAACTAGTTTGGACATAAATATCGTTATATAAAAACTTTTCTTTCTTTATCAACTTTTTCATTATTTTTAATTTGGAACACGTATATTATTTTAAAAAACTTCTTTCGATTTTGCGCCATTTCACATATTTGGAGTGGGATTGTAGTGATCGCCTTGCACAAAGAGGGTATGCTCATATTCCATCGCTCATATTTCAGACACTTCAAAAGCTTGGTATCAGCCGTTACAACAACAGATACAACAACACTTCCTCTGTCGAAGACCAGAAAAGATCGGGGCGACTGCGTGCTGTTAGAACTACAAAGTCTGTTAATGCTGTTAAAGCCAGAATTCGTCGAAACCCCATTAGGAAGCAAAAAATCTTATCGCGAGAAATGAAGATTCCCGCTAGGACTCGTGTATTATAAAACAAGACCTGAAACTCGGTGCCACATACACACATGTTTGTTTTTTTTGTGCAGACCTATGACATCTTTTCAATGATATAACTTTCGTTCTCCATGTATAATAATTATATTGAAAAAAGAAACGAAATTTTTTGATATTGTATTAATATAGAGATCGTGCGTCAACTTAAATTAATTCTATTTTTGTATTATTTCAAATAAAAATAATTTAACTTTTTTGTTCTTGATTGTTTTTGATGAAGGCTTGATATATCCATAAATTTAAATAACGTTTATACCTCCATCTTTTTAATGATTTCTTAATAACTTCTCGGTTCACAGAACGCTAATACGAATATAATACATTATATAATATTTAAAGAAGCAAAATATACTCATGAAATGAATATACCCTACTAAGTTTAGTTTTACATAATAGTTTTACTTTAAATAAAATGTATGCAAATCATAGAGCAGATTTTTATTATTAGCACACTCCGAGTAAAAATGGTTTCCACTGATTTTCTCCCCTTTTAAAAGCTTGCACCATTGTGAGAGCAATACTTAAAAACTAATCCAGACTAGTGCTATTAAAACAAACTGTACTACAGAGCACTACGGACCCTGACATTCGCTGATTGGTCGCCGAGTGTACCCTCGCAAACATACCACATTGTTTAGCAGGAGTCTAGCTTCACCCACCGAGAGATACCTTTGTATTGGTATTTACCTATGTTTATCTACTAGTGTTAGACACTGCTTCTAATGGAAAGATTTTTATAATCAAAAATCATTTAGTTGAATGTTTCTCTCTTTAATCATAATAATCAGATGTATAATAAAATATAGTATCCATTTATAAAATAAGACTATACAAGGTTCATTACTGAAACATTATTTGACTCAATTTGAAGAAGAAAAACTAATATTTGAAGAATTTGAATTTGAATTACGCTAGAATCTAAAATACCGTAAAGAATATATCACAGATAGACAGAATTAAAAGATAGACAGAAAAAGGCACCGTTTCTAAAAAAATGAGAAAAACATCAAAATATAAATCGAATTAGATTACCAAAAATATAATAATTAATACAATAAATTCAACGTCTTGTAAACCGTATTTTTAGTATTTACAGTGTAATCAATGAATTTGGTTAATTTCGGCGGCCATTTTAGATAATTGATACTCAGGCTCCATGTCTGCAACCCGACACCACGCAGAAGGGGTTGAAGCCATTCTTGTGCATCTGGCCAATGAGAACCTTTTACAACCGATCGAAATTTTTAAGCCCTCTTTGTAAATGCTAGACAGGCATTACTTAATATTTTCAATTCTGCTATGTATATAACTTAAGTATGTTTATATATATTTTAAATCGGAATTGTAGATAATTAATATGCAGAATTTATTGTGCTTGTATATTAATTCTACCAATATTCTTTCGCGATGAAGGCAGAAAATCTGCTGACTGCTAGGTCACTTGATACTACAATATTATGGAATACATGGGTTTGGAGTAACAAATTTTCCGCTCTCTGGTATAGATAAGCAGTTGTAAAATATGTTTTATTCTTTTTTAGTCCACAGTGGAATACAGTACGAAATAAAATTGTTTGTATTAACTTAAAGGTCAAGATTGTTGTATGAGGCCGTTTGTGTTAAAATGTGCCAATTTCATTAAAATATTAGTTTGTTTACGAGTTTATCCAGGTACCACCATATCACACCAACGTTAACTGTTATTTATATTTTGATAAAGTTAACTCTTTTGCTTATTGTAATTACTGTGTTTAAACACAATAGTAATATTTTTTAAGATTTGTCCATAAATAGAAAAATATTACTCTTTTGTTAATCAACAGCCATGATCATCATCATCTCAACCTTCTTTTTGGCACTGCTGTAGTACTCCCTTAAGGAATGGAACGTAGCACAGTTCCCAACTGTTAGTTAGATTTTGTTATCACTATCGACATATAAATGATTAAAATTTAAAATTAAACTCTAGTTTAACTATATAAGCCGCTATAACATGGTTACTTTTTAGGTATTTTATTGCGCATTTCGGAAGTTAATATATATCATAAATATAAAGATACTGCATATTAATGGTTTCCTTTTTGTAAAAATAGACTTTCGATTGAATGAATGTTTACCATTGTATCGAAGATCGTAAATATTGATAAACTATAACAAAATAGTGTAAGCAATGGGTTTATTACTTCCCGTTTCAGATCATTTAACCCGCACGTGACTGATGTACGGGTTTGTCCAAACGGTGGTCATGATTTTATTTATAGGGTCATACATTTTGTTTGGGGAGTAAGTTTCACCACAGTAAAGTTATTTGCTATGAAGATGATTTAATGTTATTTTTCGTTATCAAATGTTTTTGTTACTAGTTATGATACCACCCTAATTAGTGTAAGCAAAACATGCAAAGGAAGTTACCTCTCTATTAATTCTTCAATTTTATATTTTTTTATACAATTGTGAATAATGAAATATTGAAGAAAATAATAAAAGAGAAAAGTAAGAAGAGAAAGGAAAGTTAATTATGATTCGAATACATCGACTGCAATAGTATTTTTGACGAGCTCAACTATTTATATATTAAAATTAAATTAGTGAAAATGAAAGGTGAACTAGATGGAGCACGGTACGCATGGAAATTTTTCAATCTATGTTCAATACATGAAAAAATAACAATAAATTATATTAATTAAATAAAATTAAAAGTGTTAATATTTTTTTTCTGATATGTTAATGTTGGCAGAACTAAATAATAATCGTTTCTTAATCCTGTTCCTATTTGGCAGGAAAAATAAATCAAAAACTGGTTATAATAGTATGATGATGTAGCTATAAAGTGGCAGTTGCTTTAATGCGTTAGCTCTATGGAAGAGGGACTATACACTTACGTACTTCACAGTACTTAGGTCATACTAAAAGTTACTGGATTTTGATAAATAAGGACAGATTATATATATAATATTACTTATGATACACTTTTTTTTTCGATTTATATGCCCTCACTATTCACACATTGCCAATGCCAATTGAAGTCTCGTGCTGCTCTCTTCTTGTTAAGCAACAGCGAAAATCGTAAAAAAATCAATAAGAGAATTTTCAGGAGTTAAATTCATTACCATAACGACACACTTTTCTAAAGGACGCCACAATGTAAAATCAAATGACAGTCTTGTAAATTAAAAAGTAACATGTTCCCAGTTTTGTTTTCGAGTTTAGTAACTGATTATTTATTTATTTTTTAATATAAGTGGCCAGTTTCAGAAACTTTCAGCATACCCCACGTATACTTACATCCATAAAGTAGTGACTTGGTACCTTTCTATTTAGTATAATGAATCTACTACAAAAGGTGCTTGCACTGCGTACCGCTCGAGGTTCCGCGATTAACGAACATCCAAGCTACCGCGTGTAGGGTGGCTATGGCCGGTCATAACCCGATGGCTATCGCCTCAGTTTATCTATCACCGACGAAAACTGTTCTAGAATCGGACATCAGGACCTTAATTAAACTAGGTCCCTCGGTCGTCATAGCGGGCGACCTAAACAGTAGACATGGCTCCTGGCACTTAACAAGGGAGAACAGAAATGGCATGTCTCTTCATGACCTTATCGGCTCATATAACTTCGATGTTAAAGCTCCCGACTCCCCGACACGATACGCTCTAAACATTACACGTCAAACACCCGACGTTCTAGACATTGCGTTAATCAAAAACATCACCCTAGCGGTCAACTCCATCGAACCGCTACACGAACTGTCATCGGACCACAAGCCGGTGCTCCTCAAGCTATGCCAGTCGACAGGCGAGATCTCTCAGACCAAAACAATCGTGGACTGGCGTGCTCTCGAAGGCAAACTCAGAACCACGACCACCCAGCAGCTAGACGCTATTTCTTACGAGATCGAAACCTGATAAGGCATATCGGGTGATCGACTCTTTACCTTCATACCATACCTCGGCCGTCGAAGACTTGAAAAGGACGGCCCTCGCGTCGACTGATCAAGGTTGGCACGGAGTCTCAAAGCCGACAGCATCGCACAAATGCACCCGCAAATTTTATCGGACATTGCTACTTTCGCCTTCGACGACTCGGAGAAAGCGGAATATCTAGCGGAGCTGGTACCGAATCCGGCAACTAGGAACCGTCGACCCCGTCTCGTCCCCGACGACCCCCACTTCATGGGGGAGCTACAGTCCGTCCTCAACAGACCCCAGACCAACACACCCCGCGTACATCTCGTCGCGTCGCCCACGCCTCCGAGCGCGACGCAATCTACGCGACACCAGGTACTCTAGATACGCCCGCGTGCCAGGGCGGTTCTCATCGCCCACAGCTTCCGATTGACCAGACATCAGGTGGCGTCCGTAAAAGGCTAGGTCCACATACCAAACCTCCAACGGTCGGTAGACATCACCATCCATTCTCCACTCTGGAGAATCTTCCGATAGCTATAGAACTGACAACTTAGGTGGCACTAACAGACGTGATAGAGCTCAGTATATGACCGCTTTGAGTAAGTAAGAGAACCGAACTACATAACCAGCTCACGGACCCCTGTGTCCGATGAGCTGTAAGAGCCGCATAGGCTAACAGCATCAATATCAACAGAATCTCGAGTATAATGAATAAACAATTTAGATAGCTTGTTATTGGTAAACAAGGTGGTCCATCTAAGTGTGGCAAGGTGAAAATGAATTAGAACCTTGATTAAATTTCTAGGATGAAGAGTGGCATACAGAGATCACCTACTAATACACCTAGTATTGCTGGTTTGTTAATTTTCCAACCGTAAAACCATATCTAATTTCGACCATCGGTTGGTATCATGATTTCACAGTAAATTACGCTTGAATTTTGAGATGTCTATTTGCTTACGTTTTTCGTTTGTTTGATTTACAAACCTTAGGGAAGCACCCTCATATTGTTTATTAATATGGTGTTGTACAAATTATTTCAGGTCTATCGAATGTTGTGTTTAGATTCCGGCGGTAAGTTTACAAGTCCCGCAGCTGTTTGTAGTGCCTATAGTGTGAATAAATAATTTGTAGAGCCTTGTTAAATATTTAATCGAGAGTTAAACTGCGGTAGGATGATGAATTATTTTTATTTTACTGCTTATATGTATTAAAATTAAATTATCATTAAAAATTTTTTTGTAACATCTTAACAGTTCTTTTAAAAATTGTCTTTAAATATTAAAAAAATATATAAATGTATTTGCTAGTGCGTGATTAAACTCTTTCGTTAAAAAGTTTACTTGTATTCGCTTCTACTACTGTATTTAATAGCATTATCACCACCCATCGTTACGACCACGAAACCTATAGCTTTAAAACCGATCTCGGGCTTGAATTTTGTACGTCGACATATTTCTATCCCAATCCCCAGAAGTGTGGAGGGTGGGAAAAGCTCTTCATACTGAATTGTTGATTCAGAGTGTTATCCGTATGTGAATATTTACCGTATTACGATTACTAAATTTAGTTGAATGGCCCAACGGCCCAGAGGAACTGTGAACTCACGCAGAAACTCATGTGTGCAGAATTTTAATATAAATAAAAGACAACAATTAAATTTTTAATAAAATGTAATTCAATGTTTTTATTCAGCACCATTTAAATTCATGAGGAGTGATAAGATATGACTTCTTTGCCAGTGTGTTTTAATAAGCTTTGTCAACCCTTTGCTTTCTCTGTGCTAAAGTAAATTATCGCACATCACCACACCTAGATGCACACGGTGGGATAATCACCTCTCCAATATCGAACCTTCCCACCTCGCCTTCTGGCGACTTCCCAAATCCCTAAAAGGGGGCAACGCCCAAACAATGCCACCCTTAGCGCGTCCTAATAAACCACCCGCCTTCTTAGACGAAGAGAAAGCCGAATGTCTGGCTGACAATCTGGAGCTCCAATGCTCACCGAGCACACTACCGATCGACGCCGCTCACCTTGCAATGGTTGAGAGCGAGGTTGACCGGAGGAGTAAGGAACCACCTCGCGATTCCGTTACCCAAGTCACATGCACCGAAGTTGAGTCCATAATTAAAACCTGCGACCACGCAAGGCTCCTGGTTCGACGGCATCACCAACAAGGTGATGAAACTCCTACCCATGTCCATTTTACACCTACTGGTAATAATCTACAACGCGGCCATATCCAAAGGCACCTTCCCGAACACCTGGAAGGAAGCCGACGTCATAGGGATTCTCAAGCCCTCAAAACATCCAACCGATCCATCAGCCTATCGACCCATAAGCCTACTCAAAGTCTTGGGTAAGGTATATGAAAGGCTCATCCTCGCCCGCCTCAAGGACTTCATGCTGTCCTGAGGGCTACCAATCAATGAGCAGTTCGGGTTTCGCACCCAACACTCATGCACACATCAAGTGCACCGCATCACGGAGCACATCCTCAGTAAATTTCTTCAGGGCTACCAAACTGGGGCACTTTTCCTCGACGTGGCGAAAGCTTTCGACAAGGTCTGGCACAACGGGCTCATATACAAACTATATGAGCTCGGTGTGCCAGATCGACTCGTACTTATCATACGAGACTTTCTCCGAAATCGAACCTTTCGTTACCGCGTCGAGGAACGCGCTCCGAGGTTCACCCTATTTGTGCCGGAGTACCACAAGCCTCCGTCCTAGGTCCTATTTTGTACACACTCTACACCAACGACATACCGCGCACTCGCGGTGTAGAGCTAGCCATTTCGCCGATGACACCGGCCTCTATGTGTCTGGGTTCAAACCAGACGCTATTTGTAGACGCCTCCAATCTGCAGCCTACACCTTAGGGAAATGGTTTCAGAAATGGAGGATCGAGGTTAACCCCACCAAAAGTGCAGCCATGTACTTCTCTCGGCGCAACAAAACGCCGCATCTCCCAACTATAGAGTTATTTGATCGTCCAATCCCCTGGGAACAGACAGTCAAATACTTAGGCGTTACTTTAGATGAAAGACTCACCTTCGGTCCGCATGTCAACCGCGTACGGAATCGAGCAGCGTTCGTCCTAGGTCGTTTGCACCCGTTACTCAATAAAACAGCAAAATGTCCCTGCGTAATAAAATTACACTATACAAAGCGTGCATCCGACCCATAATGACATACGCAAGCCCCGTCTTTGCGCATGCTTCCCCGCGTCACATTCACCGACTTCAGGTAATACAAAATCGTTTCATGCGCAAGGCCACCGGTGCGCCGTGGTTCTTGCGTAATGAAAATCTACACATAGATCTTGAGCTGCCGACCATAGCTCAGTACCTGAAGCAGGCTTCCCGCCGATATTTCGACTCTGCCGTCACACACTCTAACCCCTTGATTGTAAGTGCCGCCACTTACAATCCCATCGCGAATCACAGATTCACCCGCGTCCGAAGGAGACCGAGGCACGCTCTCGATGACCCCGACGGCGTGACTACCAGGGCCCAAGCCCTTCATAAAACACAACACACGTACATTGCACCCTCACATCGCCCCCGCCGACGGCGAGGGCGTCACAAACAAGGATATTCGCGATACCGCCATGTCACTGGTCGGTTCTCTCCAGTCCATACAGATAGAAGCGTCGCTGGAGTTTCTTGCGCCACTTCTTCTCCAGCGCCCACGCATTCCGAAGTGGTGGTACAGATAGCTAATAATCATAGCGAATTTAAAGAATCCTCTGTCAGAAGCAACTGACCGAGCCGAGGTTCGGCCCTCTCGGGCACCCTCGAGTCAGACGCTCTCGCGAAACAAGGTAACGGTCCAAGCCGAGGCTCCCTCTCGGGAGCCCTTGTGATGGTTACCTATATATAGAGGTCTCGACTGAGTGCCATTAGCGCTCGGTCACCTCTCAAACCGGTGAAACTGTAAAAGCCCTCGGGCTAACAGTGGCCTTCAGCCCGAAAAAAAAAAAATATGTAAATTATGGACATACACAATCTTCATCGAATACAGTAGACAGGTTAGCGCAATAAAAACAACATAGCATCATTAGAGGTGTATCTAAATAATTATATATTAGGTCATCACAACGCTAACGACATAGTTTAGCATTATGATTTTGCTTGGAGGATCCTGTTTGTTGTTATTCAACACCATGTTATTGTTCCATGCGGCTTAATTAATATTTTTTAATAGAATATTTCACTCGCATCGCTATTTTATGGATCATAGGAATATCATCACCATTGATGGGTGTATCAAAGAAAAGTATTTAATAACTAATTGAAAAATCAGACAAACACTCAATTTTAATTTAGATGTAAGTTAACATTAATTAACAAAACAAAATATTTAAAAAAAAATTATATTATAACTAAAAACAGAAAAGTAAAAAATAGTAACAATATATAACTGAATTGTAAAACATCCGAGCAGTATCATATAGTATTATATGACACTGCTCGGATATATATTATTAATTATTAAATGTTCGAAACCCAAATTTTATTGCCTGCGGAATCTGCGCCGATTTATTTTTCATCTACGTCTTCGTCGACCGACAGTGAGCGTCTAATTGTTATACTTTGTATTGGAATTATATATTCCTTGGTCAACGCCAGTGTGCTTGTTTACCACCCCTCCGATGTGTTTTATACCCAAACTGTACTGTACACAAATTCTTGTTTAAGATAAAGGGTACAACTTCAATTTGAATCAAATCGTTCAATTGTTCCACTTTACATTCAATATCAGCTTTTATTCTTAACAAGAACAATTCATCTACACACATTGCGTGTCAACAGAATTAAGTAATAAATAGCAGTAATTTCTAATATTGCGGTTGTCTAAGGATTCGTTGAACCTATAATGTATTGGAATGAAAGTTTTGCGAATGGCAACCTCATAATAGCAAACATAGTAAAAGACATTCTTCCATTAAACTCCGATAACAATGAAAGCTTGCGAGAAGGCTATACAATGAAGGGGCATATGATCGTACTTCTTAGAATTTTATAAGGAACTACAGTAGTAGTTGGTTGGCTGTTACAACGCTGTTACTAAATGCACAAATAGCGTAATTAAAGATATAAATCTTGTTTTGGTGTATCATATGAAAAGAGGGTTCATGAAGTTCTTTTTAATGGTGAAAATCTTCTTCACATAATATAAATATTCATATGAATATTAAAAATTAGAAAAGAGTCCTTGCAAAAAGACCGGCAGATCTGCAACTCCTCTGGTGTTCCGAATGTTCATGGGCTGTTCGTTGATCACTTACCGTCAAGTGAGCTGTATGCACGTTTGCCACCTATTCTATAAAAGAAATCCATCATTTACTCATCAACCAACCAACATCAACCTGTAGATAATTTCTAGTTGCAACATAATTTAGTCAGACGACCGGGGTAGGAGCGCGCTCTGACAGAATACCAATATAAAATAATACAAAAATACCTTTTTTCTATTTCGTACACTATTATACGGGGACCTAATTATATGTTACGAGGTTTTCCACCTCAGTCTTGGGGTGTGATAACGTATGATAGTATATAACCTTGAATCTTAGTTGAACAGGAATCTTAATGTAAGTAATGCGTAGGTGAACTATATGCTCATTTGTTGAATGCGAAAAACACAATTATGCCTCTCGTAGTCAACACGAGGAATGTTTCAGGAATCTTTTTATATAAGAAGCACCTAAAACAGAATTGTGCTGCTATGTCCTACATAGCATTTCATAGCAAAATTTTTGATTTTATAAAAATATAGAAATTTTATTCAACATGATTCAATAGATTACATACATTTTACGAGTATGTTTTATTTGACTAGTTAGTAGCTTCGGAGGAATAATAAAAAAATATTATTTTTCGGTTAGTAAGTTATTTATACAATATACCGTACTTCGACCGTAATCCCTTCTATTTACATATGCCAGTGGGTTTTGTTTCTATTGCAGGTAGTAGAGTGTGTATTCGTAATTACAGCTTTGGGACGAGTCTCGGGGCACAGCAACCACAACCGTAGTGATATATTTTTTTAATTTTACTGGAAGAGATAATATTGAAATTAGTATATCCTTTTAGCCGTTATATATATATAGAAAAAAATAACTTTTAATTAAGTTGTATAATCCAATATTTTATATAAATAACACTATCCAACTTTAAAGGAGTCATATGACTACTTTACCCATGTGCTATAAAAAGCTTTGTCAACCCTTTATTTTCACAGTGCGAGAATAAATGATGGAGTTACACAATCTTCATCGACTACAGTGGCCCGTCTGCGCATCAAAAATAACGTGGGATCATAAAAAGTGAATGAGAAAAAATTAAATTACATAACTTAACATCGTTATTTGGCTTGTGGAATTTGTTTGTTCTTTTTTTATTTCATAACATGAAAATAGACTCGCTACCTAGCCTTTCATATATTCGTTAATGTTGTAGTTCCTCGTACTCATATACATGCTGAATTTTAGACATTCTGTTTAGATGTTTACTATACTATATAGGAATCAATATATCCTCCCTGACTGATATCTCATCTAATGACTTATGTCTTCTGTTGTGTCACCTTCCTGTTCGTTTATTGGTATGAGTGTACTTGAGAATCGTGAACGTTAAATTAATTATTAGATGGAGTGAAAGATACATAAGATTTTTAGGCTTTGTCACTTCTAGAAAATTAAATAACGCTATTTTAATGTTTAAGAGCGTCACCTCTAAATGAACTGAGCCCATGTTCATGGTAATACTGGTCCTTACCGGCATGTCGATGCAACACTATTTGAATAAATATTGCCTCGATATTACCCATAAAAAGAACTACTACGATAAGAAAAACTAAAACTTAACTTTCCCCGAAACTTCAAATTAAGTTATACATTTTTTTTATTATAAATAGTTAATAGGATAAATCCCATACAGAGTTATAAAATGAAAATTACAGTTCGGCTAATACCCTTTGTGCATATATCCTTGTCGATAATTTAAGACGAAGGTGCATTTTTAACTCTAATGAGTATATTTTATACTTGATACATCTTTCATGGTTTCAAATTCTGTTATCTCACAACAGCGTAATGGTGATATTTCAGTTTCAGTTCATAATTCTCCGTAATTCAAAATGTTTTATCACGTCAACACCACTGAACTAAAGCTTAATGCTCGTTCGTTTATTGGTATGAGTGTACTTGAGAATCGTGAACGTTAAATGAATTATAAGTTGGAGTGAAAGATACATAAGATTTTTAGGCTTTGTCACTTCTAGAAAATTAAATAACGCTATTTTAATGTTTAAGAGCGTCACCTCTAAATGAACTGAGCCCGTGTTCATGGTAATACTGGTCCTTACCGGCATGTCGATGCAACACTATTTGAATAAATATTGCCTCGATATTACCCATAAAAAGAACTACTACGATAAGAAAAACTAAAACTTAACTTTCCCCAAAACGTTAAATTAAGTTATACATTTTTTTTATTATAAATAGTTAATAGGATGAATCCCATACAGAGTTATAAAATGAAAATTGCAGTTCGACTTTGTGCATATATCCTTGTCGATAATTTAAGACGAAGGTGCATTTTTAACTCTAATGAGTATATTTTATACTTGATACATCTTTCATGGTTTCAAATTCTGTTATCTCACAACAGCGTAATGATGATATTTCAGTTTCATTTCGTAATTCCCAGTAATTCAAAATGTTTTATCACGTCAACACCACTGAACTAAAGCTTAATGCTCGTTCGTTTATTGGTATGAGTGTACTTGAGAATCGTGAACGTTAAATGAATTATAAGTTGGAGTGAAAGATACATAAGATTTTTAGGCTTTGTCACTTCTAGAAAATTAAATAACGCTATTTTAATGTTTAAGAGCGTCACCTCTAAATGAACTGAGCCCGTGTTCATGGTAATACTGGTCCTTACCGGCATGTCGCTGCAATACTATGTGAATAAATATTGCCTTGATATTACCCATAAAAAGAACTACTACGATAAGAAAAACTAAAACTTAACTTTCCCCGAAACGTCAAATTAAGTTATACATTTTTTTGTATTATAAATAGTTAATAGGATTAATCCCATACAGAGTTATAAAATGAAAATTGCAGTTCGGCTTTATGCATATATCCTTGTCGATAATTTAAGACTAAGGTGCATTTTTAACTCTAATGAGTATATTTTATGCGTGATACATCTTTCATGGTTTCAAATTCTGTTATCTCACAACAGCGTAATGATGATATTTAAGTTTCATTTCGTAATTCCCAGTAATTCAAAATGTTTTATCACGTCAACACCACTGAACTAAAGCTTAATGTTCTTCGGTCGATTTCAAGAACTGTAGCATCATGCGCGTAACATATTGCAAGGTGTCAGGAAAACAGAGCAACACACTCATAGAATAACATTTCTTAATACATACATTGCTAATGTGATAAGATCGGAGGTAGTGTCGAAAATGTGGAACCATTTAATTTAATATAAGAAATTCCAACTAATAATTTGGCTACCAGACATAATTTATTATTTAAAATTTGTTATATCTAAAAATAGTTTTACGAGCCGGTAGGTGTCTATAGTTACCAATCCGGCTGCTAGAAGATGACAATTATTTGAGGAGTGTTTGTTTGCTACAATATTCAATTCCTGCTACACTTGATTCGATTTTTAATCGATTCAGGTAACAAATATGAGTGTCATTTTATTATTCTCGCTCTTACTAAATGAGATTATATTAATTTAAAATAAAATAAAAGTGTCTAACTCATTATCATCAACAACTTGCGCCAATCAACTATTGGATAGTGTTTTACCTGGGTACTCCAGATATCCCAATCTGTGGCGTTAGCCATCGAATTTCTGCTAGCAGCTGTAAGCAGGTTGTCGGCCCATCTGGACAAATGTACTCCCACTGTATGTTTAAACGCGGCCTTCACTGTATTAATTCGTAATTAAATTCATTTTCACTTTTACACATTACTACAAATGCTCATAAGATACAGTCAAAAGTTTAAGACCGCATATAAACAATATAATTATCCATCAATTGTATTAAAATCCCATAGGATAAATAAAAGAAATGCACTTCTGCATATTCTATTGTTAGTATCGAATATTTGTATTGAAAATATAAATGTCATTGGACAATAAACATCTATTGTTTTCAAACACTAAAAAACCCTGCGCTAGAGCTAGGTGGTATATTTTTATTATGTCCTCATTACTAATTACTTTGCTTTTGTTACGTATTGGTCAATAATTAGGATCATTTAGCTCTTGAAAACACGTGTTTCTGACTTATTATTACCCGAGTTTACTTGGGTTTATTCACAAACTATCTCAATTAGTCTAAACTTGTGGTTTCTACAATGAAGACGTCATAAAATGGGAAAAGCTCGAGAAATTAGCAGTAAAGTGCGTTCTGCCATCGTTATTTTACATAATGAAGGCAAATCCGAAAGTGAGATTGCATCACAACTGAAGTTATCGAAGACTTGTGTTAATGGCACAATAACTCGATACACGGAGATAGGCAGTTTTCAAGATCTTCCACGCTCGCGAAGGCCGAGTGCTACAACGTCTAGTGAAGATAATTTCATTGTTGTTACCAGCAAGTGAAATAGATGCTTAACAGCACCAGAAATCCGCGTTAAAGTAAACAAAACCCGAGTTAAAACTTTTATCATTGACTACAGTAAAACGGCGACTGAGAGATGCAAAGTTGTATGGTCGCGTTGCCGTTCGAAAACCTCTGCTAAGGCCGCAAAACAAGAAAAAACAGATGCAGTGGGCTCTTGCTCCTCGGGATTGGACTGAAGAAGATTTAAAAAATGTGCTTTGGACCGATGAATCCAAGTTTGAACTATTCTGTTCAAAACGTAGAATTTACGTTCGACGCAGTGCCCAAGAAAAGATGATGTCAGATTGTGTGGTCCCAACAATCAAGCATGGTGGTGGTTCAATTATCTGGTCCTGGGGTTGCTTCTCTAGCCAAGGAACTGGCAATTTGATTAAAATTGAAGGAATTTTGAAAAAGGAACTGTACAAAACATTTTAGAACAAAATGCCGTTTCTTCCAGGTTGCGCTTAATAGGAGATGTATTCATTTTCCAACAAGATAATGATCCAAAGCATAGCTCAAAATTATGTAGAGGATATTTAGAAGAGGAAAAGGCAGAAGGGGTGTTAAAAAACATGGTTTGGCCTCCTCAGAGCCCGGATCTCAATCCCATTATATAGGAAGAGCTTGATAGGAACGTCCATAATCATGGCCCATCCTCGCGAGAAGAAATGTGTAAACTTTTTGAGAAATTTGGAACAATATATCACAAGACTCCATTAACAAATTGATTGCCCGATTGTGACTTTTGAAAAAAGTCATAAAATGTAAAGGATTGCTAACTATAGCCCTTTTTGCATGGACTGTTAATATTTTTTTACGCTTTTAAAGTATATTCTTTGTCACAAATGTTCTATTAGATGATAAAACAGGTTAATTAAACATTTAATATTTTACTGGAGTTATACTTTATTTTCTTACTTTAATTAAGGTGATCTTAAATTTTTGGCCTGCAGGTATAAACTTATGACAAGAAATAGAAAGCCGTTTAAATAGCTATTTGTATCTAATGCTTTAAAATCGATAATATACGAGGGAAGGATTCAGTTATTTAATGGGTATTACCTACAAAGTAACGTATCGTAATAAGTACATGAGAGCAGAGCATGAGATTAACGCTGATTAAAGTTAAGTACACTATTAATAAATTTATAATATGATGGCGTAATTCAAAAACGTGTATACTATAAAACGGATACCTCTCGTTTCTGTTAATCGCTTTATCTATGGGTCCATCTTTCACAGCTTATTGTCTCCCAATCTACTAGAAGGAAACAGTAGAAATTTGGTACATATGGAGAAAGCAATGAGTATGGTAATATAAGAACCAGTTACTGTTACATTGGTTGATATTTACACTAAAAAAATAAATGAATTTCGTCACATACCACGTTGACAAAAAAAATGATGCCATAAGTAATTAACTTGGAAACTATATCGTCGTTCGTGTCAAAGAAAAACTAAATGAAAAGACGGTAATTGTTTCCAAGTGGTGAGATGGTAGATAAGTGTTGTTACGTAAACTATTAGTATAAGTGTCTTTTAGCTTAATTGAAATAAAAGCAACGGAAAGACGAAAACAAAATGAAGGCAGTGCAATCGTTAATCGTACTTCTGTCAAAATCCCCGTAAATAGAATTTTATCTGTCTGTATCTCTGTATCCAATGTTGTTTAATTTATTAAGGTTCTTTCTTTCTTTGGGTCTACTTAAAAATCAATCCTGTCTCGGAGCACTCGCTCCAATCAATCACAGTCCGATTGAAAATTCAATCGCAATAAGATGACTGAAGAAGGATTACGTGACTACATTACGGGATATCGCTAAAATAACTTCGGTGAGTTATTTTATTCTTTTTGCGAGGGCCGATTCCCGAGGCACCCTAACTCTGTCTGTTCCATATCACTTTACTAAAGTTGTGATGAAGCGAAACTTTGATTTGTTGAATATATGTATTATTGTAAGTAATATAACTTTGGTGAAAGCAGAGAAATTTATTACAAAAAATATTTATTTTACCTTCATATCATTTATATTTTATAGTGGTACTTATGGAATTTATGGTTTTACCTAGTCATTCGTCTGTCAGTCTTTATTGCATAATCAACCTTCTGTTCTCTTAACTACTTAGACGAAATCTACTTAGGCGAAAATGCCATACCAAGTGTAATATAACAGCTGATATTTTATGCTGGTTATCTTTAAAGCGTAGGCGATCAGGAATGGGTTGCTTCAAATAGGAAAGGTTACCAATCACCACGACCTTACTTACAGTATCTATTTTTGAAGTACATGCCTGAAAAAGAGAGAGTAATTCTACAAGAAGGGTTACGTTTAATCAATGAAATTTGGATCGTGCACATTTCTTTATCTAAGCTCAAGAAAAGTAGATCTTCGATTTTTTTTAAGTATAATAATAATTAATACTGGACCATAACTAAAATGCTCATTTCCCCTTTTTTAAATTCTTAAAAACATTGTACACAATTATTTTTTAAATTTCAGTCATTAAAACGTATATAAGTTCAGTCATAGAAAGTATAAACATATATAAGTATAAGATATAAAATGCATTCCTATATATTTTGGAATTATCGATGTTTTAAAAGCATTTCATGTAATAAGTCTTCGCTATAAAATCTAAGAAATAAAGCGTTTTCAAGAGAAGATGAAATCAATATTTTTAAGTATAATTGTAAAGACAAAAGAAATATGAGCGCGTTCCCAAGAGCTCGTATCCATTGCATTATTTTAATTGATATAGTAAATGATTTATTTTAAAACGAAGAGTATGGTAATTATTTATTTTTAATAGCACAACTATAACAGTCAGTTCTTGCTTAATTTTTGTAATCTTGAGAATAAACATTTTTTTATTAATATGACACAGATTTTGGAATATTTATACTATGTTTAATATTATACTATGTTTAATAGCAATTTCAATGTATTATTTCGAATAAACAGTTTTAATTACTTTTTGTATTAATCTAAAGGTGATAAAAGACATACGGTTTACCTTTTTACAGCCACACCACATCTTCTTTCTGCGATATGAATAGATTGACTCAAACGAGATCATGCCAGTGCTTCCAAAGCAAACCCATGTATACTGCAGCTGGACACTAATAAAGATGCAACTTGGCTCTCCTACTGTTAAATAAACTTAATACAATGCAACAATATTATAAACATGAAAAAAATATATACCTTTTGAGGTATATATTTTTTTTATCTTTATAATCTGAATGCTTTTCTGAATCATTCTCGTCATCATCATTGAAGCTCTCTCATAGATTCCGATGTTGTACAATTTACCGTAAACTTTACCATTTTCCAATACCGGGTTGCCGCACGAGAAGTTTTCTTACTTATCATCGGTTATCAGTTGCTTTGAGCTTGCAATTTCATAATTTCTGATTATAGAGATATTATAGATTATAGATTATAGAGCAATTTTAATACAATATATCAAACCTGAAGAATTTAATGACTTAAACTAAATTCATAATACACTTACTGGCTTCAAAGCTCTTTTTTTAATCCCAACAATTGTACATTATCAATTAACTAAACATGTCGCACAGTTCAAGGGAACTCCGCAACATGATTCGTATCTTCCTCTGACTCGAAAGCGCGTGTGCCTCGCCTCGGCGTGTAGTGCGCGATTGCCATCTATACCCGATATGCAGTTAATAATGTTAGGCGATAAATAATGCAGGTGAATACCACTCAACTCCTACGAACATTACGTTCCGTTGTTCGCCTCTATTGAACGCAATTCTGTTCTCAGCCGATAAAGTATGTCTTGTATTAGAAATTGAATTCTGATAAGTCGGTCTCCCTCCAGGTTGTATTGGGTATTGTTTCATTGTATTAATTTATTTGTTTGTCGAATGCTTCATTTTAAGTTAAACAATTCTAAACTATAATTTAGAACAGAAATTAATTAATTCGCTTCAGAGAAATAAGCTTCACCAATTGTTACATTTTTAGTGTTTAATGAAAATATTAATATTTTTTAAAATTTTCCGAACCACGAATACACAGTGCTGAGACATGTGGCTTCGTCACCAAAAGCCAATTAAATTCTCTGGCAACTATCTTGTTGACTTAAATAACAACAAAAATCGTAAAAATCATCGAGCGAAAATTTTCACGAGTTAAATTCATTGTAATAGCGACACACAATTTTCTAAAGGATGCCACAAAGAATAAACAATTGACGGTCTCGCAAATTCATATGTAACGTGTCCTCAGAGATCCATTCAAATTCCGTAATTGCTTTCTTTTTATTTTTATTATAACTGGTCAGTTTCAGAAAATTTTAGTATGCTCACTTATTAGCTGCATTCCCCCCATCACTATATTCCGTAAGACATGGCGCTGTGAAAGTAATTAAAGTAGTCTATCTTTATCAACATCAGGGAGCAGTCTAACTTTGCTAACTGCAAAAGCTAAATATTAAAGTTAAACCAGTCAGTCAACAAGTCAAAATATACAGTCGAGTCTACTACACTAATAGCTTCATACTTTATCTTGGTAGTGATAGTCTCTCTAACTACATTCTAACATTTGGCAAAGTATGTAAATCTTAAACATTTCAATTCTTTCGATTTGAGTAATAAATCAATTTCAAGAATTCAAAATAAATTATTTATTTTAAATCAGTAACTTTTTTCCCAAATGAATCATTTACGTCGTCACAATTAATCTTTTTAATCATCTTTAAAAACCACTGATGTATCATCAGCTTAATCTGCTTTTCTCCTTGTCGTATTGCATATCTAAAAATTCTTTCAAACATTGCTACTTCTGGCGCGTTTAAGTTTCATTTTATAATTAAATTTTACAATTGTGATGTAAGCGGGCCATGCTGTGCATCTACTCAAATTCAATCGGTAGTGATTGCATTAGTCGTAGAATGATCATCTCTCTCCTAATATTCCCGACAGATTTTTTTCATATGCCTATAGCTAATGCCGTGTAAGTTTAGCTATGGCCGAGGTAGTCATCGTTATGCTTCCTCTGGCTTTTTTGTGTTAGCTTTGCTAACGTAACGTAACAAACAATAAGCCATGGAGCTATATTTCATTTAGTAATTTGTGACACATGATTACTCATTGTTAATGTCTTCCTTCTTTTTATGCTATAGGATATAAGATAATAATGATGACTAATCCATTCCAGAGGTTTGCAATGAAGCGTTACGATGTGCCCACAGAAGAGTATGATTGATTCTGTATCGGGTCTTTCTAATACTGCGAAGCCGGTGCAATTTGAGGCACACGAGTAGGAGCACAGGGATTTATTCCTGTCAAGAAAGGCTGAAAAAATTCCAAAGTTCTCCCATTGAATATTTTTTTAATATTAATAATTTATAGTAAATATGATTATATCTTAACGATATATGACCGTCTTATCACCACTATAGCTTGCTAATTCTGTGTGAAATGTTAATTATTTTTATTTAACTGTCTATCCACGTTATTATTTATTTAAAGCTCTCCATACCTTATTGGGAACTTACTTGCTGAGGTGCTGAAGGGAAGTTTTTCATACGGCCAGCAGTTAAGCATTAATCTTTTGCCTGGATTTGAATGTATCAGAATACATAACCCGTTGTTCCGGTAACTGATGGGTAGGAAATCTTGTCGAGTAGCTACCTCGTATAAGTAAATAAGATTATTATACTGAACCAAATATTTCTCATTACGTATAAGCTTTATTAATAAATTTGTATGCTTAAAGATTTTATTATTTCTATAGAAACGTTTAGTTATTCGCTATTTATTTACCAATAACTACAATTGGTCCTACATAGATTTCACACAATTCTTTAATACCATAAATTTCAAATGGCATCCTGAGCGTGTTGATATTTATCAAGAACTTTGTTTGCACCATAAAATTGCAGACGTGATATTATTTCGTTTTAGTAACGAGTAAGCTCTCCCTGCCATGAGAATGAACTTGTTGGCTACTTTTTACTTTTTAATACAGTATTTAGAAATATGAAGTTTATCGACAAATGCCGAGCGTAATTTTTCTTTTGCCATGAGCCCATTATAGGTGATTCACGTTTATGCATCATAATAAAAACGCCATAAAATCGTTTTTATTGGCCATCATCCATCCACGAGTGGTACACTAAATTAAATTATTCAGTGTTTATTAAATTTTAGTTGGCTACCAAAGCATATTTTGGAACTGTACAGTCATAAACGAAATTCGACTCCGCCAAATGACCTATATATAATTGAAACTTAATTGTTTAATGAATAAAGATCATGATTATTGCCGTAACAATGAGCTTGCTCTATTTCTTCATACCAAGCTTTCGTTAAGTGCAGTTTGTTCCAAGTGTCCATTAACGAGAACTTATTTGAAATGAGAAATGTTTCATTTACACTTTTTTCTTTGTTTTTAATGTAATTTTTTAGTATTTTTCGAGTTGCGTTTTAGTCAGTCTAATCAATAAATAATAAATATGGTAGCTGAGTAATAAATATGGTTGATTAGACTTTTTAGACTTTTTAATATTTTAATAATTTTAATAATTTAAACCAGGACTCAGTTCCAGGTGAACTGGAATGGTAATTGATGACTAAAATGTTTGTACATACGACCTGTACAAAAATTTTAATTAACATGCGTTGTCACACCTGAGGACTGAGATGTTTAATAGTAACATCTCAATCCAGGACTCCGGTACCCTAAACTGAACCTACGAGTCAATATTATATTGCAATTTCAAGTTTTCTCTGAGGAAATTGTCCTTCGCATAAATGCTGTAAAACAAACCACAGAAAAAGTGGTAGAGATGGTTTTATGGCTTCACTACGCATATTAAGAGTATGACTCCGTCCCGTCTATTCTTATGTGAGAAATTCGTATCAATCTCTTCAATCAATTTCGAATCTTTAACTAAATTTATTGATGTTTGGTGAAATAGTCGTGACAAATATAAGAACTAAAATTTCTAGAAGGCAAGCAAAAAAGTCTATTATTTCAATCAATAGTGCGACTGTCAAGCATGGTAATAAGAATAAACTCTTCCAACCTATATTAGATCTATAGGTGAATGGAAATATTGTTCATGACTTGTATTATGTATGTAGAGTATATTTTAAACATAAGAACATGAAGAATAAAGATAGGCAGAGATATAAAAATAGAAAAGATTTTTCTGTCAACTTCACCGAATATAATAGTGCGTGCCATGGAGCTACATATATATACTCGTAATTTATCACGTGGCTCGGTGGAATGCACATTTAAACTTTTTGTAAATTATTATCTTACCGATAACAGCTGTTACTTTGAATTTAACTAAACTACTACTAACTTTAACTAAAACTTAAACTAGATTATTTTTGATACTAATCATTACATATATTTCGAAAATGAAAAGTGTGAGTTTGTTTTGACATAAAACGGTCGAGCTAATCGGACCTATTTATTAGAAGAGTTTCAATGACTACCATTCAAATTTTTGATAAAATTTATGTGGAATTTTGCTGAAAATATTTTATTAAAAATATTATTGATTTTAAGTATTTTAGGTTATTTCATTTATCTCAATTAATAATAGTGGAGATATGTGTTAACATTCATATTAAAACAAAAAGTTCATTCATTATATAAATGTTTCTGTAAATATGTTAGTGCGTTGACTTGAATGAAGTCGAAAAGAGAATGGCGCGTATCGGCTCAGAAAGTTAGAACAAAGCAATGGAATAGATCATAGAAAAAAGAATATGCATAAATAATAGAGAACCTATTATCTTAAAGATGATTAAATATGTAGTAGAACACCTCCTCCGTTTCTTAAGACATTTTAAACATTACTATTTCAGCTATTAAGGTATGATAAGATTGTACGAGTACGAGAACTATGTTATAAAGGGTAAACGGCCTACCCTCTCATAAAAATAAATTAAGATTACATATTCAATGAAAAAGAAATAGAACAACATTAATTTACTTCCCTAAATCGAAGTGGGTAAGTTCGAAAAAGCGAGTCTGAGAGGGGCTCAGGCACGGTTCATTTAATTCTTATTGATTCTCGTGGTTCGTTACGAATGCAAAAACTTCTATTAGACATTCCTTGAGAGCCTTTGATATGCAAATTAGGGTATAGAGTCTTAAGTAAAACAATAGATTTCAGCTTCACTCTCGTACTAACCGCAAGGAACTATTTATTCGTTTTAGTTCAAATGTCGATTCTTAATGTAAACAACGGAGAGTTCTACAAAAAAAGCCATAAATATGCTATTGAAATCTATGTATCAATTACACACTTGTATATATTTATGGTTAAGTATTATTACATATTATTAAGAGATATTCTGTTGTTTCATACACTGTTTATTTTTTTTATTACGAGATTATTATAATAATTTAACGTAATAATGTATTATTTTATGCACTTTAAATACAAATTCCGTCATTCATTTCATGATTTATCATCGAAATGGTTGTCATGATTTAACATAATCTTTTAAGTCTTTGTAGTTATTAAGACGATCTCATTTATACGTCACAGATACGAGTCCTTTCAAAATAATTTTGTCCTTTTTTTATTTCCAGAGCGAAATGAGGAAATTAGAAAATTTTCTTCGAAATAAATTTCGTTACATTACACGGAAAATAACAAAAACCATAATCACACCACGCCCCAAGGATAAAGCCAAGAACGTACTTTCCGTCATTGTTATCACCGCGGGGCCGACCGTCATTTGTTTTTATATTTTCTTTAATAACTCCGCGTGACATTAAAACAAAGCTAAGCGCTTCCTGTATGCGGGTTTTGGTACAATTAATTCCACTTAGCGGCTCGGTCACCTTTGTTTTTTAATAATTGAATGCCGATGGTTACCCCGTAAGTGTTTTATTAGGGCTTATTGTGTGCAAGACTTTTTGTTTTATTATTTAAATACTGTAACTATTTTAGACAATTCTTTAATTTTAATATGTTATAATAGGTTTCTACGTGGCTGAATAAATGAGTTAAAAAATATGAAATTACTCAAAATTAAATGTTTTCTTAGAAACTAAATTTATACTTGTCCACAATCCTACTAAAAATGGCACTAATTTAGCATTACCAATTTACTCAATATAATCTATGATACAAGAAAAAATACGCATCATGAGAACATGCAAGAAAATGCTTACAGGTGGTCTGTCCATAGATGGTATCTTGGGAGAATTTCCCCTCATAACACAGCGATGACAAGCTAATGACGGTAAGGTAAATGCGTAGTTGTAGTTAAAAAGTGCCACAAAAATAAAATTTGCGTTACATTATTCTATTGCTTATTAGAACAGTAAATGGTTTTGTTTTAAAAGGTAATGTAAAAGCAAAGTTATAGCCTTGTACCTAGCAGTCTATATACTAAGTATAGTAAAATGTGACAAACTAGTACAGTTCATCCGATGTTACCGGATCCGATATCCAAAGTGACTTGGAGGGCATCATCATATTCAAACAATATTTTAGTACGTTTTGGATGCAATTAATGACACATGAGAGTATATAGATTGCTAGGTATAAAAAATTCTCTCTACTGGGTATTGGAGCATAGTCGTACATATTTCAAATATCGTAGTCAAACTCTATAAAATGCACGGTATTGTAACAAGAAACACTGAGAGGTTCAAAAGTTATCAGTCAAAATGTCAATCATTCTTTACAATGTACTTATGCGAAACTCTCTTGAAAATTGTTACATAGTTTAGGCGCATGTTACATAACGAGTAATGTTCAAAAGATTTTTTTCGACATTAGGATTTTAACTTTTGAGTAGATAAATAACTACATAATTATCACGAAAGATTAGTAATAAAGAATAATTATGCTTGATAGTGTAAAATAAGATATTTTAGTCTATCAAGCCTAACTGGAGAGTATAAACAGGCTTTATTTTTTGTATAAACTAGGGAGGAGTGAGATTCATTCTTCAGAATTGTAGTGATAAATAAAAATACGTGTCCTTTGAGCTACTAACCACTCTGTACTTTAAGTCTCTAGTTAATTTAATAAAGTTATTAAACTTCTAATAATTCATCTAGCATTTTATTCAACTCTTAAGTCACTATTGTAATCTCTTCGTATGGTAACATCTTTTAATTTTGGCTACACAAAAAGAACACCACGGTTCACCTGATGGTAGGCCTTTGCGTCTTCTCATGATATTGTGTACTTGATTTCATTGTAAGTATACAATTTCTTTCAATTTCAATTCATCTAAAACGTGTCAATTAACAATAAATAGTAGATCAAATTTATAAGTCTCATAAAATCCTTGATTAGAGTATAAGTAATCTACTAATCTCCATTATTACACAATTAAGATCTTAAATCCATTTTTAGATTAAAGCCTGAATAAATAAGTAATTAAAAGCAAAACCATTAAAAAGATTGGAAGCAATAAAAGCAACCGAATTTCGCGTATAATTTTATTGCATCATATAGCTTGTTAAAACCGTAAGGTTCGAAATACACAGGACCACACACGATCAAAGGCAGACGAGAATAAATTGGGATCTATAAAAGTTCTGTTTTCAGGAGAAGCCGCGTCTGATTCTTGTGTTTTTACCCTACTGATAATAAACATATCAACGGTTAACAATTCTTTCGTTTTAACGACCTAATTCAACGAACTTTTATTTTTAACATTAACCTAGTTTACCAAATTTAATTCGACGGAAATCACTGAATCCGTAATACGCAAGTGTGTTGTGAATACGGGCCCTGGATTTCGGAATTTAATGTATCTCTATGTTTGATTTTATAATCACAACTTTAAGTAATAAATAACAAAATATACAGTTACCATGATTATTTTGCAAATAACGGGGAAAAAAAATTTAATAGAGTTGATTTTTAACCAAGTTAAACGGCCTGGAAATAATATTAAGTTTTATTTCAACATGACCAGTGTACAAGCTTTAACAAATATGTGTATGTTTATATTAAATAATTTTGGTTAACCACATTAAAGACAATAAAGTATCTGGGATGATAATAATCTTAAGTATATAAGAGACTTCAAGGTAAACAAGGAGCTAATACGTATACTTTATCCCTAGTTATATATAGAGTTAGCTCTGTACCGATGTCACATATTATGAAGGATATGCTTGTAATACTTTGACAATGGTATGGTATAATTGTTTATTTTTTTTTAATGCGATACTGGTTGAGTGTTAAGGGACCAAGATCTCATAGCGTAATAAAGGAAATTAAATTTGCATAAATAAACAGAGTGAACAAGATCTAAATCGATTCAATCGTTTAAATCGGCGCGTTGACTATTTGATATTTTTATTCTTCCATGATATTAGGTGTGATAAATAAGCACAGAGTTATAGTATAGCATCCAGAGACCTTTACTACGTGACGAGACATTCCATCTCAGGCCTCAAGGGTAACAACACATCTGCGTTATGATTCCTTGTCAAAGATGAATGTAGATGTCATGGGCCGCAGGAATCACTTGCTATCAGGTTAACTGTGTGCTCGTTTGTTACCCTTAATGTAATAATATATATTCAATAAACCTGTATTTCGATCTTCAGATATCTGCACATACCGTACGAAACACAATGTTATGTTACTATTTTAAGCCAGTGGCACGCATTGTATTAGGGCGTGGTTCTAGTCCATGGTCCTCGGTAGAGCCGACCCATTCATATTGTAGCTAGAAACAATGAATTCAGTTTGATGTTTCTTGTAAATAACTAAATTGAATATTTCTTAGTATAAATACATTTTTGAGTCAGTAGATCATGGCTGGTGACGCAAACACAAAAAGACCGCTATAATATAGTGCTTAAGTGTAAGTAAGTAACTTTCTAACCAGAAATATTTCGGAATAGACAACGGACACACTACTGTCTAATTACATGGTTTCTTAACAAATTCGATTTTATTTTAAAAAGTAATATCCTAAGGATCCTCAACTTAATTTTTTAATTCAGAAAAGCTTAAGATATTAAGTAGCATGCTAGAATAAAACTAGTTGAAGGGAAAATCTCCATCTTTGATATCATTTGGTATCATAGTTTGTAACTTTCAATATGTTAATTATAAAATGTTAAATGTTACTGTTAAGAATGGCTATGAAAGAGCGGAATTACCTAACACAAGCTAATTCTTACTTAATAGGATAATCTATGCAATTCTTAATATTACCGATCGTTAAGTTCTTGAAATAGACATTTTTTCATTTTCATTTGGCAGCAACGTTTAACGATAGTATATCTATTTCCTAATACGTAGTTGATATTCTAACTACAAATATATATTATACCACAATTATATCTTTATACAATACGGGGAAGCAACTGGGAAAGGACTACGTCTTCAAAGAACACCAGCGTGAAATAGCAACACAAAAGTATTGTACTCCGCAATCCTCAGGGGTGACAACGCATGTCCATCTTGAATCATTGTTGAAGATGAATGTAGATGTCATAAGGCTGCAGTCATCACTTACCAGCAGGGTAATTGTGAGTTCGTATGTCACTTCTAATATTATAAAATAATAATAATTAATTCTTAAGCTAAGTTGTTTTTTTGTCTGATGGTCACTTAGACTAGCTAGGCTTTTACAGCTTCACCGAGTCTAAAGATGGCCGAGCGCTTAGGACACTCAGATGAGACCTTTATTTATAAGTAACCAGCACAAGGGTTGTCGAGAGGAAAGCAAGGTTAGACGAGATTAACTATGAGTGGCTATGATCACTAATAGTTAGTGAACTGTGTCATTGGAAGAATTTTACAATAGATATATATTTTAACTTGGAATTTTTCTCACCCATAGCATAAGGAAAAAGTATGTATCCATCAAAGAAAGTAAATAGAATACATAAAACAAAGATTTTAATAACGACAAAGTACATATTATATTATTACGTTATTATATTTTTCAATTCTATAGCACAATGCCTAAAAATTTGTTTTAAATGAAATAATCTAGACTCAATTAACATAACGCGACAAAATCTTTCATTATATTTACTAATGAAAATTTTACCTCTTGTTTTGTCCAGGCCCATGAATAAAAGATTAATTCCCGTTCCTGGGCTTTATGAACAAAAGTATAAACCAAAAGATTACAATACCAATTATGTTTTAAAAATAAGCATTCATATCTCAAACTTGTAATAGTGGTCAACGTCATAAATATTGCGAGGTGCGGATAAAGAACGGAATTTCAATCCGCTAAACCCACGCAATCTTGTTGCTTCTGTTTTGCTTTTTAACGTCCTCTAGCTAAACGCGATTGCTGTCAGAAAAAATATAACTACGGGCTTTCGTTTCGTCTCGACAGTATTTTAAAACATTTACTAAAAACCTTTGACGATTTTTTTTTTTAATGATGTGAACCCATATTACTGTGCTAAGTGACCCCAAATAATTGCCATGTTTTGTATTTAGAACTTAATAACTATCTATAATATTATTATTGTTTTGTGTTTTAATTCTAAGTAGTAAGTTTCCATAATGTTAATGACTTCTAAAACTGTAATGGGTAATAAGTGGTTTGTTGCAAAATATTTAATATTGATTAAAAATATAGAAATTGTGTTCTTGGTATCACAGAAGTCCTTTCTTATTAAAGACCTGACAAAAATTCTTCCATTCCAATTCCATGTGATGAAATAAAAAGAAGTAACGAAATGATTCCATATATAACAAATGACACAACAAAAGACAATTTTATTAGGTCCTTACATATGAAATTGGCGTTTTGGCGAACTAGTCACTTTGATTTCAAATAATCTGGCGCTTGGTTGGGAATTCCAAATTTAAATGATTTTCAAATTTATGCTTTGATTTGCGCCATTTGTTTTTTATTTTATATCCTTCTGTTAACAAAATGGGAAACTTGAAATTTCGCGTTATTTACGAATACGAGACCCAAGTTGACAATGAAGAATTAAAGGTGATCGTGGAAGTCTATCGTAAACCACATCAGAATTAGTGGCAAACTCGGGGTAAGTGACAGACAATTTCATTCTAGGAAAAAATCAATTCCGACGAGGCAGTCCAAATCGCGTGACAGCTGATTTCATAGAGAAGTTGTGCATGGCAGGAAATTACATGTGAAGGGCACAATGGTGGATTGCCAACCATCGAGATGATGAGAATGAAATTTTGAATTCTGTCGTGATGTACGATGTTTAAACTCTGCGGCTGGAATTAATCCGAACAACTCCTTAGAACACTCCCTATGGTAAATTCGATAAAAAATGCAAAGAGATGCAACATCTCCTCGCAACGCCAGTGAATCGAGCCGGTCGGAAAGTATTTGGCCCAGAGATGAGATCAGTATTCCATGTGAGGCCGAACTTGCGCTTTGTAAAGTTGCAACCAGTGGGCCGACATGAAATACTGTTTCAATCTGTTAAGCACGCCCAGTATTTTAGAGGCCCACAGGCCAATTTGGCCTTACCCTTTAAGTGACCGCGGAATAGAACGTTGCTCGATATGTCAACGCCAAGGATTCCGATACCAGCTGTGGTAGCAAGGGGAGTGTTTTCAAAATAAGGAGATGCGACAAAGGGAATCTTTTTAGCTGCAAACGCACAAACTTGACTCTTCGTGGGGTTAAACTGGACTAGATTTTGTCGGCCTCAATCTGAAACTTTCTTTAACAACTTCAGACACAAGTTTGTTCCGGCACTCATTGACGTTTTCTCGAAAAATATTGGCACGGCTAGTGTATGACGCATCCCCCGTGCTCTCATCCGCATGGCAATGAATGTAATTAATTGTGTGTGTTCTTCTAGATAACTCATGAGCTGGCAGTTTACAATTGATTCCATTATTTTTGAGAACAAGGGCGTAATAGCAATAGGCCTGTAGTTGGACGGATCTCCTTTATTAGGGATTGGGATCACCAAAACTGTCTTCCAACAGTTCGGGATGATGCCTAAAGAGTAGGGATACCGAAAAAGATGCATAAGAACCGGTGCCAACTCTCAAGCCCACATCCTCAGCACAATTGGAGGGTCACCATCAGGCTCACTCGACTTGTTGATGTCTAGGGAGAGAAGTGCTTTGCGCACTGGTGTATGCAGAAATTGGACATCTGGCATGGAGCTTTCACACCGCTAGATAGTTGGTGGTGAGATCCCCCTGTCGTCAAGAGTCGAGTTGGACGCAAAAAGAGAACCTAAGAAATCAGCTTTCTCCTTTGCGTCATTGAAGGTCTTAGAGGCAGAGTTGTACTTTTTTTAAACAAGATGGATGTTGATCCCGTTACGCGGATACAACTGCCCAGGGCCGGGAATATTCCTGCTTATAGCGTGACGCTACTATACAGGAGCTACCAAACCAAAGCCGGGATCTTCCCCCTGTATAGTAGTAGTATAATAGCGTGGACGCCCAGTAAGGGATTCTCCAAAACTGAAAGTCCTGGTACCCTCCGGAGGTAAGTTTTCCGAAATTACCGCTACCATGTTGCTTTAGGGAGGGAGGAGGGGATGTGCCTTCGGCTACCTCACTCACCGGATGAAACGCAGGAGTATATACTAACTAGTATATACTAACGAACACACTATTAACCAAATTTATACTCTACTGCAATTATTTAACATTCATCCTCGATAAGGAACTTTCTTAGGACTTAGATGGAACACCTTGTCACCAAGGTTTCTGGTTTTTACTTTACAGTGGTGCTGAGCTACGTTACACTAATATTCTGTCCGTAGCTTAAATAATTTCGTGTATAAAGTTATAGAGAGGAGTACTACAATTCCGTAATAATATATATAAATTACAATTAAAGCTGAAGGAATGCTAGTAGAACAGATTATTGTATGTGGTCGTCTTTACCGAGCTACACAATCAAATGGAGACTTCAAAATAAATTTAAAGATGGTTTACCTTATAAAAAAATGAGTGGTAATATTAAGAGGAAAAAATGTTCGTAAATAGGAAATAGGAAGAAACAAGTCCTTTATTTAAGTATTTTCATTCGTGCTAATAAATTTATGAAATGTTAACAAATAGGAGTAAGGGTGGAGATGAGCTAGACAGCTATAAATTTTGATTTGTCAAGAAACCACAGGCTCGAGTTTTATCGCCGTGTGCAGTCGAGAACCGTTGGTATCGCTGTAAGGCGACAGGAAATAAGGGCCTGTGTCCCCACTCCCCCGGGTATGCTGAGATTAATTCACTGAATAAATAAAAGTCAGCGGATTAGGCCAAAGTCGTTTCCTCCCTCTTAAGCTGACCTCGCGTGCTTTTGTGGAAAAATACCCTCCACATAAATAAAGTCTGGACGACACCGAACCAAAGGAAAACGAATGTAAGATATTTGTAGTTAGCTCATTGAATAATTAACTAACGACATCCCTCTGACGAGTAAATATGTTTATTGGGAACGTTTGTGTAATTAATCTCATCAGAGAAGTATAATTTATTTTGATTAATTAATGATATCTTCTATTTACGACTGAGGAAAACCGACTTCAGATGTTGCAACACAATAATATTTTCCAGCTATGCTATGTTTTAAGGTATGTTGATGTTGGTATGGGATATAGCGACGAGCTTAGGCTACGGTAATCGAGTCACCTGGGTCGTCGAGGAAGTTCTTCGGTCTACTTTGTATAAAATTTAATTGCAATTAGATTGTTTGTCGCGGGATGAGCGTTATAGTCGATGAATGAGACAGCGCTTTTGTCCAGTAAATATTTTTTCCTAATTTAGTTATTATGATGTACATCCTTAATAACAAAGAGGAAATTTACTAAAATTACTAAGATTAACACATACATAACTTTTGTAAAAACACTTTCAGATGTTTTAACACTTTCTCATATCACAATTAATTTAAAGCTAATCATTATTTATTATTTCTCATATCATAATTAATTTGAAAGACTGAATGTTTTGAAATTATATTTTTCTTTTAAATTTAAACAATAGATAATTGTTATTCGGGAGGATGAAGTCAGAGCTGAAGACAGGAAGTGTAAGCACACAATAGTAAATTTGTTCAAGGTTAAGCTCCGCGATTTTTCTTCGGAGCGTGAATATAATACTACTTTCACAAGTGGAAATCAGTACTCTATTTCATTTCGAACAGACAGACACAGAAGCCGTTAGCTGAAATCTTTATAACTCCATGCATCGGACAATGTGAAGTTTTAAAAAAGATTTCAAAAGCGATCTCTATTCTTCTTCCCATTCCCAGGCGGCTAAAGCTAACACACTCTTATCTCTTCTCTCCTCGAAATACAGACAATGTGTCCCGTTCAACAAAATAAAAGTCGCCACATTTATTAATTTCTAAAGCTAGATTAAGAAACTACCTTTTCACACAAAATATTTATAGGTACCTAATAATTTAAATTATTACCATATTCAAATGTTGGACTATTATTTAATTTAAATACTGATGGTGTTAATTGCTTTATCCTAACAATCGATTCATTATTAAGTATTAATTATAGATTAATTGATTACATTTTGTTGCTAATTCTGTCATCATGAAAAGGATGTGTAGATCGATACATTATTAGGGAATGTCTATCATTAGGATTTGAAACTTTACAATGGTCTTTCTGCCTTCATAATATTAATTATAATATGAACTTTAGGTACTAGATCATTAATTAGTAGTTAAATATTTTTACATAGAATCACCTACAAGTATATTATAAAAGGGTATGGCTAAATCCATTTGAAAAGTTTATTTTGCCTAATAGTAGAAAAGAGCGGATTCATCGCAAACCACGTCAGGGTTAGCGGCAGGCTTTGATGTGAGTGACAAAATAATTTTAATTCACTTGAAACTTTTGGAAAAGAGAAAAAGCTCAAGAAATGGGTACAGCATAAATTGAGTAAAGCACACCAATAAAGACGCATTCAGTGCTGCGTTACATTACTCCACCGTCACAATAACGAAT
This sequence comes from Teinopalpus imperialis, assembly GCA_029286865.1. Lineage (NCBI taxonomy): Eukaryota > Metazoa > Arthropoda > Insecta > Lepidoptera > Papilionidae > Teinopalpus > Teinopalpus imperialis. The sequence goes on along the minus strand of JAGSMU010000035.1, from coordinate 1,451,585 downwards.
GAATAAGAGAATTTTGAATCGTATCGTTACTTGTAATGAAAATTGGATACTGTACGACAATTGAAATGCTCATTACAGTGGTTAAACCCAGGAGAACCAGCCAAATCCAGTCCCAAGCGAATGTTGGCTCAGAAAAAGGTACTGGTGAGTATTTCGTGGAACAGTGCTGGTGTCATACACTACAGCTTCCTTTGATCTGGCCAGATGATCTGTTTTGTCAACCATTGCAAAGCATAATGGAAATGCTAGACGTTAAACAATCGAGACCGGTCAATTGCTTTAGCCCACTGCTGCTTCATGACAACGCTAGACCCTATTCTTCACGACAAACGGTCGCTAAATTATAGGAATGTAATTAGAATATCTCCGACACCCACTATATTCCCCGAATCTTTCTCCAACAGAATTTTTTTGGAATTGGGACAATTTCTTGCAAGGAAAAAAATTCAATTCCAAGCCGCTTTCAAAGATTTTATTGATTCTCGCTCCCAAAATTTTTTCAACAATGGAATTAATAACATTGGGGAAAGTGATAATAATGGTACATACTTCGATTGAATAAATATATATTTCCTAAAAAAATTGTTCCATATAATACGCTAATTTCATATGTAAGGACCTAGTAATAACAAATTATCTAATAAGTCTAATAATACATTACAAGTTAATGTATTATTAGATATCTATTGTATGAATGTTATGTTTTAATAAATATAAGATTACTTAATTATTAGAACTTAATTAATAGAAAAATAAATTCTAATAATGAAGTACGTTGCAAACAAGATTATTCGTGAAACGACCATGTCACAAGCCAGTTCTCACCACACAGTCGCTGGAGTTTCTTTCGCCACTTCTTCTCCAGCGCCCACTTTCTCTTCCAAAGTGGTGGAACAGATAGCTTATAATAATAGCGATATTATTTTAGATAATCTTTAGTCAGAAGCAACTGACCGAGCCGAGGTTGGGCCCTCTCGGGTACCCCCGAGTCAGATGCTGTCGCTCACAGGGTAACGGTCCAAGCCGAGGCTCCCACTTGGGAGCCCTTGAGCTGGTTACTCACTAATAGAGGTCTCGACTAATAGAGCGCCATATGGCGAAACTGTAAAAACCCTCAGCTTAACAGTGACCATCGAAAAAAAAAAGAAAAAAAAGGGCGTCGAAAATAAAGTTATTCGCTTTTTTTTTATTAATTTCCGTGCGCGTGAAAGCAACGGACTCGAGGTGGACCCGAGATAAACTCCAGTTATCCGCGATTCTTCCATAGGCCGGTTTACACCAATTAACATAGATATGATACTAGAACATAGGAGCGTTGCTGGAGTTTCTAGCGCCAGTGCATTCCGAAGTCGTGGTAAATGTCGTTATAATAATGATATTAATTTAGTTAATCCGTCAGATGCATCGAGCCGAGGTATGGACCTTTCTGGCACCCTCGAGTCAGTTCCTTCCTGTTTCACGCGTGTTGTGCTGGTAAACCATAAATAAAGGTCTCGATTGAGTGCCCTAAGTGCTCGGCCCCCTTTCAAGCCGGTGAAGCTGTAAAAGCCCTCGGGCTAAGAGTGGCCTTTAGCCACTTTTAGTCTGAAATTGTGATTCCGTTTTGTCTTTATTACCCGATATATGCGGTCATTTTATATATTTAAAAACATCAGAAGAAACAAGAACAGCAGATTATATCTTAACTTAAATTATGAAACAATACATTTAATAAAAAGTATCTTATGTAATATTACCAAAAATTTACCACAATTCGTAATCTTCCAGAGATAAGTTGTATAGCCTCATTATTCCAAAATTTAAAACAATATCATTTAATTATCTTCAAATTAAAGTTCCTTGTAAATGTTTCCAGAATTCCTTTCCCATAAAAGTCTATTCATTATTTAAGTGAACGAGAAATGTGTGAGTGTAATCCAATAGTTATATTTTAGAATAGACAACTAACGAAATTGTAGTGACGTGTGCAGTCGGCACGAGCTGAGCCGTATCGCAATGGACTTCGTACCGTCTGCTTGGCCAATGCTGCATTACCGCAAATTGCATTAAAGCTTATAGTGGAAATCCCACAGTAAACTCTCAAATGTAGCATTATTCTATTTTGTAATATTGTATACTTTTAGGAGCTCTATACAGTAATTATTATATCGTCAATATGTTTAATTTATAAATTATTGAGTGAACATTAAATTAATACAATTTATAGAAATACAAAATTTATAGAACCTTCGTAGGTTGATTAAATATAATATAACTACTTAAATATTTTAAAATATTCTTACTCTATTCTATATTCGTATTTATAATTTTTATAGTTCAAGACATTTTAAAAATGTCGAAAGCAAATTGTATAGCAAAATTATAATATAATAATTTTATTTACAGATTACTCGTTAACTGTACACTGTATGACTTTAGATAGAAGAGATTAAAAAATGAAATAAAACCTATAGTTTTATTTCATTCTAAACGCAAAGCAGAGGCTGTTTCTTGTTTTCTTTTACTATGTTTATTGAAGAAGTAGAACTGATCATAAAATGCACGTCTTACGAAGACAAGTCGCTTCAATCAATCACAACTAATCGAAAATTCCGTCTCAATAAGCGGAGTGGAGATCGAGGACGGATTATGTGTCTCCTCATTAGATATTACTCGGATCCGGCGAACCTTGTAGAAATAATTCGTTTTATTCATTCCTCATGATCAAAGGAAGGAGGAACGGATAAATTAAAGTATCTTAATGTTACGATCACTAAAGTCAAAATGGTGGATTGTCTTTACTAATGCTGTTCTAAAACTTTATGTTCCATTTTGTGATTGAAAACACAAATTTTAAATTAAATGAAACGTTACCAAACTGTAAAATTAAAACTTTACGACGTTTATTTAAGACAATGAAAATATTAAATTAGAATATTTTATTTGAATGCATAAATATGAAATGTTCAAGAAAACGTAAAAAGGCATACCTGAAAATAATATTGGCTGTCAAGTGGCGGTCGCTACGTTATCCGATAGAAAATGTTGTGGTAAGTTTAGTAAGTAATATAACTTAGATTTCACATTTTATAATTAAATAATTATTTTAGAGAAATAATTATTTAAGAAATAATTATTCCAATAACAACTTAATATTCAAATATCAACTTTCACATTTTCTTACTATAATTTTCTTTGTAATAAAACTGAGCTTATATCTTAACGATTACAAAACGTATACGTTCAATGGTTTATGAAATAATAATAGTCGTTGCCGGTAATAAAATTGGGAGTAAAGTGTGTGGGTGACTTAGCCTGCTGGACGTTTTAGCTCATTTATTTCTACGTATTTCTTCGTCGGATGGCCGCGGAGGATTTTCGGACTAATGTTCAGAAATAAAGGCGGATCCTAACGGCACGCCGACGACGTTTTATTGAATAACGACCAAGCGGTGGCAGGCAAGATAAGCTGTGGCCAGAGCAATGTGACCTCTCTACACACCTTTCTTTTTGATTTGGTCAAATCCCACGGCTTAGATGGTATTTCAATTTTGCTGAATTTCGTTATACTTTTAACTGTTAAAATTATTTTAATATGGCACAATAAGGTTAGTTTTAATTAAATTAGGAAATAAATGTTATTAATCTATTACTTACATCATTTTAGGTGTGAGTTATATCTTTTATTTTAAGTAGTTTATGAAATTTGTTGTACCTGGTTACTTTCACTTTATACATCACAACAGCTTTATTAAAAGGTATAAAGAAAGACCACGAACGAATATAGTCAAATCAAGGAAAAAGCGGGGTTAGTGTCGTATCAGATGTAGATATAGAAGACAAAGTGATATCAGTGTACAGAGAAACATAGGATTTGCTATACCGATAAGAGTTCTTTAATTTGGGAAGCTAGATGAGATTTATTTACATTACTTATATATTTTTTACGACACGATTTTACACGATGACTGCAGCACATATATGCTTACATTCCTCTTTTACAAAGTATCATATGCGATGTCATACCTGAGATACACTCATTAAAGAAATTAGTCACGCTGGCGTTTGGTGAAGGAATAACAAAAGCTAGATATTACGTAAAAACTGTTGTTTTAGACCAATGATGAAAAACTGTCAAAGGCGTATCTCACAGCGAGGGCCACTGGATGGAAGTTGTGACGATCGGATGCATAGATCTTTTTTAATCACGGTGAGTGACGCTAAGGCAGTCAAGGAAGCACCGAACTGGAAAATCCGGGCTCGATGGACAACTGACTTAAGAGGGTCGTGGGCTATCATGCTGTGCTCGCGGAACAGTGCCACAAAGTCCATGACCATAGATCGCTCTGTGACATTTTGTAACTCGGGTCAACTCTTAATATCAGGTTGCTGCAAACATGACAGAGTACCGCTTTTACGTACGTCTACTAAATACTACAGACTTGACAACTGCAAGGTGTAGACATTAGTACACCTAGCTACTGCGCCACGTGTTCTGGGTCCATTCACAGCAGAGCACAGAGAGAATAATATTTATTTATCACAAACATGTACATACAACACGATTTTCCTTGACACTGCATTTGAACCTTCCTCTGGTTTTACAGTAACTCAGTAACTGTGGAGGACAACAATATACTACTATCAATTATGAGTGCACCTGATATCTCAATTGAAATCTCTTGGTAACGCTCAGGGTGGATATTGTCGCAATGGTTACTGGCACGAAGAACCATTTCTAGTCAACGCTTTTATTGGCCAGCTGATTATAGGAACCTTCGGAACATCTCTATCGCCTAGATAGATAGCAGAAAGGCATTCAAAACGTTACACCATACATTAATAAAAATTCTTGAAATTTACAATGTCGAATATACTCTTAGAGTCTCTGTCAAGCAAGGAATGAGATAGAGTATTCGAGGTTTAATATTTAAGACCTATCTGCTTTTGCTTCCCACTGAACCTTCTCAGTACATTACCGGACTTTCTGTAAGGGATTTTAGCTTCGGAAAGGAGAAACTAAAGAACCCACCTTTTCTATATAGTTGATATACACACAAATTTCAAGTAGTTTACGCATCGCAGAAAGGGATGTATCGAGCAAAACTATGTGGTTCCCGTAACTTATGTCATTAACTATTGAACCCTCTAAGTAATATGTAGGCAACCTCAAGCAAGCTCCCAATAATTGGTGCCAGTGTATAATTCACCTTTTTATAATTATAATACATATTGGCTATTTGAACATTTTAAGTTCTTAACAATAATAATTTATATTGGAATAGAAATAATTAAAAAATATATTAATTTAACATCTTTGTTATAGTTACATAAAACACGCGAGTACAACATGCCTTATATTTTAGATAATAAAACCAAGTTTTATGTTCGCAATGTCGTAATTTCGAATATATATTTTCTAACATTACGGAGGATCCTTAACAAAATAATATTATGAACCATCACGGTTCACCTTTCGATGGATGTTTGGGTTTATCAAAAGTATTTTCACACGCACCTGGTCTTTAAGGTTAACGCACGTGTTACATTCATTGTTGTTACTTTAATTAAAGAGACATGGCTTTTCACTATACGAAAGGAAAAACATATCCATTTATTATAATGAAAGATACAAAAGTCTTTTTGGCAGAGAATATGTCATGACAAAACTTACGTCAGCATGTATATCACATAAAGGGATTACAGTTCTGGGCTGACGTTAGTTCTTAAAATCGTAGAAATAGTAATAAGCATGTCATACATTAAATAATACTATCCAAAGCAAAGGGACGTGTTAGAAGTAATATATATATATATATGTACTATAGTAGTAACAAACGATTACAGAGTTCACCTCATGGTAAGTGATAACTGCGACCCATGACATCTTCGTCTATTCTCAACTAAGATTCAAGATGCTCCTGACGACTTAAATGGAAGGCCTCGTTATCTGTAATTGGGTCTCCGGATCCCCACGCTCATAGCAGCGCTAAGATTCCATTTCACGCTAGTATTCTGTAAGGGTGAGGTCCTTCCCAGATTTTCCTCTCACTCGTTTACTTTACTGCTAGAAACTATCTAGGCTAGGCTACTTGGCTTTTGCCCATTTAAATATTAAACTTTGATAATAAACATTTAAATGCGGCCTAAGATAAAGATCCAAATGAGGTAAGATTTTTACCATAGTTATTTCAATTGTTTGAAATTCGTCATCAAATTTAACAATAACACACTTTTATAATTTAAAAATTGCTAAATTATTATTCTTTTAAATTACGTAAGTACTATAAAGGGTTTTTGTATAAATTGGTTTCTTTTAGCATTTCATAGTCGAATGGTGTACTTCAAACGGATTATTCAAAGTCAATTAAAAAGTTAATATGATTGAGGTTAAAGTCGAAAATTTTAGCGTTACATATTAGATACTATCAAACAATTTTAGAGAGAGACCAAATTATTGGGATGAATACTTTCCTAGTCCTTAGGGAAGGCCTTTATTTATCTTGTAATGTCTACCTAATACTGAAACATCATTCAATAAAGCAATCGACTTGAACTACTTATTTTATTATTAATAATTATAGTATTAACTTTAGACAGCTTTTAGAGGAAATTAGGGATTTCCTGATGGTAAGCCCATGACACTTACATTCGTTTCATTCATCACACACACATTCAAACATGCGTTGACATGTTTGAGATCTATCTCTTCTTCGCTAGATGAATCACAGAAGTCGTGATGCTGGTATTTCGGAAAGCGATCTATAACCTACCTCGTTCGAGCCGATCTAATCTTACTATATGATAGTTTACATCTACGGCACGACTCTCATATAAGATTATTTTTAGATATACATTTATGATATCCTCATCACTTAGAATTTTTAGCCTTAAATGAGGGCAGTATGAACTATATTTTACTTTGTTACACTGGGCATTTATCTTCAATTTGACAGTGTGCTCGTTTGTCACCTAAACTTCACTAAAAAATTGAGGAAAATAAACCAATAAACGATATAACGTTTAACATAACCATAATTTTAAGAAAACAATTAAAATAGGAAAACAAAGCAAAATTTTCAATTTGTAACAAACAGTACAGTTGTTACAGATATAATCAAGCAAGGTTTGCTTTAATTTTTTAAATAATTAGAATCTTCCGCTCCGATGGGTCGACACAAAGATCAAATTAACATATTCTTTTGTTGTAACGTTGACTATTATCCTAAAGAATTAGATATTGAGTGAGCTTGCTTTTCGTAATTTGCTGTGAAAAATTGTGGTGTGGGAGCCAATTAATGTGAGTGAAGGTCGACGCGGACTCCACGTAATGGAGTATTGTGATCGTTAAAATTCATCGTAATTATCCTTTTGATGGAACTTTTTGAAGGTAAAATCCTCACCCTCCTTTAATTCAAAAGGGTGAAAGTAACTTGGTATTCCGATGAAAATCTTCGATTTAATTATGTCTCTAATTGCTTTCGCTCCACCGCGTCGTTTACAGTTCAAATCGGTATTTGTTAATGTGTAGTTTACAATCGTCGAGCTTAGAAAAGAAATATTAAACTTTTTTTTTTAATTCTAATTATTAATAAAATACTTAGAAGGCAATATGAGTGAATGTCTCTGTCTTTCATATAATATCAGCTCTGTATTTGGTAGTAAATATTTGCCGCAATCATACGTGTTAGAAAAATATTTTTAGACGGCAGAGTCTGTAAGTAAGATTATTTAGCTTTATAAGCTTAAATTTCTAAATTTGGTGATATTGTCGGGAAAATTCGAAGTGGATACATCCCTGTACCTAAATTCTACGCAGTTCCACTGCAGACGTCATCGAGATTTTCTATTATATTATGTAACATGCAGATTACCTTCACTGACGAGCAAGGGGCACTGGAAATCGATCTCGGCTTGCTCATGTACTCATATTGAGAACGTCTAATAATAATAAAACCAAATTAATTTCACAAAAGTAGTCTTTCAATGTTATATCTAAGAAAAGATAGATCTTTTCTTATGCTACATGTTTGCTGGAAAGCAAGGTAAGGAAGTATATACATACGCATATTGGACGCATTTGAAACTTGTTTCTTTGCCCCCGTTCCAATTGATTGGAATTAATACACTTGTTATTGTTAGATCGTTATATTTGTAGACACTATAAAATTTCTCGGGCGCATTAGAGGCGTTTAGATAATGTTATATTGTAGTTGTGTATAGTATAATAAAATAAATAAAAGCTCTTTGGAAAGTAAACAAGGATTATAATTTGTTTATAAAATAACCAATATATATCCAGTTTAATATCCATGACATGCATATTTTTATTTAAGATTATGCCAACATTTGGTTATTAATGCATTGTGGGCAATATCGCTTTGAACCAATATGGAAGAAACTCGATCAAAATTATTTTGAAAGTACAACGGTCTGATAAAACTGACATCAATGGCCATTAATGTACATGTTGTAGTTATTATGTACAGAAAAAGAGGTTCTTCTTAAATTTGCCTTGTGGTAATTTAATTCCACCTAAATAAGGAGCAACAGAGAACGTAGATCCCTTCATCACAATTATAAGTTAAGTATAGTAAGTATGTATACTCACATTGCATATACATTGAGAAAGTGATTTTGTGGCTGAAAAATGTTTGCTATTTTAATTACGCACTTGACAATAAAAAAAAATGAAATATTCATAACATAAAATTATTTACCAAAACGGACGTATTTCGTTAGGACGTCCGAACCTGTTTTTTAAACATTAATGGACTTGTAGAACAAACGCGTAAACGAGTACGTTAAACTCGGTTCGTTATTATAAAATCTGAATTTCATTAACCATAAATAAGTGGTCCAATTTGTTGGGGGAAGCGCGGGGTAATTACTCCCACGTCCGCTCGGTGCATTCGCCGCGTTTAACTTTTATTTTAAAATTGAGAACATTTAAATGTGTCGCTGGATTTTCTATTAACTTAAAATATGTGTTGTGATAATTGTGAAAATAAAAAAAAATAAGAATGTTAATAATAAAGATAATGATCGTTAAATAGATAATCAGTATTTTCGAAGAAATGCCTGGAGTTTCATATGTAAGGCGGATTTAGAAACAATAAAAAATTAATGGGATTGCAACCATATCAATTGTACCTAGTTATACCTTACTTATAGTCAAGCTACTACTACACTACAAAAGCTACTACTACAAGTTACTAGGGATGCTCATGTAAATTCGAGAAATCTAAATAGAGTAAATATATAATAATATTGCTATTTTAAGTGGATCTTTCAACATATCTTTAATTAAATGCAAGTAAAAAAAGACAAATTAAACGATATTAATTTTACGTATGGAAAAGTTATAAGAAGCATTATTGCACATTATATCAAATGCAAGTCATAAACAGTATTAATATGGAACAATTTCGACCGAGTCAAATTTTATTTATCCCTGAGGACAATTTCCTCTTGTCAAGCGACGGCCACCCGGGTATTCTGTATAATGAGAAAACGACGAAATCAACTTGGCCCAAATTAGAAGCAAGAGGCGCGTCAGGTTTATATGATGACAAATATGGTAGTTCTACTTTTTGTACATTTCAAAATGTTTAGTGTTCCTTCCCCAAATAACATTGTGTTTTATTCGACACATGCATAAGTTGACGTTGTTTAGTACGACTATCAATTTGAAACACTATATCAAAAGATTTTAATTTAAGTAATAGCTTATGTTAAGTAGGTTTATGTTTATATTTAAGATTTATGATTTAAGAATTATTAGCAGTTTGTTTTTATACTAAATTGTAGTAGATTTATCGAAGGTTTTTAATGAATTCAAATAGTATCTTTTTTCGAACTTTTCAATGATAATTTGACACTTATTGGATGGTATGATACGTACTTAGAAGTTAGTGATCCTTTCACATCAAGCTTGTATTAAATTACGTCTTTTTATAGACGGTTAAAACATCGTTATAAACAATAATAATGATATTATAAATTGATTTGATAACGATGCTACACCCTCTTTTCAATAACTTCCTCCGTTAAATCACCCGTGACTGTAGGCAGTAAAACTGTTGTTAGGAAAACTTTATACACGTTTAGCAGCATTTATCTTCATTGAACGAGTAAAGGATTGAATTATGTTAAAAGGGGACTAAACGGCGTTTTAATAATAAAATATTGAGTTGATTTTTTTTGACTGACAGAGGATAGTTCTTGCGTATCGTTAGCCTACAAATAGTTTTATTTATAACAAAATCATAAATCATTACAGAAATCTGTTAAAATCGCAACGTGTTTTTACAACCTCCATTTTTTTTAATCGATACTAATGGTTTCTACGCAAAGGGGAATGAGCTGAACGTAATTAATTCCTTTTAACACATCATCTGATGTGTTGATTTAGACGTGAACGCGGACTTATTGTTTTTAATTTTTGAAAAGTAGTAAAAAGAATAATAAATAACGCATTTTTTTTCTTTAAAAAGGTAATACCTATATTTTTAAATTAATTAAATTTGAGTGAAAAGACGTTTTTAGATTAGTTAAACACATTTAGTTAGGAACATCGAAAGTATCGAAATCCCCATCCTATTATTATATTACTATATATATATGCATTTAAACACTATACTATATGTATTTATATTTATTTTTTTATATTTATATATATATATATATATATATTTATATATATTATATATATTTATATATATATGTATACATATTTATATTTATTTATACTATATATATTTTAATTAAAAAAAAATACTTTTGATTTAAATACAAGGTAATTAACAAATAACTCAAAATATAAACAGAGAGTCGAAAACAAGAAATAAGTTTTATTTATAAAATAAATAATTGGTGGGATGTAAACCGAGCTTAATAACACTTGTAGATCAAACGTACCGTTAGCGCCACATACAATTAAAGTAACGATCACTATCTCTTCGTCGAAAAGTTCACCCCTTAGTGTCGTAATGTCATCGGACAAAAATAATTGTTGGTGAAGAGTCTGGATACTGAGGTTGATTAGGATGGGGTTAGCGCTTTTCAATATTTGGTTTCTATGCTGCTAAATCAATCATCTTCGGACAAAAGTACATCACCTATTTGCGTAAACTCTTCGCTGATTTCGTTAACGGCGATTTAGATTTGGTTGTTACCAAATAAAATTAAATGCAACTGATATTTACGAATATAAGAGTATCGTAATCATTCACGCAAATAAGAAGGTACCTTTCCATTTCGAGTAAAGAAAATTAAAATATAAAGCATAAAATAAAAAAATATATGTGTGTAATTAAAATAATCTTTACTAGAATATACAAATATAGCTCTACTAAGTGTATATTTGAGAGATAAAGGAATTCACATGAAAACTTATATCGAAAGTAAGTATCGCTTAAAGTAAATTATCTCATGGTTAGACTTAAGTGGATCTACAAAATATCTTATGAAAAAGAAAAAAAAGAAATATTTCTATCCCGCTATTAGGTTACGGCCTTTCTTACAAAATTAACGAACAAAAATCTAATAGGTCACTGATAAAACTGAGAGCTTTATTTCTCTGAAGTGCTCTGATTTGTCACTGAAAACAGACGACCGAGAGTTAATTACTCTCCGGGACCACCCAGAACTAAACTTGTCAAAACTACGGACGTCTACAATGTTACCTTTTAAAGGTTGAAGCAATTTATTACGATGGCTCAGAAAAACTGACAAAGTAAATGTAACCTATCTATAAACGATCATATAGTCACGACTTAAATTTTTAACTGATAATATATTTCAAGTATTTTTCATACTTGCTATCTTAGCGTAAAAGTTTTAATGGTAACGGAACGAGAGTTTACGAAACTAACAATTGACAAGATCACCCCGATACAAGGAAAACTAAAGTAAAAAGTTATACAAACGAAAAACTCATAAAAGTACAGTGAAAATCTCTTATATCCAGAGCAGATGTTATCAGTTACTCCGAGAATAATATCCCCATGAGCGATTTCCTTAATTTCGCGAGGCGAATCAAGGGATCGATACGCCCCGATCGCTAGTTAGTGATAACGTTTATGGCCCAACGCCGGCTCGCAAATAACGAGAATCTTTCTTTCTTTCGATCACGACCCAATGCGGTATTCGTGTCTGGATGTCAATTGGCTATAAGGTTGCGAACTTTTCGATACGAACGAGTACAAGCCTGCTGTTTATTGTTCTTGTTTCTCGTTCAAGTTGTAAATGTCTTTCTGACGCCAGATAAACACATAAGTAGTGTAAAATATAATATTTCGCACTATATTATTAATATTATATAATAATTTTAATAGCCACAAGGTTAATTAAGTATATTTTCCTAATTTGCTTTCAGAGCACATCCAATCCGCATTAGTAAAATTCAAAAAGCGTTAAAATTCAATCGTTTTATGCATTTTTAATTTTTTTTTAATTTTAACAATTATTTACTATTGTCAACTTTTATAATATTTGAAAATTTAAGTATTCCGCATAAAAAATATTTATTATATATCAGACTGTAACATTAATCTAGATCTTTTTTAATTTGTATGGTACTTTGAGCTAGTAATAAAGGGAAAAGTATTCAGAAACACGCAACCCGGTATTTTTTTTTAATTCAGCAGCAGGCTTTGCTATTGTGATATCGTCACATAATCTGAGCTCTGTACTATAGAAATAATACTGAGACTTGAACATTACGTACTGAAACCCTATACAGAAAGAATGCCGCGTTTGCTCCGCCAATCAGGAGCGAGTTGAAAGGCTTATGCACGATGGGGGAAGCTTCGTAGACGCACGTGTCATGTACGAGAAACAAACAATCATAGCTCTTGTTGCTGTTTATAGTGACTACACGTTGAGTAAATTAAGATAGTACAGAGATACTAGAAGAAGGTTAATCATTGTTCTTTTGTTCAACCTTGATGAATAAACAAAGGAATGGTTAATTTTTGGGCTTTGAGATATTTTGATACTAATACTTGATACTGGCAAATATATCCCCATTTAGTAACCTACACAGCAACAAAACAACAACAACATTAAAATCTATGTATACCATATGCAGTATCTTGCAATGATATAATAAACAACGCAAATAAATGGGCCTAGGTTTTTAAATTAAAGCATGCATTGTTACACTACCTTCATGGGTTTAGGCACACTTTTATGGAACACAAGCATATCGTGTATACATGGAAGTAAAATATAATACTTATAACGTTTGTAGTACATATGTGATGTACCTACTGCGTATTGCCATTTGTCTTTTTAAATTTATGTCTGTTGATGGCTAATAGTGCTTTGATACGAAAAAATAAAGAACTCGTAAACTTCATTTCCACAAAGTTTGTGCAGAAAGTACAAATTCAGAAAGCAAGTAATGGAAGCTAAATTCAGTTGCCTGCTTTGCTGACTTAGTATGATAACTGTGGAGTTATATTTTACCAAAAAATGTGCTAAGAAAACTTCTGTATTGGGTGCGCCGTTATGCCGTTGCTTGTGAGTGTCTTGCTATTTCTGGATTTTTCTTGCTGATGATATCTCTTTAATTTCTAATAATTTAATTAATAAAATAATTTATTTTAGTGTTTGAAAAATATAATAAAATAAGATTATTTTTCAAACGCTTCGAAATGCAGTTATTTATATAACATTAGGTAATAGCTTGGTAGCTAAAGCGTCGGAGTTCTGATCAACTAAATTCAATAATACAAATAAATCGCTTTCTAACATGTTTCTGTATGCTACGATAGTAACCCCGCGTAGTAACATTGTGAAATACTCTCCAAAACAATTATACGTGCACCCTCAATGCCCTCTTTCAAAAATAGACGTTATATGTTATGAAACAAAACACAAGAATGGTATCTCATGAGCACAGAGTTGCTAGTGTATAATAAAGTAATAATTATATTTTTGCACGATGTTTTTCACCTACGCAATGGCTAAAACAGGGGGTTTTGGGGGCATAGGTTCTTACCATTGGGCTGGTGCACACGCTAAAAGTAGCACAGTGAGCGATGGATGAAGCGATGATCGGAAGAAATAAATTCCGAATTCGATGAAGAGGAAATAGCATTGTCGACATATGTCTTAAATTTGGTTAGTTGACGTAACATGAGGCTAACGAGTCATCGACGAGAGATGGGGAAAAAGCTCTAGACGTTGAGCTCGTCTTCCGTGGTCATACGGGGTCTTCAGAATTTAACTGTGGAAGACAGCATTTGAACAACGTAGAACAAATAATAAAAACGAACGATTTTGTTGTACTTAAGAACATATAAATATTTTGTAGTATCTCTGACAGAATATAGTGGCGGACTTACTATTCAGATCAAGTAGATTTATAATTAGTAATTTATTATTTAATGTATAGATTAATAACTCCCAATATTAAACTGACTCTTTTGGAAAATGTATAGAAGGCCCTTACTATCTCTGTCCGAATAGATAAAATATCAGCAGTCCTAATATACTTTTTATTTAATATGGGATTTTATTAACCCCATTTTCAATTTTAAGATGATCAGTGTACCGAACAAATTTGATCAATAAATTCAGAATACTGAATAGTGAGTCGATGTAAAACCTGCACGAAAGTTAATTTGGCAAACATGTTTATATCCTTAACGAATATAATTAGTTTTAATAGTAAACATTCATATTCTATGATCAAAATAGTAAAATGAATGAAATTATAAACTTCTTTAATTCGTTAATATGTCATATAGAAACAACTTATAAATAAATGTATTATTCCTACATTGAATTGCACATGTAAGGAACAGTGTAACAGGAATATTTTCTATGAATGTTTAACATCACACTGTATTTGCAACAAAAATACGTAATATACTTTTATTTTATATTTTATAAAACACAATGAAATTGTTGTATTCAGACTAGCTTTGTTTCTAAATGACTTTTGACAACGTTGAAGGACGATTCTAGATAATGCAGCCGGCATTTTAGGAATGAGCCCCCCATGCCAATCCACATAGCGTGCAATGAGAATAAATAAAGGGATGGTCTGAAATTAACAGCCACGATTCGAAAGAGTGTGAGCAGTGCAACAAAGAGTACACAGTGCAACACAGAAACGGATATCAAATTTAGTTCTTCTATATACACTATTTTTAAGACAATAAAGTTTTGATATAATTTATATAAAAATACATCTTTTTAATATATTAATGACTAATAAAGAAATAAACATTGAATATCCGAATTTCTGTGTATTTTGTGGTATAGTGTGATTCTAGGTGTAATGTATGGTGTTATGATCAAGTGGCGTTTTGTATTATTGTATGTTGTTTTCCTATGTTCTTGACAATGCAACAGAACCTTTTTCGATCTCGTTGTATATGCATTACATGGAACAAGGTAGAGAACGACTAGTGAATGTCACTGAGTTCGCGCACTTGTTTTAATTACTATGATATAACCTGCGCAAATAATGTAGTTACATTATTATCATTTCCAGTGTCGTAAAAAGGAAAATATACATATATATATATATATATATATATATATATCCACAATGTATTTGAAAATTTACTATAACGTAAATGTTTTGGCTAGACTGGGAAAGGTCTCATTACTGATGTAAAATGATAAAATAATGCTGTTGTGTTTCACGTAGTTTAGTAAGGCTAACTAGGGATTCAATCATTAGTAAAAATGCACTTCATATAAATCCTCATGGGGATTTTTATCTTAATTTATCTTCAAATGTTAATGTTAGTGTACTACAGCGATCATATGAAGAAACTGAACTAAGTATTCTTTTGTCACCCATAAGTTCATAAAATATTTGAGTGATTTTCAGGTACATGATCGCCAATCTACTAGTTTACCAGAACAATTGTGGCAAACCTTTCAACTTGGTGGATTGTTACCAGTGCCCTAAGGACAAATTAAAATTGAAACTTCTGTGTATTATATAAGAATGTTTAATTTTTTTCTAGTTATCAAACATTTTATCATTATGCAAAGTTAAAAAGTAATAATAAAAATGTAATTGCATTACATTGCAAGAATTCAAAATATTTTTACAATATCTAAAAGGTTATATTTAAAGCATATTTAAAGTTTATTGATTCCGATACACAAAGATTTGCACTTCAATTGTCTGAAAACTGTTTGAAAGTTAGGACATAACTACTTTCCATATCGTTAGACTTGCTCATAACCTACAATCCGTGTAGATGGTTCTATTAAATGTTCTCTCAAGTTGTTTGAATTTTATTCTCCAACGGAAACTTAAATTAAAACAAAATTGCTGAATTTCACTATTGTTTTCCTATTTTCGTTTCGTAATGCCAAATGAAAACCACATGATAACTTTTGTACATGGAAACATAAGTTAAATCATATTATGGCATAAGTATTCGTCGTTGTGTTTATTTATTTTCATAAAACATTTTATGATAGGAAGTAATTGTGTAATACCAACACGAATTATTCTTAACGGAACCTAACTTTAAATGCATAATATAACATATAGCGTATGACATTATATAAATATTACATTTGGGAAAGGTTTAAATTAAATACAGTATACTCGTATAAATGCTGTATATTTAAGTACTTTATTAAATTAATTTTTCTCTAATAAATATCTTGGAATAAAATATGTTAATATCAACACTATTATGTTAATATTTTACTGATGAACATCGGTCATAATATACCATATTTATACTTTCATCAGGTAGACATCGCTATTCTATATATACATATATTTATATTTCATATAGTTATTCCTCTAACTATTAGTGGCCCTTTAGATTAGTTGACTTAGTCATATTTAAGATATTTAAAGGAAGGTAGATTCTCACACTTATCCACGTGATATTATTTGTAATTCATATAGGTCGTCGTAAACTTTAATCATAAAAATAAAATAAAGAGCATACTTTTCATCTGTAGTAACTGCCCCATTGATATGACTCATCTATTTTGATAATGGCTCAACTCGAATGATGTGTATCATACCAAGAGCGAGCTTAATAACTTAGAAAACCTTCTTCATAAGGAATTAGTGGTATTTTTAACTTACTTAGTCCATTTTCTGATCTTTATCTTGAATTCTTAGTCTTCAACATTTTGGCCCCTTCATTCGACTTAAGGTTATGGGTTTCCATTGCTATTTTATTTAGAGATATTATGAATAGGAAGTAAAAAGAAATAAAACATGATATTATAATGTTATAACGCAAAAACGAATCCAAACAGAGTGTGCAATCTTATCTACATATTGATAAAATGGAATAAACTTGAAGCCCAGGCTTGCTTCACGCGTTGTCAGCCTGAATAAACTTCCAAATCGATTCCGCAGCTGAGAGTGACACTCCTGGATAAGGTTTACACGCAACGTCGCTTCTAGATTTGCATAAAGGAAAGCAAGACGAACACAAACAACTATACATTTGATTAGTCGTTCTAGCATTCGTAAAGTTTTCTTTTTATTATAACTTTGTAGTTAATTGTAAAATTAAATTGTGTAATGTTTATTTTTTAAATAATATTGTCTATAAATTTAATTAAACTAATTTATTAACTTAGGCCTTTGTAAATATATATTTTTTGTAATAGAAATATAAAAACGTCGCAGTAATCCAGGTTTTCGGTGGTTATAAAAAGGAGATCTGAAATTCTTCAGAGTTGGCTCCCAACGATTTCTTAAAAAATTAAAAAGTTTAGCACGGATAAAATGAACGTTTATACTAGACGTAACCCTTCCAAGAAGTTAAGGTCCACTGCCTTCACTTTTACTTTCAGCACATTAATGAATTTACATACTGATGACACGTGTGACATGTTTCATATAGGGTCATTACTTCCTGTGGCACTACAATATACTGGTGGCCCTTTTACTCGCGAACCTAGTTGAGTCAAGCAGTTAAGGTATACATATGTATTGGTTTATAGAAAGGAATTATTGTATATCATAAGTAATTGATATCTTCTGGTAATATTAATGACATGCAGCTGTACTTTTAGCTGTAGTTCTTAATCATTGGACTATCGATATACTTGAAATAAATGTACACGATAAATATAACTGTTAAACAGTTCTCATGTATTAATGATTTTTTGATTTTTCACGCAGACCTATGAACAGCTTTGAGTCTACGCATTCATACTTCATATTATCTATATCATTTGTACTTTAAGACTGCTCTATAAATGAAACGGCCTTTATGCGTAAGTAAGCACAAAAAATAATGTAGCCTTTATATCACACTGGGTTGTTCTTTCTTTCCGACACAGATAATTATTTTAGTCAATGTTGTGCTTTTAGCAGCACCGTAGACGATCGATCAAGCAGCTGGTTGCAAGGCCACGTAATTTGATACACATTGGAATGTGGACACAAATAAAATCACTTAACTGTGTGGAGGCGTCCTGTGGAGCACATCTTCCACTCACTGCGGTACACGACGAAATAAAATGAACCTAGAAGAGTCAAAGAGATGCGATTAGCACACTTTGTTTCTGCGACTTTGTCCGGTTGTTCTGTTAAAAAAAAATGATAAAGCTGACAGTTACAATTTGCAAGTGACGTCTTAAGCTTGTTAGCGAAACTCGACGTCTCCTCGACGTAAAGAAGTTTGTTCCTTTCAGTTAGTTTCATTTGTTCGTTTTGTTATAAATAATTCATTTTTCTTGTGCTATATTTATACTTTCGCTTTAACAAATTGCTCGGTTTTGTTATTTTTAAACACAACCATGTTTCTTCGCATCATTTGGTTAGTTCCATTTTATTTCACTTCGAATTAAAAAATACTTATTTCACTAACAAAAGATAGAAAATATGCTTTGAGTTACAATATATCAGTGGGCGTGACAGCAAAAGAGAAATTTTAATAAAGAATTGGTATCATTTATCACAAGGAAAACTAAAATAGTAGGTTATAAAAATTCAACGTACAAAAGCCTTGACGCTTTTACGGACGATTTTCAATTGTGAAAATACATAGGAGTAAAATAGAGCGTGAAATTGTTCCGCGAATAGGTGGAATTTGTTTGTGAAAGCCGATCGTACTGTAAAATTTAGATGTAATGCGTCCTTTACCTGCCTATAGTAGGTTAGGACGGTGTCGTATTTATCTTCGTAAGTGACTTCCACGTTTCGATGTACTTTGTTTTGTTTTTGAAGGAGGAAATATTTGCGCTGACAAGAGCAACATGGTTCTTTTTGTGCTTCCTATCTTGTTACTCATCACACTGATTTATTCTGGTAAAATTAACACAACATTGAATATTATCGTTCGATCAAGTACTTTGTTTATTACTATGATGAGGTAAATTATTATATTTTATTACTTGAAAATATTCTGTATTCAATTTTAAGTAGTGACATCTTATTGACTAAAAGCTTTGTCTAACGATCATCGTTTTCGTATTATTACGGCTGTGTATGCGCCGTTTGATATCTAGAAGTAAAAGAAAAGAACAAAAATTCTTGATTACATCTTTTTCGTTGGGTTTCGTTAAACATGATTACAGGAAATTTGAGGGGAATATTTAATTCTTGATTCTTGATCTTAATTCTAATGTCGGAATCCAACCTGAATAATCTAGATAAGTAAACTCAAAATATCCAAATCGGCGACGAGATACGCTAGTTACGGTTATATTGCAATAACTAAGATATCTGCTAACTTACATAAAATGAGTATAAATATGAAGTTTTAATATAGTTGTCTCATTAGTCTTTGAACTATCGGACCGGATTCTGGCCTAGCACAACTAAAATAGAATAAAAATATTATCTGTATTTTAGGAGACAATAGCTTAATCACTACGCTTGACAATTGACTGGCGGTTATACTAGACGCCCGTGTCCGAGTTGTTCTGTCACTAAAGTAATGTAATTGTTCTGAATAGTCTTCACAAAACACTGTTCACAATAAATTCCAAACGTAACTTTAAAAAAAGATAATATTTGGGCTTAAATAAAATTATATTTGTCTTCTATTAGTTGTGTCGAGGTTATACCATACAAGACACTGCGTCGGTAAAGTCGTAAGACTTGCATTATCAAGTAGGTTTTAATTTACATATTCGATATTAAAACGTGATTTGTAGGCCAAAGGAAGATTTATGTAAATATTTATATGGCGGATAATAGATTCATAACATTAGTGAATGTAATAAATAATGGTATTTCAGGTTTATTATTTTTTGCACTGCGTTGAGTTTTAACCAAGTTGCGACATATTTATCAACATAGTAACTGAATATGTATTCCACTGCAGTGCTTAGTTCAATTTTGGTTATCAAACTGCGTTCTATCATACTCTTTAGTAACTTTCAACTTTATTTCGTTGCAATAGAGCATATAGTGAATATAAATACAAATTGGTAAAATGGTTACAACGGTATCACGTGCGCATTGTGGCGCCACGTGGTGGCAGATTGTAACAACTCAGCTGACGATGCTATTGGTATTCGTGTTGTCTTAGGAAATTTTAATGTTACTTATAAATATCAAATAATGTTGTTTTTATATAAAAGTAAGGATGACAAGCGAGCGTAAGTAATGACTGCAGCCCGTGAACACCTGCATATAAATTTAAGATGTATATGCGTTTTTACCACTAACAACTGAGATGAAATGCCTCGTTACCGGTAATTGGGTCTCCAGACAATGCTGGAGCATGTTTGGTGGACGACGTTCAAGTCAGAGAGGTCCACCGAACACCCATGCGTATGGTGACGTGATGGATGCGGTGCTCCGCGGCAGAAGTGCACAAGTTTGTGACCACCGAGCGCGTATGCGTGGGATGGGGATCTGCTCGGGTAGAGCTGTTAGAACTCAGATCCATGCACTGCTTCCGGTGCCTAGAACAAGGACACGTGGGCAGAAGGGGCCCTAACTAGGGAAACTGAAGCATGCGCTGCTACGCTTATGCGGAGTCCGGGCACAGAGCCAAGAAGTACAGAGCGTCTGGACTCAAATTTCCACTGTGCTTGGACCTGGGGCTGCCGTCTAACCTTCGTCTTGGTAAGAGTTGCACTCCATCACAGAAGAGAGGTTGGAAGGACATGGAGAGTCCTACCTCCACAAGCGTGGCAGTCCTGGCAACACCAGCCGCTGGAATGGAGGTCACATAGGCCTTAAGTTCACACCCCTGAAGGTCTTTTACTTTCGCAATGCTCAGCATTTATTTAAGCAGACCGTTGCCGAGTGGGGGGTTGCTCTGGCAGTAGTAGCGGAGCCCTATGCCGTGCTGGACCACCCTCGCTGGTTCGACAATGAGCTGGGTTCCGTGGCGATCTACTGGGGGGTGGAGAGGGCCTTACCCTGCTCTCTGTTGGGATGGGTCAGGGTTTTGTTGCAGTGTAATGGGGCACCCTGGCCATAGTTGGCTGCTATGTCTCTCCCGCGAGGTCGCTCGCCGACTACGAGGTGTACCTGGACGAGGTGGCACTCTGCGTTCGCAGGTGCCTCCTTCGCCCGTCGATTTCCTGGTAGACTTCAGCGCCCACTCCAAGGCGTGGGGGAATCCCAGAGACAGTCCGAGGAGAAAGACGGTGATGGAGTGGGCGGCTGGATTGGACCTCCGATTAGCGAATCGGGGGTCGTGGACTTGACATGGGCGACTCCCACTGCGATGCTCATATTGTCGGGCTGGCAATTTGCAGAGGAGGTGGTCACGCTATCCGACCAACGCCACATTATGTTCGATCTTGCAATCCACCACCCCGACTCTGCCTCCAGCCACCGAGAAGGCAGTGACACGCGACGTTGGTGTTCCAAGCGGTAAGACCGAGACTTGCTTGGGGCCGCCGCCAACGTTGCGATATGGCCAGAAAGCGCCGAAGAGGTTCCGTCCAATACGGAAATGGAAGCGAACTGGTTCCGGGACACGATACGCGTATTTATGACACGTAGATGCCCGGACCGGTCGCTCCCAAGCACGGGGCGTTGTACTGGTGGTCGGCAGGGATCGCGGGGCTTTGAGCAATCTGCTTACAAAGGCACCGCCAGTACATTAGCTGCCTCCGTAACTCACAGTTCCCTAGAGCCTGGAAGTAGGCCCGACTGGTCCTCTTGAAGAAGGCAAACAGAGTGGCAGATTCTTCCTCTGCGTACCATCCCATATGCCTGTTGGACGAGGCTGGCAAGTTATTCGAGAGCATGTTTGCCACCCTCAACCAGCATCTGTCGCATGTCGGTTCCGATCTCGCCGAAAACCAGTTCAGTTTCCGACGGGAGCGTTCAACTATCGACGCGGTCGCGTGCGTCCGCTCCCTTTCAGAACAGGCTCTGTCCCGGGGTGGCGTGGCGTTGGCAATAAGTCTTGACATCGTCAACGACTTTAACTCCCTGTCCTAGGACGCGATTATGGGGGACTCGTACACTATGGAGTTACCCTATTTGCAAGGCGTGATCGCAGACTACTTACGCGACAGGTACATCTTGTACATGGACCGAGATGGTACGAGGATCCGGAGGGAGATCCAGTGTGGGGTTCCACGGTGGTCGGTGTTAGGTCCGTTACTGTGGAATCTCACCTACGACTCTGTCCTGCGAGTCGAGCCCCCACTGGCGTTAATGTCTTTGCTATGCTGACGACACGTGGTCGCCAGTGGGGACTCCTTCGAGAGGACCAAGGAGCTCGGCGAGTTTGGGAAGGAAATCGTCGCCACCAAAGCCCACGAGTTGGGATTGGAGGTAGCGCCTCACAGGACGAAGGTACTATGATTCCACAAGCTGCCGTGGAGCAGCTAGCTGAGTGGCGGGTCTTGGTCGGTCACATCGCACGGTACCCGTCCCTGCCAGCAGTCGTGTCGGTGATGCTGCGCGGGAATCGACATGGAGGGCCGTAGCCTTCTTCTGCGAGACCGTAATGGTCCGAAAGGAGGCCGCTGAGCGGGTTAGAGAGAGGACCGATCCTGCTCGGAGATGGGGCCAACGCGGCGCTCGCGCGCCTCACCACAGCCCTTCTATAGGTGTTCCCCTACCTAACAGGGCCCTACGGGTCGTTGACGGCGGAGTGGGGGCTCCAACCGTCCAGTATTAGTGACTAGTGACGTGGTACCGTGTCGTCATGATAACTCCGCGATGGTTCTGGAGGTGCGATCTTCACGCACGCTCCCGTGACGTGCTATCCCAGCGAAGCGCAGGGGGGTTGCAGTTGTGTTCCTTACGGAGACCCCGCGACCCCTCAGCAGCGCTGGTGGCGAACACCATGGGGTCTTAGTCCGTGCGAGTCCGACATAACCCATCCCCTAGGGGGCGGGTATGCGTAGGCATTTCCCCACGCTAAAAAAAAAAGTTCCTGGATATGATATACGTTTAGTTGCCGTCCGATCTTAAAAATTACGTATGTTTTGTGTATGTAACGGTACATTCATTGTACAAAAAACTGCATCATTCTACTGCTATTTAGTGCTAATATTCTGTAAATACAGCCAGTTTTTATCTATAGCGTTGCTTGACGACGTTCAAAATGAGACGAAAAAATATAAGGGAGGAGACAGATGTTTTGGTGTGATTTGATTTTGATTAATTCTAAAAAATCCATTAAGTGGGCTGATTGCTTCTTTGCTAACTATTCTTTAAAAAAAATATTTGATTATAGATCCAATGTCATAGTTATCAAAAGTGAAAAGAGCTACGGGATGTTGCTTGCAATATCAAATATTTTCAAGAAGATATTTAGCGTACAGATATTTATTCAATTTAAAGATCATTTTAAAAATATGGCAGGGAAATTAGTATTCTTTTAAATAACAAAGTTTTTTTTTTTGATTGTTTTGCATTAAAGTCACTAAGTCATTAAAGAGAAAATTTACATATCTTTGACGTACTTAAATGGGGAAATTTGCAAGTAAAACGTGCAAATAATGCGAAGTAAGGATGGCAAATGGGCATACAATTAATATAAAGTTCTTTTTTATTGCTTTTAAATTACAATAGATGAGAATCAAATTAGAATTTGAATAATATAGAAATATTTATTTAAAACATAACCTCCACAATTTGAATTTTTCTACTAAACCTTTATATTACAATACGTTGCAAAACAGTTGAATGAATAAGCATAAAATGTATTCGAAATAATAATCACGATTGTACCGGAGTTGAACTTATGCAAAGCGACAAGCATTAAATGAGTCGCCGGCCCAAGTTCGGTTGTGGCGATTATCTGCTGGCATTATCTCGTTCACCCAACAATGAGAGACAACTCGTTAAATGCGCTACAGTCTAACATCTTAATAGCCCGATGAGTGCCCGTGTCAGCTCAGCATGACGTATTCCCAACACTTCGTAATTATTTTCAAGCGAATGACAACTAAGTGGGAACGTACGGGCCTGTTTGCTCAGAATTAATGATTACACGTTTCTTAATGCGCGAATAAATATTTTATTCATGGAAGAGTACGGTATATTTATTTTGCCTATTTGCAATAGAATTTAAACGTGAAAGTCGTTATAGATATTAGTAATTATTGTCAACTCTATGTTCTCGCCACGCTTGGGTGCTTCAGCGCGTTGACATTGACAGGCGTCTCGTACAAAGTTTAACGTAACTCAACCGGGCAGGAGCGTCACGTCGATGCTCGTAGAAAGTCAACCTTTACGATGGTTGAGTGAACAAAACAAAACAAGTTGGACATGTCAATGCCCACGCCTTTGGTAAGGTAACCTGATACAAGCAGGCGGATACATTTAACACCGTCGAGAGGTTTGCAAGCGGTCGATGTCGCGTGAGTATAGGGCATTAAGCGCAGCGATGAGCGATGCGGTGAGCTCTTCGAAGGACGCCGCCGGTAGTTCAGTACACGTAAGTATACTGTCGCGGCCATAATCTTACTTAAGACTACAACATGTCACGCACTTTACGCTCGTGCCTGTTCCCACTACATCTTATACAGTTTATGGATTTGTAATAGAATTGTAACTGACAATCGCCATGCGACTGTTATATGCAACAAATGGATATTTTTAAATTATTTACTTCAAGTAAAAATTTTGTGGCATGCCATGGAGGGGGCCTATGTCCAAGTGTGGACTGGGCTGATGATGATGATGATGTAAAGTTTTATTTATTTATTATCAGAAAGTTATAATTATAAATAATAATTTTATAATAATAACTTTTCGTGCTTGCCAAATCTTGATTGATGAACTGTTTCTGTATTGCGCTTCCATCACGTTTCTACACCATGTCCGATACCTTATCAGCCAATCGCTCGCCCGTGTCATGAAACAAGATACTTTAATATCCGATTCATTGTTCTGTTACAAATTTGTCAGTGATCTTTACATAAAACTTTTTTACTTTTAAAACCTGAGATGGGTTCATAATCCCCGGTGCGGCCGGTGTTTGTAAGTAAATCTTCATCAAAGATGACTTGACCACACGTAAAAATATTTGTATGGCATTAAAGCGTTAGATAACCCACAGTTACGGGCTTAACATTAGACAAGGTCGCTGCGATATGTCTTGTATGAGTAGTTTCCTGTTTCCCGCTTACTCTCTGAATGTTTTATTTATAGGGTTGTAATTTTGGCGTCCGTCAGAGGCTAGGTTCGCATACCGAAACCTCGGACGGTCATTAGTCATCACCATCCATTCTCCACTCGGGAGAATCACAATATAGCTAGGGAACTGGCAACTTGGGTGGCATCATCAGATAGGTGTGAGATCAAAGAGTAGAGCGACACGCTCAGTTTATGAGCGCTTTGTGTAAGTAAGAGAACCACAGTAGGCAAAACACGGTTAAAATAAAACCAGCTCACGGACCCCTCAGTTCCGTGAGCCCTGTATCCGATGAAGCTGTAAGAGCCGCATAGGCTAACAGCATAAACATCAACAGAATCTAGACACAGAAACGGATATCAAATTTAGTTCTTCTATATACACTATTTTTAAGACAATAAAGTTTTGATATAATTTATGTAAAAATACATCTTTTTAATATATTAATGACTAATAAAGAAATAAACATTGAATATCCGAATTTCTGTGTATTTTGTGGTCTAGTGTGATTCTAGGTGTAATGTATGGTGTTATGATCAAGTGGCGTTTTGTATTATTGTATGTTGTTTTCCTATGTTCTTGACAATGCAACAGAACCTTTTTTCGATCTCGTTGTATATGCATTACATGGAACAAGGTAGAGAACGACTAGTGAATGTCACTGAGTTCGCGCACTTGTTTTAATTACTATGATATAACCTGCGCAAATAATGTAGTTACATTATTATCATTTCCAGTGTCGTAAAAAGGAAAATATACATATATATATATATATCCACAATGTATCTGAATTTACTATAACGTAAATGTTTTGGCTAGACTGGGAAAGGTCTCATTACTGATGTAAAATGATAAAATAATGCTGTTGTGTTTTACGTAGTTTAGTAAGGCTAACTAGGGATTCAATCATTAGTAAAAATGCACTTCATATAAATCCTCATGGGGATTTTTATCTTAATTTATCTTCAAATGTTAATGTTAGTGTACTACAGCGATCAAATGAAGAAACTGAACTAAGTATTCTTTTGTCACCCATAAGTTCATAAAATATTTGAGTGATTTTCAGGTACATGATCGCCAATCTACTAGTTTACCAGATTAATTGTGACCTTTCAACTTGGTGGATTGTTACCAGTGCCCTAAGGACAAATTAAAATTGAAACTTCTGTGTATTATATAAGAATGTTTAATTTTTTTCTAGTTATCAAATATTTTATCATTATGCAATGTTAAAAAGTAATAATAAAAATGTAATTGCATTACATTGCAAGAATTCAAAATATTTTTACAATATCCAAAAGGTTATGTTTAAAGCATATTTAAAGTTTATTGATTCCGATACACAAAGATTTGCACTTCAATTGTTTGAAAACTGTTTGAAAGTTAGGACATAACTACTTTCCATATCGTTAGACTTGCTCATAACCTACAATCCGTGTAGATGGTTCTATAAAATGTTCTCTCAAGTTGTTTGAATTTTATTCTCCAACGGAAACTTAAATTAAAACAAAATTGCTGAATTTTTACTATTGTTTTCCTATTTTCGTTTCGTGCTGCCAAATGAAAATCACATGATAACTTTTGTACATGGAAACATAAGTTAAATCATATTATGGCATAAGTATTCGTCGTTGTGTTTATTTATTTTCATAAAACATTTTATGATAGGAAGTAATTGTGTAATACCAACACGAATTATTCTTAACGGAACCTAACTTTAAATGCATAATATAACATATAGCGTATGACATTATATATATATTACATTTGGGAAAGGTTTAAATTAAATACAGTATACTCGTATAAATGCTGTATATTTAAGTACTTTATTAAATTAATTTTTCTCTAATAAATATCTTGGAATAAAATATGTTAATATCAACACTATTATGTTAATATTTTACTGATGAACATCGGTCATAATATACCATATTTATACTTTCATCAGGTAGACATCGCTATTCTATATATACATATATTTATATTTCATATACTTATTCCTCTAACTATTAGTGGCCCTTTAGATTAGTTGACTTAGTCATATTTAAGATATTTATAGGAAGGTAGATTCTCACACTTATCCACGTGATATTATTTGTAATTCATATAGGTCGTCGTAAACTTTAATCATAAAAATAAAATAAAGAGCATACTTTTCATCTGTAGTAACTGCCCCATTGATACCTATATGACTTTCATTTATTTTTGATAATGGCTCAACTCGAATGATGTGTATCATACCAAGAGCGAGCTTAATAACTTAGAAAACCTTCTTTATAAGGAATTAGTGGTATTTTTAACTTACTTAGTCCATTTTCTGATCTTTATCTTGAATTCTTAGTCTTCAACATTTTGGCCCCTTCATTCGACTTAAGGTTATGGGTTTCCATTGCTATTTTATTTAGAGATATTATGAATAGGAAGTAAAAAGAAATAAAACATGATATTATAATGTTATAACGCAAAAACGAATCCAAACAGAGTGTGCAATCTTATCTACATATTGATAAAATGGAATAAACTTGAAGCCCAGGCTTGCTTCACGCGTTGTCAGCCTGAATAAACTTCCAAATCGATTCCGCAGCTGAGAGTGACACTCCTGGATAAGGTTTACACGCAACGTCGCTTCTAGATTTGCATAAAGGAAAGCAAGACGAACACAAACAACTATACATTTGATTAGTCGTTCTAGCATTCGTAAAGTTTTCTTTTTATTATAACTTTGTAGTTAATTGTAAAATTAAATTGTGTTATGTTTATTTTTTAAATAATATTGTCTATAAATTTAATTAAACTAATTTATTAACTTAGGCCTTTGTAAATATATATTTTTTGTAATAGAAATATAAAAACGTTGCAGTAATCCAGGTTTTCGGTGGTTATAAAAAGGAGATCTGAAATTCTTCAGAGTTGGCTCCCAACGATTTCTTAAAAAATTAAAAAGTTTAGCACGGATAAAATGAACGTTTATACTAGACGTAACCCTTCCAAGAAGTTAAGGTCCACTGCCTTCACTTTTACTTTCAGCACATTAATGAATTTACATACTGATGACACGTGTGACATTTTTCATATAGGGTCATTACTTCCTGTGGCACTACAATATACTGGTGGCCCTTTTACTCGCGAACCTAGTTGAGTCAAGCAGTTAAGGTATACATATGTATTGGTTTATAGAAAGGAATTATTGTATAGCATAAGTAATTGATATCTTCTGGTAATATTAATGACATGCAGCTGTACTTTTAGCTGTAGTTCTTAATCATTGGGCTATCGATATACTTGAAATAAATGTACACGATAAATATAACTGTTAAACAGTTCTCATGTATTAATGATTTTTTGATTTTTCACGCAGACCTATGAACAGCTTTGAGTCTACGCATTCATACTTCATATTATCTATATCATTTGTACTTTAAGACTGCTCTATAAATGAAACGGCCTTTATGCGTAAGTAAGCACAAAAAATAATGTAGCCTTTATATCACACTGGGTTGTTCTTTCTTTCCGACACAGATAATTATTTTAGCCAATGTTGTGCTTTTAGCAGCACCGTAGACGATCGATCAAGCAGCTGGTTGCAAGGCCACGTAATTTGATACACATTGGAATGTGGACACAACTAAAATCACTTAACTGTGTGGAGGCGTCCTGTGGAGCACATCTTCCACTCACTGCGGTACACGACGAAATAAAATGAACCTAGAAGAGTCAAAGAGATGCGATTAGCACACTTTGTTTCTGCGACTTTGTCCGGTTGTTCTGTTAAAAAAAAATGATAAAGCTGACAGTTACAATTTGCAAGTGACGTCTTAAGCTTGTTAGTGAAACTCGACGTCTCCTCGACGTAAAGAAGTTTGTTCCTTTCAGTTAGTTTCATTTGTTTGTTTTGTTATAAATAATTCATTTTTCTTGTGCTATATTTATACTTTCGCTTTAACAAATTGCTCGGTTTTGTTATTTTTAAACACAACCATGTTTCTTCGCATCATTTGGTTAGTTCCATTTTATTTCACTTCGAATTAAAAAATACTTATTTCACTAACAAAAGATAGAAAATATGCTTTGAGTTACAATATATCAGTGGGCGTGACAGCAAAAGAGAAATTTTAATAAAGAATTGGTATCATTTATCACAAGGAAAACTAAAATAGTAGGTTATAAAATTCAACGTACAAAAGCCTTGACGCTTTTACGGACGATTTTCAATTGTGAAAATACATAGGAGTAAAATAGAGCGTGAAATTGTTCCGCGAATAGGTGGAATTTGTTTGTGAAAGCCGGTCGTACTGTAAAATTTAGATGTAATGCGTCCTTTACCTGCCTATAGTAGGTTAGGACGGTGTCGTATTTATCTTCGTAAGTGACTTCCACGTTTCGATGTACTTTGTTTTGTTTTTGAAGGAGGAAATATTTGCGCTGACAAGAGCAACATGGTTCTTTTTGTGCTTCCTATCTTGTTACTCATCACACTGATTTATTCTGGTAAAATTAACACAACATTGAATATTGTCGTTCGATCAAGTACTTTGTTTATTACTATGATGAGGTAAATTATTATATTTTATTACTTGAAAATATTCTGTATTCAATTTTAAGTAGTGACATCTTATTGACTAAAAGCTTTGTTTAACGATCATCGTTTTCGTATTATTACAGCTGTGTATGCGCCGTTTGATATCTAGAAGTAAAAGAAAAGAACAAAAATTCTTGATTACATCTTTTTCGTTGGGTTTCGTTAAACATGATTACAGGAAATTTAAGGGGAATATTTAATTCTTGATTCTTGATCTTAATTCTAATGTCGGAATCCAACCTGAATAATCTAGATAAGTAAACTCAAAATATCCAAATCGGCGACGTGATACGCTAGTTACGGTTATATTGCAATAACTAAGATATCTGCTAACTTACATAAAATGAGTATAAATATGAAGTTTTAATATAGTTGTCTCATTAGTCTTTGAACTATCGGACCGGATTCTGGCCTAGCACAACTAAAATAGAATAAAAATATTATCTGTATTTTAGGAGACAATAGCTTAATCACTACGCTTGACAATTGACTGGCGGTTATACTAGACGCCCGTGTCCGAGTTGTTCTGTCACTAAAGTAATGATATTGTTCTGAATAGTCTTCACAAAACACTGTTCACAATAAATTCCAAACGTAACTTTAAAAAAAGATAATATTTGGGGTTAAATAAAATTATATTTGTCTTCTATTAGTTGTATCGAGGTTATACCATACAAGACACTGCGTCGGTAAAGTCGTAAGACTTGCATTATCAAGTAGGTTTTAATTTACATATTCGATATTAAAACGTGATTTGTAGGCCAAAATCTTCCATTTATGTAAATATTTATATGGCGGATAATAGATTCATAACATTAGTGAATGTAATAAATAATGGTATTTCAGGTTTATTATTTTTTGCACTGCGTTGAGTTTTAACCAAGTTGCGACATATTTATCAACATAGTAACTGAATATGTATTCCACTGCAGTGCTTAGTTCAATTTTGGTTATCAAACTGCGTTCTATCATACTCTTTAGTAACTTTCAACTTTATTTCGTTGCAATAGAGCATATAGTGAATATAAATACAAATTGGTAAAATGGTTACAACGGTATCACGTGCGCATTGTGGCGCCACGTGGTGGCAGATTGTAACAACTCAGCTGACGATGCTATTGGTATTCGTGTTGTCTTAGGAAATTTTAATGTTACTTATAAATATCAAATAATGTTGTTTTTATATAAAAGTAAGGATGACAAGCGAGCGTAAGTAATGACTGCAGCCCGTGAACATCTATCCTGCATATAAATTTAAGATGTATATGCGTTTTTACCACTAATAACTGAGATGAAATGCCTCGTTACCGGTAATTGGGTCTCCAGACAATGCTGGAGCATGTTTGGTGGACGACGTTCAAGTCAGAGAGGTCCACCGAACACCCATGCGTATGGTCACGTGATGGATGCGGTGCTCCGCGGCAGAAGTGCACAAGTTTGTGACCACCGAGCGCGTATGCGTGGGATGGGGATCTGCTCGGGTAGAGCTGTTAGAACTCAGATCCATGCACTGCTTCCGGTGCCTAGAACAGGGACACGTGGGCAGAAGGGGCCCTAACTAGGGAAACTGAAGCATGCGCTGCTACGCTTATGCGGAGACCGGGCACAGAGCCAAGAAGTACAGAGCGTCTGGACTCAAATTTCCACTGTGCTTGGACCTGGGGCTGCCCTCTAATCTTCGTCTTGGTAAGAGTTGCACTCCATCACAGAAGAGAGGTTGGAAGGACATGGAGAGTCCTACCTCCACAAGCGTGGCAGTCCTGGCAACACCAGCCGCTGGAATGGAGGTCACATAGGCCTTAAGTTCACACCCCTGAAGGTCTTTTAGAGCAACCTGAACCACTGCCGCAATGCTCAGCATTTATTTAAGCAGACCGTTGCCGAGTGGGGGGTTGCTCTGGCAGTAGTAGCGGAGCCCTATGCCGTGCTGGACCACCCTCGCTGGTTCGACAATGAGCTGGGTTCCGTGGCGATCTACTGGGGGGTGGAGAGGGCCTTACCCTGCTCTCTGTTGGGATGGGTCAGGGTTTTGTTGCAGTGTAATGGGGCACCCTGGCCATAGTTGGCTGCTATGTCTCTCCCGCGAGGTCGCTCGCCGACTACGAGGTGTACCTGGACGAGGTGGCACTCTGCGTTCGCAGGTGCCTCCTTCGCCCGTCGATTTCCCTGGTAGACTTCAGCGCCCACTCCAAGGCGTGGGGGAATCCCAGAGACAGTCCGAGGAGAAAGACGGTGATGGAGTGGGCGGCTGGATTGGACCTCCGATTAGCGAATCGGGGGTCGTGGACTTGACATGGGCGACTCCCACTGCGATGCTCATGTTGTCGGGCTGGCAATTTGCAGAGGAGGTGGTCACGCTATCCGACCAACGCCACATTATGTTCGATCTTGCAATCCACCACCCCGACTCTGCCTTCAGCCGCCGAGAAGGCAGTGACACGCGACGTTGGTGTTCCAAGCGGCAAGACCGAGACTTGCTTGGGGCCGCCGCCAACGTTGCGATATGGCCAGAAAGCGCCGAAGAGTTTCCGTCCAATACGGAAATGGAAGCGAACTGGTTCCGGGACACGATACGCGTATTTATGACACGTAGATGCCCGGACCGTTCGCTCCCAAGCGCGGGGCGTTGTACTGGTGGTCGGCAGGGATCGCGGGGCTTTGAGCAATCTGCTTACAAAGGCACAGCCAGTACATTAGCTGCCTTCGTAACTCACAGTTCCCTAGAGCCTGGAAGTAGGCCCGACTGGTCCTCTTGAAGAAGGCAAACAGAGTGGCAGATTCTTCCTCTGCGTACCGTCCCATATGCCTGTTGGACGAGGCTGGCAAGTTATTCGAGAGCATGTTTGCCACCCTCAACCAGCATCTGTCGCATGTCGGTTCCGATCTCGCCGAAAACCAGTTCAGTTTCCGACGGGAGCGTTCAACTATCGACGCGGTCGTGTGCGTCCGCTCCCTTTCAGAACAGGCTCTGTCCCGGGGTGGCGTGGCGTTGGCAATAAGTCTTGACATCTTCAACGACTTTAACTCCCTGTCCTGGGACGCGATTATGGGGGACTCGTACACCATGGAGTTACCCTACTTGCAAGGCGTGATCGCAGACTACTTACGCGACAGGTACATCTTGTACATGGACCGAGATGGTACGAGGATCCGGAGGGAGATCCAGTGTGGGGTTCCACGGTGGTCGGTGTTAGGTCCGTTACTGTGGAATCTCACCTACGACTCTGTCCTGCGAGTCGAGCTCCCCACTGGCGTTAATGTCTTTTGCTATGCTGACGACACGTGGTCGCCAGTGGGGACTCCTTCGAGAGGACCAAGGAGCTCGGCGAGCTTGGGAAGGATATCGTCGCCACCAAAGCCCACGAGTTGGGATTGGAGGTAGCGCCTCACAGGACGAAGGTACTATGATTCCACAAGCTGCCGTGGAGCAGCTAGCTGAGTGGCGGGTCTTGGTCGGTCACATCGCACGGTACCTGTCCCTGCCAGCAGTCGTGTCGGTGATACTGCGCGGGGAATCGACATGGAGGGCCGTAGCCTTCTTCTGCGAGACCGTAATGGTCCGAAAGGAGGCCGCTGAGCGGGTTAGAGAGAGGACCGATCCTGCTCGGAGATGGGGCCAACGCGGCGCTCGCGCGCCTCACCACAGCCCTTCTATAGGTGTTCCCCTACCTAACAGGGTCCTTCGGGTCGTTGACGGCGGAGTGGGGGCTCCAACCGTCCAGTATTAGTGACTAGTGACGTGGTACCGTGTCGTCATGATAACTCCGCGATGGTTCTGGAGGTGCGATCTTCACGCACGCTCCCGTGACGTGCTATCCCAGCGAAGCGCAGGGGGGTTGCAGTTGTGTTCCTTACGGAGACCCCGCGACCCCTCAGCAGCGCTGGTGGCGAACACCATGGGGTCTTAGTCCGTGCGAGTCCGACATAACCCATCCCCTAGGGGACGGGTATGCGTAGGCATTTCCCCACGCTAAAAAAAAAAGTTCCTGGGTATGATATACGTTTAGTTGCCGTCCGATCTTAAAAATGACGTATGTTTTGTGTATGTAACGGTACATTCATTGTACAAAAAACTGCATCATTCTACTGCGATTTAGTGCTAATATTCTGTAAATACAGCCAGTTTTTATCTATAGCGTTGCTTGACGACGTTCAAAATGAGACGAAAAAATATAAGGGAGGAGACAGATGTTTTGGTGTGATTTGATTTTGATTAATTCTAAAAAATCCATTAAGTGGGCTGATTGCTTCTTTGCTAACTATTCTTTAAAAAAAATGTTTGATTATAGATCCAATGTCATAGTTATCAAAAGTGAAAAGAGCTACGGGATGTTGCTTGCAATATCAAATATTTTCAAGAAGATATTTAGCGTACAGATATTTATTCAATTTAAAGATCATTTTAAAAATATGGCAGGGAAATTAGTATTCTTTTAAATAACAAAGTTTTTTTTTTGATTGTATTGCATTAAAGTCACTAAGTCATTAAAGAGAAAATTTACATATCTTTGACGTACTTAAATGGGGAAATTTGCAAGTAAAACGTGCAAATAATGCGAAGTAAGGATGGCAAATGGGCATACAATTAATATAAAGTTCTTTTTTATTGCTTTTAAATTACAATAGATGAGAATCAAATTAGAATTTGAATAATATAGAAATATTTATTTAAAACATAACCTCCACAATTTGAATTTTTCTACTAAACCTCTATATTACAATACGTTGCAAAACAGTTGAATGAAAAAGCATAAAATGTATTCGAAATAATAATCACGATTGTACCGGAGTTGAACTTATGCAAAGCGACAAGCATTAAATGAGTCGCCGGCCCAAGTTCGGTTGTGGCGATTATCTGCTGGCATTATCTCGTTCACCCAACAATGAGAGACAACTCGTTAAATGCGCTACAGTCTAACATCTTAATAGCCCGATGAGTGCCCGTGTCAGCTCAGCATGACGTATTCCCAACACTTCGTAATTATTTTTCAAGCGAATGACAACTAAGTGGGAACGTACGGGCCTGTTTGCTCAGAATTAATGATTACACGTTTCTTAATGCGCGAATAAATATTTTATTCATGGAAGAGTACGGTATATTTATTTTTGCCTATTTGCAATAGAATTTAAACGTGAAAGTCGTTATAGATATTAGTAATTATTGTCAACTCGATGTTCTCGCCACGCTTGGGTGCTTCAGCGCGTTGACATTGACAGGCGTCTCGTACAAAGTTTAACGTAACTCAACCGGGCAGGAGCGTCACGTCGATGCTCGTAGAAAGTCAACCTTTACGATGGTTGAGTGAACAAAACAAAACAAGTTGGACATGTCAATGCCCACGCCTTTGGTAAGGTAACCTGATACAAGCAGGCGGATACATTTAACACCGTCGAGAGGTTTGCAAGCGGTCGATGTCGCGTGAGTATAGGGCATTAAGCGCAGCGATGAGCGATGCGGTGAGCTCTTCGAAGGACGCCGCCGGTAGTTCAGTACACGTAAGTATACTGTCGCGGCCATAATCTTACTTAAGACTACAACATGTCACGCACTTTACGCTCGTGCCTGTTCCCACTACATCTTATACAGTTTATGGATTTGTAATAGAATTGTAACTGACAATCGCCATGCGACTGTTATATGCAACAAATGGATATTTTTAAATTATTTACTTCAAGTAAAAATTTTGTGGCATGCCATGGAGGGCCTATGTCCAAGTGTGGACTGGGCTGATGATGATGATGATGTAAAGTTTTATTTATTTATTATCAGAAAGTTATAATTATAAATAATAATTTTATAATAATAACTTTTCGTGCTTGCCAAATCTTGATTGATGAACTGTTTCTGTATTGCGCTTCCATCACGTTTCTACACCATGTCCGATACCTTATCAGCCAATCGCTCGCCCGTGTCATGAAACAAGATACTTTAATATCCGATTCATTGTTCTGTTACAAATTTGTCAGTGATCTTTACATAAAACTTTTTTACTTTTAAAACCTGAGATGGGTTCATAATCCCCCGGTGCGGCCGGTGTTTGTAAGTAAATCTTCATCAAAGATGACTTGGACCACACGTAAAAATATTTGTATGGCATTAAAGCGTTAGATAACCCACAGTTACGGGCTTAACATTAGACAAGGTCGCTGCGATATGTCTTGTATGAGTAGTTTCCTGTTTCCTGCTTACTCTCTGAATGTTTTATTTATAGGGTTGTAATTTTTAACCAATTTATCAGGTTTATTAGTCTAAAAATGCTGTGTTTCTTGCATAATTGTTCTTACATAAATATTGCGAACTTGTTTAACGTTTAACGAGAAAGGGTAGTGTACTTCCTCAGCTTTGAATTATGGACTGAAGAAATTATAAATATTATTACAATTTAGACTTCAATGTTAGTCAGAAGTGCAATAATTACTTTACGTAATTCAAATAAAGTTCATACAGGGTGGTAAATCAATTTGTCATTTTCCACGCTTCATTAGTCCAAGAACACCATCTTATTGGCATACTTCTATAAAGAAGAAAATTTATACTAAGTAAGACATTTAAGCTATAAGCAACTACAAAAAAGTAATTATTTTTTTATTTAAGATCTTAAAAAGCAAAAGTGTAATAATTATTATACGTGATTCATATTATGCCATTAATTATTAAATACGGACAATAAATCTACTCAGGTGACATGGAAACCGAATGACTTTACATGTTTTTTTGGTTTCCTTGGTCTGGCTATTTTGTGGGACTGGGGATCGAACTCGGTGTGCTTTCGAATCGTGATATAAAAGCGAGCGCTTAGAGACTGTGTTACCGCGGCTCGTAAAAGTTAGGTTAATTTAAATAAGCAGTTGAAAATACTATTGTTACAGTAAAATTAAATAATCATTCATTTACTCTAATCATTAAATTTAATAACTATTATAATTATTATTTTTCCACTGTCACGCAAGGGTCTGCGCCTCGGGCTTTCAGTAATGTTTTTTACTGACGATGGGAGCGTCTGAGGTACCTAACTTTGTCGATAATTTGAGCTAATTTACGTAATTCGGAAATTAGGCATAATTTCCATTCAAAGAGCATGTTCTGCTCGACTTCACGTCATTATCAGTTTTCAGAAATTCATCTTCGATCTAATTCCCACTAGCCGCAAGCGTTGTATCGATAACGCGTGTCTGTATTTATTAGATAAAAATTTAAAACGAATAAAATGTTTTAGTATTTTTTACTTCTTTAGGTTACACTTTCTACCCTCTTATGAAAGTATTGAAGAAAAATGTAGTCAGGGGTGACAACTCATTTGCATATTGAATCGTTGTTGAGGATGGATGTCGTGTCATCTACTATCAGGTGACAACCCTAAAAATCAGTATATAGTAGTCAAATATAAATAGTTGTAGTTGCGTCTTATATCTTACTTTGATACATAAACAAGACGCCGATGATTAGTTAAAGTGTTGGATTAATTGAGGCCTTATATTATCATCAAATGCGGCTACTTTTGTAAACGTAAAGCAATAATTAAACAGCAATGTAACTACAGCGCATATAAATAAATATTACCCCTATTCTCTTATCATGGTAACAGATAATTACATTTTATTACACAGTTTGAAACCATATTAACTTTACGTTTGAATGACTCAATACATTAATTAACATTATCCTTATATGTAAAGGAATTAACCTTTCAATACATCAATGTAGATTATTCCGTTAACCCCTATTAAGCGGTCTGTTTATTATGTTGTCTGTAAATTAATTTATCTCCGAGGAAATTGTAGTTGTCCGAGTAGAAAGATCTATGCTAATTGCAAACCATTCTTTTAGTGGTAGAGAGACGTTGCAATTTTTTTATAGCTGCAGAATGAATGGGTCAGCTCGACCGGGGTAGGACCACGCCCTCACAGAATACCGGCGTGAAATAGCAGCATAACGCTGCTGTGTTTCGTCTGGTCAAGCTGGCCTATTCGCGCTGCAGCTAACTTATACCTATGTTCCTTAACTATTTGCAAATGTTTCGAATATACAGGTCTAATTATTAGAAGCCTTCAGTCCTTCAGTTATAAATTACGATATGATCATTTAATATTTGATTCATGTTAATACGCATCTCGTGAAAAAACTAATTTTAATAATTCAAGCTGGCGAGTTTTGTTTTGCGTCACATTTTGATATTATCATAGATATATAATTTGTAATAAGCTTCTATTCTTTTGGTATTTAACCAAGCTAAATTAAACTCATTTTAAATTCTGATCCGGAGCTGCTTTTATTTGTACAAAAATAGTGTTATAAATTATAATGAGACCGTTGACTTCAAAACTTCAAATGATAGTCTTGGACAGGTGTAGGAAGCATTAGTCGATGTTGCTAAATTCGGATTCATTGGAAACAAGAATTATTGTTTCGTAATTACAAAACGACCTGCTAAAACTCTTGGCACGAGTACACTAAATATTGGGAAATATATTATACATACAATTCCAGTGTCTTTATTGTGAGTCTACTAGAACTAAGTTACCGTTGCAATTAACAGGTTAAGTAAAGTAAGTAAAAATAAGTGTTGTCCGTATGCCTTAATTAATTATTCACTAAAACATTTTTTTAATATTTACAAATTTATTTCTATTCCTATAACACCGAACAGAGCTCTCTCCGAAGTTTACTGAGTTACTTAGAGTTTTATCATACGGCCGGCAGTGTTGGGTCATGTCACCGGTACCATAAGTCACCATAGTCAACACACACTGGTTTTTCTTTTCAAAGACTTTTGTTTTTAAACATTGAGGGATGTCGGACAAGATCACGTGTCGCAGTTTCACGAACGTTGCCCATCCGATTTAAATCCGTTGATTGTCGTATGGATCGAATTTAATCTTTCTTAACGGACTAGATCTTAGCGGACTATGTATCCTAGGTCATTCATCAGCCGGTATAAGTGTGATATGGACATTAAGCAGGGTCCTTATCTTGTCTAGTTTATCTTAAGGCCTACCCGCTGGGAGACACTAGTGAGATCATGGAGCACAGTGCTTAGGTTTATCAGTAATTTTGTTCCTGATTTTGATTCCTGATGACTATATCGAAAGTGGGTACTCGCCAATGATGTTTATACTTCTATAATCCTTTCCAATCCATGTTTGAAAACATTTTTTACTGGTAACTAGTTTTAGGTATATGACATAATTTAGCCAACCACCTGTCTGCAATTGGATAGGTATTTTTCAGACTACATATTTATCATTTTATCATCTTTGATGTGCTAACTAATACATTAAATGTATGAACAAACTCTATACGTTATTTACTTTAAATGTGCAAAAAAACGAAGGAGCATCGAGGCACTCAGACAAATCAGCGACATGTAAGAATGTGAAAACGTAGCAAAGTAAACAGAGACTGATTTTTTTCCAGTTGCATTTCTATAGACTTTTTCATTACGTACTGGAAAGATAATAAAACAAAACGGAGAGTTCAATATTTCAAAAGGAACCATTTTTCATGTTTATTTAAATGTAGAAAAACATTCAGAAATTTGTTTGTTAGTGTTTAGTGTTAAATATATAATTATACGTTATAATATATAATTATAAGTTATAATATATTGTTTACGTACGTTAAAATTATACATAAATAATACATGCTCTTCAGAAAAATGCAGACTAATAATGATGGTTATGATGATGAATTCTAACAACTCTGTAATTCGTAATACACGATTTAATGTAAATGCATTACAAATCATAAAGTACTGATGAAGTAATGTATAATAAGCGAAAATATTTATACGCAAGCTCAAACGATTACTGACTACGTTTAATTATATTATGTTATTTTAACTAAATATAATTAAACATTAATTGACATTCCGTAGCTATAACAACTTTTCCTGTCGGATTTGTTCTTAGCTTCCACATCCATTTATTCAGATGCAGAATTATTGGTTCGTTTTTACATATAATCATGAAACAGTATTTAGTTCATTATATTCTAAAATGGGATCGTTGCTAATACTCGTAGTAGCGTGCGCCGTTGTATCGATATTATTGTAATGAGGCTCTGTAAAGTTGATTAGTCTGTAGTATTACCAGCGACTCGGTAAGTTCATCAGATAATGAGTGCATTTGTTGCGTGTGAAACTAGAATTCCATTTTGCACGAACTTCGTTCGCGTAAGCTTTAAAGTCCAAGGCACGCTCTAATCCTCGAAGCCGCCCCGATAAATCATTCTTCATTTAAAACATTCTAACGCTTCATTTTCCAGATTCAGCTCTACGATGCCGTCTCCGGAGCAAAGTACTTTCTTAACAGCTCTTTTGCAATAAATCGTATAGAATGTTGCGTTACGACTGCAATAATATGGATCAGATTAAGTGGAAGGTGTATTACCTTTTGTTTAACGTTCTCGGCATTACTCTTGGCTGTAATTGATGTCTGCTGGAAGTACAGCACCCACACTAAATAGCTAACCTGTAAGGCGGTGACTTAGTACAGC
Organism: Teinopalpus imperialis; assembly: GCA_029286865.1. NCBI lineage: Eukaryota > Metazoa > Arthropoda > Insecta > Lepidoptera > Papilionidae > Teinopalpus > Teinopalpus imperialis. The sequence continues at coordinate 1,411,000 of JAGSMU010000035.1, read as the reverse complement.
TCCGGTTGTAATATTTATTACGATTGCCTTATATTGTTTGTTGGCCATTTCTTTAACATCAATTTATTACAAATTATCAATCTCTTTATCAGGTTACGTAAATATATCTTCTAAAGCACAGTTAAAGTCTAAATTCGTTTTGAACACAAATGGTATGGATTTAGGACGGAAGCAGCTCAGCTACTCGAATTTGGGATACCCGAGGGAAACATTGGAACAAGATTCACGGGCACCGCCGCGTTAAAGGTTAGTTAATGGTAAATCCCATCCCTCCGCGATAACTTTAATCTAGAGTCACAAAATGGAGCCACGGAGGACTAAATAATTCATTTTTATTCAATTCAAATAAAAGAACTTATGTATGTATGTAGTGAGTATATTTTTAGATTATTATTTTAAGTTTAATCAAATGTTATAAGCAAATATTTAGTAATGCTTAATATGCTATTGTTTTCTATTATGTATGAGGTGGTCTTTGTTACATAGTCCAGTTCGTTGTGTCTTAGATATAATATACCAAAACTTAATTCCGAATAGTTCTTCAGTACGCTATAAAATTTACAACAGCTTAGGAACAAATGAATAAAGTTAAATGTCGAAAAGAAAACGACTTCCAAAAGAGTTCGGTGATTGATACCTCAGCTACAAATGTATATATGCTGGTGTATATCCCCTTTGTAACTGTCGAATTCCTCCAGCAACGGATTACGATGATGCGTTGAGTTACTGAATGGACGATGGCAACAAATAGTATAGTAATTCCAAAGAGTTTTGAATACAGTCCAATACTATTTTGGTCTCGAATTGTGATCTTTAGCTTTGTTCTTTTGTTTTTGTTCTTAGATCGTTTGCGGATGGAATGGTGGTTTTATAGGCTTGAAGACGTAAATTGAATTGTTTCAATATCCAAAATGACGAAACAAAGCTTTCTGTTTTAATTTAATATTAAGGTTATAATATTGTTATATTTTCAAAAGAAGGTAAACTGTAAATTTTTACTTTACTTATAAATACTTTAGTATATGTTTATGTTTAGTTACAATATAACAAAAATAAAAGCATTATAAAAAATGTAACTGAAAAAAGTTTGATCTACAAAACAGAAAAAAATTACACAAGATTTTGCAATTGTACTCTTCGTTATATTTTAATTATTTCTTTTATAAATTACATCACATTTTTGATATTAATAAATATTTTTGATACACGTGTAAAAAGTGTGTATGTAGGAAAGCGCTTTATCTTTATGGGTGTTTTTTTGAAACTTGTGATTTTACCTGCATATACTTCCAGCAACGCAGCTATGTTGAGCGCCGTTTGTATCTCAATAATGAATGCATTGTCCGTCAGTTCGTAGCGATCACGCTGAAGACTATTTTTGTTCAAAACCTGTCGGCGTCTATCAAGGAAAAAGCTTCATAGAGACGCTATTACTTCGTTAAAAGTAAAAATACCAAAAATTACTTTTTACATAAATATATTTTTATTATATTTTTAAGTCTAGCAATGGCCTAGCGTGTTGTCTTTAATTATTATTACATAAGTGAATATGTACCACATGTGAATAATAAAAAAAACAATAAGTATTTCTAAAATAAATGGAATGGAAATTAGGGTAATAAATACATTAAGCGAAAGAATAATTAAAACGCACGTTCGGCAAGTGAAAGAACAACGAAAAATAATTTATTATTTATTTCATTGTGTTATAATTTGACTTAAATTTGTAAGATATTTTGGTCTAATTAGTTTCTATTTATTTTCCCCCTTACCTACTTACTTTAATTAAATATTCAAAAGACTATTCTAGTTAGCATAACACACATAAAAGTTTAATTTTATTTTTGTATTACAAATAATAAGCTAAAATATTAAGTTTGTTTTAATTTTCAAAGTATTTGAAACATTAAATATAGAAGAACCTGATTTATTAGGTCACTTATTTGTAAAATATATTAATATTGTTTGTTTACTGCTTATTAAAATAGTCCTACAAAATTAAACGTTTATTAGATAACGCACTCATAGTATCAATATTTGAACAGGCGCTTCAATTTTTAATATGTACACTCGGGAGCAACCAGATCGTCTCAACCTATAAGCACGCGTACATTTTTAAAATACGTTATTTATTTGTAAAAATCATTTACTAAAAACTTGAGACATAAGGTTAGTTTGATACCATTATATTAAACGTTTACTTTGTACCTTATAAATCTGTATCGGAATGTAGGGAAAATGGGAATTTAAGAATCTGATTTATGGTTGGGTTTTATAAAAATAAAATCTGTTAAAAAATCATACAAAATATTGATGTATCAATATTTGGTATGGCTCGCAGTCGGTTCTTCATTTATCTTATTATTTTTTTGATGGCGTCTTGTGAAATACCATCCCATTCTGCTAACAACGCCGCTTTCAATTAATTTAAGGACGTAGGGGCGGGACTCCTGGCTCGAACCCTTCTCTTTCGTTCCATATATGCTCCATGGGATCCATGTCTTCGCCGAGTGCACTTCAGTCAATTTCCGTAGTCTTGAAGCATGTCGGTAGTGTATCAGTCAGCTTTCCTCTTCGAACAGACAAGAAAACTAACGTTTTTCTCTATATGGTGTTACCAGCCCACATTATGCAGGAGCCGCCACCATATACAACTGTTTCAGCACAATACAGCACTGCGCAAAGCAGTACTGAATATTTTTAAATTATAATCGTGTTAAGTTTATCTTAATTAATTTACCTTTGTATTATATATTATATAGCATTTTATATTTATAAATAAAATATGTTTTTTGAAAAAATCGTAAACGCATACAGCTTGTTTATAGGTTGAGTCGATTTGTTTGCTCCCAACCGTATATTAGCTTTAATTTTTCTCCAAAACCAATACGTTACAAACAAGTAATATACTCATGGCAATATTTAAATCTTATAAGAATTGGTTCTGGATTGTATTTATAGTTATATTTCTGTATTAGTTTTATATATTTTCGTTTATGTAAAATCAGGGAACTTACAAGATGCAGGTGACCTTAATAATGCCGTAAGATGTCATTGCTTTCTTGGTTATGTTCACAATTTTGTAACTTCTATTTCGTTATAATAATTATAGCCATATAAAACAAACTCCATGTTTTTTGTGTTCGTCTATGCGCCAACATGAATGAAGACACATTTGCCAGCAACAGTGGATCCAGCAGAGTTATTTGATTTATTCCAAGCTCAGACTATTGAAAACTGGCATCAAGGATCCTTTTATTAATAGTAATCGTCTTGCCGCTATTTCATTTTAAGTTCAATGCTTTTTTAATGACCATAGCCTGACGAAAAGTTTGGACTTATTCCAAATTTGTTAAAACTTAAAATTCATATAAAAATTGAAAATTTGCACGAAATCCTAAGTTTTAGGAACAATTTTATGAAACAATTATCATAACTTGGGTCTTGGTAAAAATAAAGCAATATAAATATTTAGATTATTAGATATTTGTATACTACATCTGACAGCACTAAACAAAAATAAATATAAAATAAGGTATAAAATAAGTATATCAACTTCTTTGTAGAGCTACACTGCAGTTTGTTTCTAGCTGCTGTATGAATATGGCAGCTCGACCGTGTAGGACCACGTCCTCACAGAATACCATCAAGAAATAGCAGCATAATGCTGCTGTGTTTCGTCTGGTGAGTGTAGGAATCCGGAATCCTTGTTACTCTCAATTTAAATTTAAGTAATTACTCAATTCTTTTAATTATAAAATACTTATAATTTAACGTTATTGTGAAAATAGTGGAGCCACGCTACAACTTGTTTGCAGCTAAAACATGCGTTAGCTCAACATTGAAAGGAAAGCTCTCATAGAATACAAGAGTGAAATAGCAAAATAATTCGAAGACCTCTCAGTCCTTAAAAATATAAGTGCATCTTCGATCTATGTTAAGGATGTACATTCTTATGAGTTGCAATTACAACTTACCATCAGGCGAACAGTGTGGTCATTTGTATTTATTGTTGTTTTTGTATTTCATTGAGGATTAATGTCACTAAAAATGTTCTTCTGGTCGATTTTATCCACACCGAATTCTTTCGAGTATTACCAGATCATACATAGGATATAGTATAGTATTTTAAGTTTTTGGCAATACTGAGGAAGTTAGTACAACTTGTTTTTTTCCCTTTTCCCCTTAATTTAATTCATTGCGTAATCAAATGCTATATTGAGAAAGGGTATGAATACATCTTTTGAATCTCATCAGCATACTAAAAATTTGGTTTACTTTTACTTCATAACAAAAACTAATGCTTTGAAAATATTCTGAGTAGGTAAACTTTATTGTCATTTGATACAGACATACTCTTACATACAACTTATATACGTTAACATTGTAGTAATACAGGTATATTGGAACAAAGGTAAGGAAAATTAAAAAGATTTACTTATAAAAAATAAAATAGATAAAAAAATTGAAACTTATCCGAACTATGTCCAATATGAATTAAACCTTATGTTATTATTTTAAGAGTTAAAGAAAATGATTATTAGTGTTAGATTAAGGTTTAATATTATTAGTATACATTGTAGTACACTCCACTATTCAAATGAGACCTTACCATATGTATAAACTAGTTGTACAAAGTCCCCCAAGATACAATTATTTTCACGTTCACGGTGACTGACGAATTCTTAAGTACATGTTTTTTTAAGGACGGGAGTTAGTTTTGATGGATTTTGCAAAAATACTCGGGCAAAATGATGAAAATACTTCACTAAAATAACAGGTAATACCTTATGCAATATGCTCTCATTCTCAGCCTTGCAAGCCTCCATTATTAATTAGGGATGTGGGTATGCCACGTTCGGTACATATGTATATCTGATGCCATGCGGGGTTTGACGGCATTTCAACCATCAACTAGTTGTGACTCTGGAATCAGCAGTAATCCAACAGGTTGATTTTATTGTGTGTACGTTCTGTGTGCTTGAGACTACATCAGAACGTTCATCTGTTCAAATTGCACATGCATTGCTTTGGACTTGGGAGGAGGCAATTAAAAGTGGCAGAACCCCGTGATAGCTTATTTCTGGGTATACTATATATATAATAATCAGGCGGACACGTTGTTGTATTTTGTATGGTGAATGAAGATGTCCGGGGATCGAGTTGCAGATAACGTGGCGTGACATATCAGTATTCAGAATGACAAAAACACATGTACATTTTGAATCCTTGTTAATGATGGATGTAGATGTCAGTGGTCGAAGTCATCAACCCTAAGGACTAAGATAGAATGCCGCGTTACCTGTTACAAGGTACATCGTGTATACTAAAAATATAGGTATAGTATTTAGATATTAAATTTGTTTGTTTGTTATTTTTCATAATACCATATAATACCTAGAAACTTCTTACACTTAGTTGCTCAAAAATAAAAAAAATTAACGTTGTGAAGTAAGTTAAGCATTAACACAATGCATATGTACAAACAGTTTAAGTTATATTATAAGTTTTAGTCACACGCGTCTGAATGTGTCCTATTTTGTATTCCTCGTTGCACTTTTGCGAAGATAGACCTACCAAGAAATCGATCTATCGCCGTTTCTATGCTTCGACATTCGTCGCCGCGTCGTGATGTCGCGTCGCTTCCAAGATCTTGCAATTTGTAAAATATTTGGAATAGAACAGTCGGCGGCCACCAACGAACCTAAAAAGAAACACGGACAGGTTGGTCTTCCAACATATTTCTCTCAATCAATATATTTTTTGGTACAGTGTTATATTCTCCGGTTTATATAAAGTGAAATAGGAGTAATGTATGCTCAGGTTTTATAATAAATTTTTGTTTTCATTTGAGTATTTGATTGAATTTTTAAATCGGTTTATAAGTTGGTACAAGATTTTTCGTCAACAGAAGTGTAGTATGCATTAAAGATTAAGAATGCAATTCTATTGTAAAACATTGTGTTACGAAGAATTGCTCTTATATCATAAAGTAATTGATTACCTACCAAAAAAATCACATTGTGCGTATATGCACAAAATAATTTGCACACAACTTAACTTGCGTACAAATTATGCGGTGTGCGAACATTAACAAAAAGTTCATTAATGTTTTCACATCTCAGAATAAAATATAAAACGTAGCGATGAAAAATACCCGGCAATTAAATTAAGTCATATGTATCGGCCTCGTCACGGGAACAATTCGCAACAATTACAAGAATGGACCATAATAGTAAGCCGTCGCCTTAACAGACATCGTTTAACTTGTGGCGCGCGCAGCTTGTTAGCCGATCCACTTTCATGTAAGTATGAGTTCACAGGGAACACAAAAAAGGCTTTTTATACTACAAAACTGTGTGTCGCGGGTGGTCTCGACTCAGACATTTCAATAATGATGGCCCTCTGACGTAATGTGGCCGCTCTTTACAGACCAGACACGAAAAAATGAATTGCGAGAATCGAGTGTAATACAATAAAGCCAAAGTCAAACACGAGCGTATTCTTAGACGGGTTGTACTTCCTTGAAATTCATTGCGTAATCCCATCACAATAGAAACACGAAGTCGTAAAACGTTATTAGCCCACTAATAAACTTGCCGACTTCACTAAAAGCATTTGGATCAGGTAACAGAAAATATTTATTACATTATTATAGGCATGTGGAATTTAACTGGTTTTTAATATATATATATATCATTAAAAAGCATATTTAATAAACAAAAAAATAACATTTAATTAATAATTTAAAGAATCCATTTAAAAATATACGAAATGTTTATTTTATATTTTTAATATCACAGGAAATATTCATAGAAAAAAAAAATATCAAAAAAAGTGATTTTAGCAGAGCGTGGTTTCGATCCACGGACCTCTGGGTTATGGGCCCAGCACGCTTCCACTGCGCCACTCTGCTTGCAGGAACGATGTGGAAAAAACGCTACCTATTGTTAATATGACAAGCAATTGTTTTATTTATACAATTTTGAAACGTTTTATTTCATGTGAAAAAAAATTTATAAAGTTTTGTTTGAACTTAGTAATCAGAAAGTTTGGAATATTCTTATTTGTTTTTTTTTAACAAAATAAATGGTTCTGCCGTCTTTGACAATGAATCGTGTCCCAATTAAAGTCTTTGATAATAGCTCGACTGTAGCCTTCTGTTATTATTTTGAACATCTGTCAATTTCACGGGGTAACGCTCTAGGCCGATCAAAAGTAGTAGTCATTGGAAATGTCTTTGTTCGGGTCCATTTATGTGTATGATAATAATTTACACTTTCAAGGCAGAACTGGCTTCAAAGGAAAAATAATATTGAAAGATATTTTATGCAATTAATCATTTGTTAAAAAAAAATATTTACATGTCTGTAGAATAAAAATTGTGCGCGTATAAACGCGTTTTTTTTTTGGGGCTGATGGCCCCTGTTAGCCCTGGGGTTTTTACAGTTTCACCGGGTTAAGAGGTGACCGAGTTGTTATGGCACTCAGTCGAGACCTCTATAAATGGGTAATCAGCACAAGGGCCTCGGCTCGGACCGGTACCCTGTTTCGCGACAGCGTCTGACTCGAGGGTGCCCGAGAGGGCCGAACCTCTCAGTCAGTTGTTTCTGACAGAAGATTATTTAAATTAATATCACTATTATTATTAGCTATCTGTACCACCACTTCAGAATGCGTGGGTGCTTAGGAAAAGAAGTGGCGCAAGAAACTCCAGCGGCGTGGCGGTATCATGAATAACCTTGTTTGCGACGCCCTCGCCATCGGTGTTGGCGATATGAGGGTGTGTATATGGTACGTGTGTTGTGTTTTATCAAGGGCTTGGTCCCTGGTGTTTGCGTCGTCGGGGTCGTCGAGGACGTGCCTCGATCTTCTCCGGACGCGGTTGAATCTGTGATTCGCGATGGGATTGTAAGTGGCGGAACTGACAATCAAGGGATTAAAGTGTGTGACGGTGTGAGTCGAAATATCGGTGGGAAGCCTGCTTCAGAGACTGAGCTATGGTCGGTAGCTCAATATCCGGTGGCCTTGCGCTAGAAACGATTTTGTCAGTGAATGTGATGCGGGGAGGCATGCGCAAAGACGGGGCTTGCGTATATCATTATGTGTCGGATGCACGCTTAGTAGTGTAATTTTATTACGCAGGTACATTTTGCTATTTTTATTGAGTAATGGGTGCAGACGACCTAGGACGTACGCTGCTCGATTCCGTACACGGCTGATATGCGGACCGAAGGTGAGTCTTTCATCTACTCGCTCGACCTCGCTGTCACCCATTGCATGAATGGCGAGAGTGGAAGGTCCGATGTTGGAGAGGTGATTATCCCACCGATCGTTCCTTTACTGGGCTATGCGTGATCGGACTTCAAGCTGAAGGGTACGTAGCACCAGCCGGTTACTTTCAGTGGGATATAAGTCGTGGAAACGCGTTTTATCGCTACTATTTCCAAATTGGATCACATTAGGTCACAAATTAGTCTAGTAGTAGTAAATAGATACCTTATTCTGTTATAATTTCAGTATGTTCAGAATTTTAACCAAATAGGTATGGGTGATCTACTGTGATTAATCAAAACGCTACTACTTAGCACCTCTAGTTGGGTGTTTTTTTATTATCATAATTCTAATCATTTGCGAAGCGGTGACTTGAATTTTACACTCTCATTACTCTTAATTTGTGTATTTTGGGATTAAATTAGCTAATTGTGTTATAATAAAAACTAAAATAAACATTATGTTGTTATATGGTTATCTAGTATACTGTCCAAATTGAACAGGTAGTTTAAAGTAAAAAAAAAGTGAGAAATTTAAGAAGATCAAATATTTCACTTAATTTTTCCAATCGATTAATGTAATATATACATAGGTTAATCCACACATTTCAATTTTATTATTTGGACATATCAAATTTTATCACATTGGTGATTTGTGGAATATCATAAGCAGAGCTCTAATTACGCTATTGTTAATGTCTATCATAATTACGGTTATGATAGGTACTATTACATTTTATAAGTAAAACTAAGTTGAACGGTCACAGTACCGTCATTACTCGCTACTGGTAACTTAGGACTGGAGACGTGTATAATACCTTTATTATAAATAATAATTTAAAAAATCTGTTAGCAGTGACGACGTTGACTTCAGTTAAGAGAAAGGAAGTTGGATTCGTACTCACGATTAATACTTGCTTGTACTAAAGAGTTTTATTTTAAAAATAATCATTCACAAAAAAATGGGCTTTCAAGTGTTATATTTTTTAATGAGCCCAACAATTTACATTCAACATACATAACATGCAGCCGATGTCATGGGCTGCCATAATTTTACAATCCTCAATAAATATTTAAGCTTCGCATGTTATGTTACCCCTGAGGACTAAGATGGAATGCCTGGTTATCTGTAATAGGGTCATCAGATTCCTGTACTAACTACACGAGGCGTTGTATTGCTATTTAAAGCTCCTATTATGTGGACCGTATCAAGTGGTAGAGCTAAACTGCTGTTTGTTTCTAGCTGCAGATTGTGAGCTGGACTGGGGTAGGACCACGCCCTAACAGAATACCAGCATAATGCTGCTGTGCTTCGTCTGGTGAGTGTTCCGGAGACCTTTATCAAAGGCATTCCTCCTCAGTCCTCAAGGATGACAAAGCGTCTGCATTATGACTCCTTGTCAACGATGAATGTAGATGTCATGAGCCGCAGTAATCAGTTATCATCAGGTGAACTGTGTGCTCGTTTGGTACTCGCAATGTAATAAAAAAAGTTATTGCACCGTGTCTGTCTGCAAAACCCGTCCTTCCCTTGTACAGTGCAATACACTCGCAATAATATCAGATAGTTTAAATATATAATAATAAATATTTATAGTTTAAATGTAGTGCCAAGGACAAAGGACATATATAAAACACACTCAGATTCGAAAATAACAATTTTGTTTGCACACATCTACGAGTATACATCCTCAGCTAAGAATCCAACCTCGGAGGCGCTACTAATAAGTGCGGTATTCTAACCATTAAACAACATGGCCGTTTGGTATTAAGGTGTTTCGTATGGTGCTTGAACGAAAAAAGACCCTATTAATGGTAACAGACCCATCTTATTACTCAGAACTGACAACTTGGATTTGAGTAAAATTTGGCGCAAGGATCTGCTATATTTCAACAGCAGCAGATTTGGGTCGGCCTGAGAGCCGAGGGCATGATCCCTTCCTAGTCGAGCCGACACATTCATGTTGCATCTGAAAACAAGTGGCAACGTGGTAAGTAAAATAAAGACGCATACCCCGCCTTGTATTATATTGAGTTTTCGTTTTTCGCGTTATTATTTAAAAATCTCTTGCATAAATAATTATTTTCTCTATACAATTTATTTTCCTATTTTCTCATACACTGGATGTACATATATATTAATATTCCTCTAAGTTCACGCAGCTTTTTACATTAAACTAAATAATACGAATTAGAAAATAAAACTGATAAGGTAATTTGAAATTTTAGCCGTACATACCGACAAAACTATACGTCGGTTTTTCTCGGTGAACGGATTAAAGTATGGTAGCTCGCTCCATAAATCTGTGGATTAAACTAACCTATCGGGAGATTGCAATCTCGTCGTCCGCGAGTGCTCGCTATCGATAATTGTACCGATATCCGCATCCTAGGAACGAGATTGAAAAATATTTAGGACGCTTAGAAACCTGTAATAAAATTTCTATCAAGAGTTTTATATAACACATTACTATTAATATTGAAGATGAATGAGGGCTGTGTATCTTGTGTTGCTTTATTTTCAACGTCATCTTTGATGAAATTAATGGACATATATCTGAGGATAAAAATATCTATATAGAAAAATATTCAATCGCCATGATATTAATAGTAGATGTAATAATAATGTAGACTTTTGGTTGAGAGAAACTTTTCTAATGCCATATGATAATTAGCATATCGATTATTAGAGTATTTCATTTTCCCTTAGAATTCACCGAAGCTATTTATTCTTTAATCTTTATAGATGAAAGTGAAAACCAACCAAACTAATGTCGAGTTTGGTTAATTTTACAAAAATAAAATAAAATAAGGAAAGTCTCCAATGTATGTGAATCTTGCTTTTCCACGTTGTTAAGTCTCTACTTCAACTTGGGTCTACCGCATAGATACAAAATATATGTAAAGTATAAACAAAATCTATTTTGTTATATTTCAATAAGTAGAGTTAGTAATAAAAACTAAACTCGGCTAAAATGCTAATTGTGGACGCCAAAAGTACCTGTCGAGGTCTTCCGATGAAAAGGCAGATCAATACTATAGGAACAAAATTTGAATGCAGTGTCGGGACGCGGGGCGTGAATATCCCGTCCATAGTAATATATGCACGTCCCAAAAACCAATGTTTTGCACGTTACTAAAATTTTGATTCCAACAGGGAATCCGAATACCAGAATGCGCTTCTGTTTCTGTTCTGTTGAAAGTAATATATCGATATGAATAATGTTGTTCTAGATAATTGTCATAAGTTGATGAATGTGTGTCGCAGAATTCATCCTTGCGTTAATTACTACAACTTAATTTTTATTTAAGTATATTTATTTATATTTACATTTCCTATTTATACTTTATAACACAGCATAGGATAAACACACATTAGTTCAGTATGTGCAATGCGAGCTTAAGCCTGTAAGAGGTTTTTCCAGAAACCTTAGTGGAAAGAATAGATATTAGCGGGACTAAGGAAATATAGACAGAAAAGAAAACTTATATTTAATAAATATATTATTATATGATTATTGTAACTTAGCTGTAAAAAAAGAAGGAAAAAAATAATTTTCAAAATAAATTGTTTTTCTATCCATTAATAATTGTTAATTGACTATTGAACAATCGATACTCTCTTACAGCGATCAAATTATAGCCTGACATTCCTTGATATTGTAAACATAATAATATATTAGGCACTATAAAATGGTTTCTTAAACAATTCATGTTCCTTCGTAAATTCAATTGCCATATTGAAATAAATTGCTTGTAATCTTATACCCAAACAACCAGAAAACAACCGAATGAGCAATATCAGGTTACCTCACAGAATGGACTCACTTTTGCTTTCTTTTTGTAAACTTTGTCTTACGATTTCAAAAGCAACCTCAATATATTTATAGGCAACGATAACATCACAAATACCGAATGCGTGGACTTTTTGTGATCGTAAATCATCGTTTTGCCATTAGGGTCTAATACAGATTAATTAATTTCAATTCCAAATGCGAATCATTGCTTTTAAAAATGTTTATGATTTTTAATTTCTATATACGGCCAATTACTGACATTAGTTTCACTAATTATAAGCTTTTACAGCAGCAATTTAATTTTATTACTATTGGAACATTTACTATTAGGGAACTGAAACAAACGGCTCCGGTGGATCGTAAAGAAATGATTATAGTATGCTATACTAAGTAATAATAGTTTTAATAAAATAATTTTTATATCAAATATTTAACAGTCATGATAATCAAGCTATAAATCAAGAAGCAATATAAACAATCCTTCTCTAAGCCATGAAATATACTGGGTATCAAATAAATTAAAAAAAAAATCGAAAACATTGAATAAGGTAAATCGTGGGCGCCCGACAATAAGCTTGTCAGTGCCTTTGAACTGTCAAGCTGTTGAAGAAACCGGAGCAATTACATTGAAAGTTCCTGCAAAGCTATCTTTAATAAAAATAATACAACTCTTGTATTAACTGACACAAGGAGCTTATTAGCAGGTCTGTTGATTTCTGTGAGGTTTTTGCATTTAATATAAAATGTTCACGTAAGATGAACATTTTATATTCATCTTACGTGAACATTTCTCAAATTGATATCTGAAAAATAATACAAATTTTGTACAAAACTAGATAACGATATAATCTTGCGGTGCAAACAAATAGTGCTAAGTATCATAAAATTACCACAGTTTTTAAACACGTTGATTCAGTGAAGCCTTCAAAGTATTAAATGGTTTTAGTTTGTGATTGGTCAGCTGGATGTAGGAGGTACGATGAAAGCCACACTAAACCCATTAAGATCTCAAATTACCCACTACGCCCAAACCACGGATCGTGTGACTAATTGGTATTAAAGGTGCTGTTATGTCTTAATTAAATTATACTCATAATTCGTAGTTATTCTGTTTCGGCCGAAGAATTTTAGTACGTTACAAATTTTGTACAATGGAGCAATTTCTGAGGCGAATGGGAAATATACTACGTTAATTAGGGAAGTTACACTGTAGATTATTTTTGTTTCCCGCTTGAACTTAGCTGTCTGCTACAGGTAAAAAAAGCCCAAATAAATATGGACTGTTGGTAACAAGATTTTACTGTTTCTCATAAAGAAGGATAGTTTTACTAACGCGTCCATGTGAATAACCGAGGGAAATAAGGATTACCTCGACCGTTAAATTTACGACATGTCCCGAGAAAAGCCTTGTCCCCCGTCCAAGATCTCTTTTTATAATTTATTTGATTTGTTACGACCGCAAGTCCTTTCTGTTGTTGTGAATGTAATATGTAACTGGTGGATTAAAATGTATTATGTAGTATAAAAGCTCATCAATTTTATTGGAAAACAAGGACAATTTAATTTTATTACTATTGGAACATTTACTATTAGGGAACTGAAACAAACGGCTCCGGTGGATCGTAAAGAAATGATTATAGTATGCTATACTAAGTAATAATAGTTTTAATAAAATAATTTTTATATCAAATATTTAACAGTCATGATAATCAAGCTATAAATCAAGAAGCAATATAAACAATCCTTCTCTAAGCCATGAAATATACTGGGTATCAAATAAATTAAAAAAAATCGAAAACATTGAATAAGGTAAATCGTGGGCGCCCGACAATAAGCTTGTCAGTGCCTTTGAACTGTCAAGCTGTTGAAGAAACCGGAGCAATTACATTGAAAGTTCCTGCAAAGCTATCTTTAATAAAATAATTTTTATATCAAATATTTAACAGTCATGATAATCAAGCTATAAATCAAGAAGCAATATAAACAATCCTTCTCTAAACCATGAAATATACTGGGTATCAAATAAATTTTAAAAAAAATCGAAAACATTGAATAAGGTAAATCGTGGGCGCCCGACAATAAGCTTGTCAGTGCCTTTGAACTGTCAAGCTGTTGAAGAAACCGGAGCAATTACATTGAAAGTTCCTGCAAAGCTATCTTTAATAAAAATAATACAACTCTTGTATTAACTGACACAAGGAGCTTATTAGCAGGTCTGTTGATTTCTGTGAGGTTTTTGCATTTAATATAAAATGTTCACGTAAGATGAACATTTTATATTCATCTTACGTGAACATTTCTCAAATTGATATCTGAAAAATAATACAAATTTTGTACAAAACTAGATAACGATATAATCTTGCGGTGCAAACAAATAGTGCTAAGTATCATAAAATTACCACAGTTTTTAAACACGTTGATTCAGTGAAGCCTTCAAAGTATTAAATGGTTTTAGTTTGTGATTGGTCAGCTGGATGTAGGAGGTACGATGAAAGCCACACTAAACCCATTAAGATCTCAAATTACCCACTACGCCCAAACCACGGATCGTGTGACTAATTGGTATTAAAGGTGCTGTTATGTCTTAATTAAATTATACTCATAATTCGTAGTTATTCTGTTTCGGCCGAAGAATTTTAGTACGTTACAAATTTTGTACAATGGAGCAATTTCTGAGGCGAATGGGAAATATACTACGTTAATTAGGGAAGTTACACTGTAGATTATTTTTGTTTCCCGCTTGAACTTAGCTGTCTGCTACAGGTAAAAAAAGCCCAAATAAATATGGACTGTTGGTAACAAGATTTTACTGTTTCTCATAAAGAAGGATAGTTTTACTAACGCGTCCATGTGAATAACCGAGGGAAATAAGGATTACCTCGACCGTTAAATTTACGACATGTCCCGAGAAAAGCCTTGTCCCCCGTCCAAGATCTCTTTTTATAATTTATTTGATTTGTTACGACCGCAAGTCCTTTCTGTTGTTGTGAATGTAATATGTAACTGGTGGATTAAAATGTATTATGTAGTATAAAAGCTCATCAATTTTATTGGAAAACAAGGACATTTTAATTTTTAAAGATTTCTACGCTTAACCTTGATGAGGAGTGAGTTCTTTGTCCCAAAAGAGCCGAAGTCGACCCTTGCAGCGTCTTTGAGAATAGAAATAATAATCTTGGGGCTTATTCTATAATTATAGAACCTAATAAACTTACAATTACCATATCAGATGTGTGTTTTGCGATCACAAACTTTGGGTACTTTGAGTAAGATCAACATCAATCAGAGAATTATTAGTGATAGTAATAAGCTTTATTTCAAAGGAAATTGTAGAGAAAAAGCGCCGGCTTTTATAGCACTATTATATCCCAACAATAACATTAAGGATTTTGTCAAGTGGACATCGTAATCTCCATCATAATCATGCGGCCACGTCCAATCTTTTCGGATGGGAACTGTGCTCACAGTCTGTAAAATTTATGGAAATTGCATTTCCACATTATGTCTAACAAGAGGGTGAATTCTAAGTTAGGAAAAATATTACTGTTTTTGCATTTTCGTTTATAGATTTTAAGGTCTTTGAAAAAAGTACAAAACGTTCTATCAGGAAATTTGTTATAAACTTGCACAGTAATGTAAGAGCTGTAGACGTTCAGTGTCCGGGCTTGTTCTAAACATAGTTAGAAGACCTGCATGTAGCGATGAGGCCTATGCCCACCTGTATGACCTATACGAATATAGGTTGTTAGTTTACATTACTTTTATGTATATTAATATATATATATATAGTAATGTTATAATTTCATTACCTGTTGTTTCATTACATTTAGTTAAAAAAAACAGATTAAGACCCCTGGTCGATCAAAGTAATACATTATTGTTATTACCTGATGCTTACTGTGAAAATACCTAAAGTATTGTATTGCGGTGCATAAATATAACCATTCATCCTTCGTCACCTTTATTAATCCGCTGTATCATTTGCTCTAAGATCGGAAAAATGTTCGGATACAATCAGTCTCAGTGATACGGCACATAAACTCAAAGTAATAAATAAGTAAAAGTATGGATTAATAATTTGTGCTGAATATATATTTGCCGTGGGCCGATAGGTTTCTCTTTAACTTACAAACCAACAGCAGGGAGCCAATGGGATCACAAAGACATGCAATTTAAAAAATATTCAAATAATTTTTAAAAGATTATTCATAAATCTGTGTCTAAATTAATATAATTCAATATATATCCAAATTCATAATTCGAACCAACAATTCAAATTAACTCAAAAGTTAACTATTTTTGAAAGTTTACTCAGATTTATCTAGTATATAGTATAGTATATAAAACAGGACTCACTTATTAAACTTCGCTACTAAAGAGAAATATATTCCGAGAAAAGTAAAAAATTAACAAGTACTATGCCGTTGCAATCCCTTTAAAGTTATAACAGGATCATAAACACAAAGATCCTTGGGGCTAGCTCCGAAGTAATAAAAGGAAACTTCATTAAAGTTAGCCAAAGATACCGACCAAGTAATACTGTGTCTTGTGGCTGCTAGCGGACGGAACAGTTGTGTGATACAACTACGTAGATGCTCTAAAAGATCAAAGTTCAACGTATTCCGTAACGGCTTCCATTATTTTAGTACAAAGACATTAATCGAGAACTTTCTATTACGTTTCTCTTTAAGTTTTATTACGGTCCTCACAACTAGAATTTTGAAATAGTCCCACGGAATACTATGGATTTAGGCTTTATATACATATACATATATATTTCAAAGAAGATTTTTTTCATGTTGAGCGTAAGGCGTTGGCAAACTCTTGTACTAATGGTATATCAAGTGTACTTACAGTATTAATTAGCTCAGCTCTTAAGGGAGGCGCATATTTAACAGTGACTTAGTAAACTTCCTTAATAAGGATAGGATTTCCAACCATACAGATTACAATTTTTAAATGTATATACCAAAAGCTTATAATATATTAGTTATAAACTATGGTAAGAATATCCCACTGCTGGTACGGGATATGTTGTAACTTCGAGAGTACTTTGACAAGGAAAGGATAGAAAAATATTCGCTTTATGTGTACTTACACAATAACGACTGCGTGGCTTAGTAGTTAGGTTAGGTTAGTAGGTTGTAAGTCTTAAAACACTTTCATGATACTTCTTCTTCAGGCCATTACATATTTTATATAATATGTTTGTACCAATGAGACAATACAGTCATATGAGCCTATCTTTGTGGTTCTAGTGCTAATAATTGTTATAACTTTTCTTGAAACATAATTTCTGAACAGATTTCGATATTAAAACTTAACTCATGTATGACGCCTATGCCACATTATTTTAAGGTTTACTGCAGGTTGTTAGTCATACACTAAGCGGAACCATACTCGTACAATATTGACTAACTAAAAAATATAAAATCCGCAAAAGGAATCTTAAATTTATTCACTACTATTTGTATAGAGTTTACCATTTACAATCAAAAATGCGAAAAACTGTTTTGTTTTTCTATGAATACAAAAACTGTTAGTCACATCTGACTAAAAAAATAACATGAAAAATGTTAAGTAAAGAGAGATGGCTCTGTTCCTACTGCGGTGTTATAGTTCTATATTCTCAGCTGTACATTTCTTATCACAGAGTAATACACCCAATGAAATTGTATTTAATTACGATCCCTTAGTAATTACCTATAATAGAGAACACCATTTTATTAAAAATCCCACTATTTTTTTTTGGGCTGATGGTCGCTGTTAAACCGAGGGCTTTTACAGTTTCACTAGGTAGATAAAAATTACCAGATTTTTAAAAATGTTAGGATTTCTACATAATTTTGTTATTTTTATAAATCTTTTTATAATACTAGATATAATGAAATGAAATAATGAATCTTTCTGAAATAATGATATGAAAATTGACCATAACTGGTATTACTAAAAATAAAAGGTAATTTTAAACCTATAAAGATAAATGTGGATTGCGTAATCGCTGTTATTAAGTACTTTAAATTTTAATAAAATTATGATTGACGTAATGTGAAACAGATTTAAAATCGGAATTACGATTGTTTTTTTAGAAAATACAGCTCTGAAGTTTTATGACTCTACTAGCATAGGGAACGGAATGAGTGAAATAAAAAAGCTGAGTCTGAAGAAATAAACGAAAGTATGCATTATTATGATGATGATTTCGAACAGGAATCTTTAGAGATTTCTCTTGGGCATTAACTTTATGAAATAATTTATGTTTAGTTTCAAATTTCAATATTAAGGAAGAAGTATTTTGAGAATGATAGTCATTTATAAATTTTATATAGATTCTAGTTTTTTATTGCTGATATAAGAATTTTTATACTTATACGTTAGCAGTTAAGTCAGTTGGTACTATTTAAAAAAATATATAAATGTGTTTGTTATCCAAAATCCATTATAGGTGTAGGCAGTAGATTGGTCTGATATTTGCCTGAAACCTTAGTTTTATTCGGACAGTAAGTACTAATTAAATTTATTACTAACAAGTGTAACTTATTGATTTACTATGTCGTGATAACATAGCGAGGACACTTCTCCGAGCAAGAATAAGTAAAAAATTCTAAGAAAACGTAGTATAACGCATACAATTGTCCTTTCTTGTCTTTCAGCGTAGTTTAAGTTCTCGATCGGGGATTTTTAAGGCGTCAGGCGAAAGTTATAGATCCATATATATTTATAATTTTTAAGTTATACAAAATAATAATATAGGTTTCAGTCCGCAGTGCTCCAAAATCAATTAAAGAGTGAAGAGCCGAGTGTGCGGAAAGACGGACATGCGAGAGATTCTTATATCTCTCTTTTTTCCTCCTTTGAATAGTAGACGCGACCGCGCAACTTACCCGCTGTGGTTATTTTTTAAAACTTGTACGGCAAGCTCGAAAAAATTCCAGCATGTTTTAGAAAATTCAGGGTGCTTTTCCTCTTCAATAATGGAATTTTAAACCTAGTTCTATGTTTGAACGGCACGATGATAAGAATAGTCCACGTCATCCACGGCTTATTACAACTTACTTCTTTTACATTACGGAATATTTCAAGCAAACTGATAGTGAGCGTTTTGAATAATGAATTTTACACAGAGATATGTTAGAATTGTGAAAATATTTACATACTTTGTAATTGAATATACAATTAATGTAAATTAAAATAATAAGTGTAAAAAATATTATTTTATTGTAAACTTATTGTAAACAATTTTAATCATTGTCATCAATCATGATTCCGATAAAGAACGTGAGAGCTTATTGTATTTATAAATATTATTAACGACTATTACAAACATTAAAAGCTGGTGGACATTAACTTTTTGTTTTAGCAACATGATTAGAAATTGTAAGAGATGTCTATAGTAACTACCATTTCCAAATTGTACAGCGGTATTAAAGCGGAATATGTACAGTAAACTTGTCACAGTAAATTGGGTAGTGAGGAACAAGTTGAGCTTTCATATATAGCGAATTTCGACCAATTGTTTGATATTTGTAACATTAAGAATGGTTGTTTGATTTCTCGTAACTAGAATCAGTTTTGAGACACACTCAAACCTAGAAAAATCGCTTATTGTCGAGTTGTTTAAAAGATGCAATGGGTTATCAGTATATCATCATACCAAATATATCATCATGCCAAATGTCTAGACCCTTTAATGAGTTTTACAGTTTACCTGTAAGGATAAGTAGCGTGCACATTCAATGTTTTCCTTTCTGTCACATTAAAAAATGTAATCAAATATTACATCAAAATCTATTCACTATTTATATATATTTGTTATTTCAAATCTATTCATATACGGTATTACAATGATAGCTATAGTTTGAAGTTCGTTTTTTTAAATTTATTTCAAATTTAACAGATGGTATAAAGTATTTCTCGTCGTTAATAGTTTGACTTCATCTTCTTCTCTTAATTAGCTAAACATTGATGTATTTTTCGCTTTTTTATGTTATATGTTTATAAAGTTTCTTTAAAAAGTTAATATATCCTTACCTCTCTTGGATGTGTTATTGATTATAAGTAAATGTTCAAGTCTTTCAATATTATTTTTATATTTTATAAATATTTCTTAGAAATATTTACAATTAATGCCAGATGTCCGACAAATCAACCATCATGGGGCCATATTTAATTTAGTAAGATGTAATTTCAATATAATATTATTAATATTACCAAACGTTATATCCATTTCTGATGTTACTTTAAAACAAAATTAAAATAATCGGTATCCGACTCATAATGAGAACTTAATGTTGGAATTTTTTTTTGAATTCTAATAAAAACGTGTAATAAAATTATAATTATTACTTATATTTTATTGACAACTTTATATTAACTTAAGCGTTTGACGTCAATAACTATTGAGGATTTAAATTCAAAGAAATATATTATTATAATAGCTTTTAACACCAATTAGCGTATTTAAGTTACAGTTTTATTTATAATGATGAACTATATATAGAAAACTGTTTTTAACGTTTTTTTAATGTTTTTCGTTATACTATGCAGTAAAAACGCATGATGGTGCTAATCTGTTGACCTGGTGTTTTACTCTCTGAGAAAAACGATCTGTGTAATAGATTTCTTCCTCCAAGCTTTCGGAACTTCGTTCCAATCTCTATTCGCAGTCCTTTAATATGAGAAAGTAAACCAATATTAATTCAAATACAATTACTGTGGACAAATAACACGATCTCATCTGAAAACCAACAATTTATGTTCCACAAACATTATTCCCCAAATAGCATCAAATTGAACTCAGAACTAGTTTTCCAAGGGCTTGAGTTCATTTCCTGCTCAGAACCTTTAACAAAATACTGAAAAATCTATCATATCCGTGAAATTAATCCACCATTCGCCGCTGAAATTTACAGGACCATTATTCTTAATAGTAGGAACTTCTCCTTAATGTTGTAAAAAATGTAATGGTTGATTTTGGAGGAGTCGATGTTCAATAGTGGCCTATTAATATCCTTAGTGTGATAGAGCTTTTTTAATTAATCTTAGTAATTTATTAAAATATTAAAACAGTCTTCTCTATAAAGCTTTCAGAAAAAGGTAATATTAACAACTTTTTATGTACAGATTTATGGGAATACTTGTAATTTTGACATTTTCCAAGTAATTAAAATTCAAATTCAAGTAACTGCAACAGAACTTATATAAAATTATATAAAATATTGTATGAGATTAGTTTGCTACCATAGACATGAGGGAGTAGTTTCTTTTATTACTATGCACAGATGTGTTAGATGTTTTTCAATCGTCACACTTGGACCTTGACCTTTGAAAACCGAACTCATTTTACGAGACCGCAGTGAACCCTTCACTATTGTCTACGTTTGCGTGGCCTGTCATCGGCTAGCCATAAACTGCCAACAGACGGATCGCGTTTGTCAACAATATAAAGTCGAGACCGTGCCTTGTGAAAAAGGAAAAACGCCTACAAATAAGGGTTTATTCCTTTATTCTTCTCTAATGTATTCCTTTTCATATGAAAATTTAAAGATAAAAATCTTGTTTTCATTTCGTTTTAAATAGATATAAGGTTTACAGTGGATTGAGATGTTTGCAATTTAACCGGGCTGCAGTTTATAGTAAATTATTTCGAAATCTTTAACTCTTATTGTCATTTCTTTTTCTAAAATAAATTTAACAATAGCTGTAAATTTAAAACAACAAAATTATGAACCATCAATAGCGTAATGGTTTAGGGTACGGTCTGCGAAATTTGAGGTCGTAGGTTCGAATCCACCATTCGCATTCCACAACCATTTTCAGCTTAGTTGAAGTGGTTAATTAATACAGAACATTGCTAATATTCTTTTAAATTAAAGTAATAACTACGTTATCAATTATAGAAAGAATATTTAATTTAATATAAAATGCTTCTTTAAGAGTCCAGGGTACGACGATCCTGGAACAATATTTTTGTATCAAATTTTGTTGATCTTCGGATTTGGTGTGGTATGTAGGCACGTATGTATGTACATACGCAACATGTCATGGATTATACCTCTGAATCTTCGGATCAGGAATTTATTACGGAATACTAACGGCACTACTATATATACCGTGCAGTTGATGTCATGTGGTAATAACTAGAAGATATCGTGTATGTTCAAATTAGAAGAAAACAATGTCATCATCATGAATTACTACCATTTAATGACAGAGGTCATAAGTTTTGAAATATGTTTTGTAAAATTATAAATTTCCAATCGTCATTGGTAAATGTCTGTATAGAACGTCTCGTAGTAATGAGAATACCAGTATTAAATACTATGAGTTTATGGGTCGCACACATCAGGTCTACTCATTGTTCATTTGTAGCCCGCATAAAAATAATGTGCACTGGATGCTATAATTTCAAGATGGTATTCTTCAAAATTGTATTCTATCCCCGTTATATATTAAAGCTGATAAACAAGCACACAGTTCACTTTTGTAGTAAGACATTCTTGCAGTTCATGGTACCCACATTTATCATTGATTAATCATAATACAGATGCGTTATAACCCTAAGGAAGAAGATGGAAATGAGACTGCGTATGTAGGTGTATGCCTGCTTTTATTGTTTTACTCCAGCGTGACTATGTAATGAATATAATAACTTAAAGCTTAGAGTATTAGTAGGATTAACCCTTCTTACATATGTAACACGAACCTTGCATAATAATAGTGCAGTTTGTTAATATCTGAACGCGGCTCTTGGGACCAACATAAAAACCAACCAACATTGGGGACACCATAACTAGCCTAACTGCGCTCATACCCCACAGTTGCAAGTGCGTGTAAGCGTGGTCGTGAATCTGGGCTAATTCTGGGCTATGCATTTTTTTGTCATGTCCTTTGCATTGTGTTTGTATATTGTGGCTGATGTTTAAAGTACAACAATCCAAGAAAAGGGAAATTTAAAATGTTAAAATAAAATAAAATTAATTTGTTATTTTTATTTTCTGGTACTAAGTATATGTACCATGTTAGAAATAAAATAATAAAAGATTCGTGTTATAAGATCGATATTATTCATAGGTCCAATAGAAGCAGACGTCCGTGGTCGTATCGAAATTGTCTGTATGCGACTCACGGTTGCGGACTCGTCTAGACAAAGTCTGGAAAGAAACTGGAGATTAAAGACAGCGGGATGAATAGAACGAGCCTAGAGTTGCTGAAGAAAGAAAACGAAAAACGCCTTAACGTAGAAAGGCTTGTGCGCTGTCACGTACACTGTATTCTTATTTAATCTTTTTGCTGGGTGGGTTTTGTAAACGAACCTTCGCCTCTTGCAAAATAATGTTTCTGAGCTACAAATAATGGTTGTTATACGAAACAAATGGGTAAGTAGCAAAAGTATGAAGTTCGAAATATGAATAAAGGTAGGCATAGATTTATATGAAACGAAAATATTTCCTCCTCTGACATAAATCCTTTTTATAAATAGTGGACCGTAAAATTAAAAAAACATCATAAAACCCTTTAATGATATGAAATTTGAATTGTATTTGATGAAGCAGCCATTAATATTATTAATATGGCTTCACGTTGCGAGAACCATAAACTTGAACAAATGAGAGAGGCGGGATACTTTTTACCACTCAAGCTTCTATAAAAACGCAAGCCCTGAATTAGCTCGATTCTTTGTCACCCCTTTTGAACAACCCTAAAATTTCTACTACTACTGTCTTTGTCTAACAATAACCACTACATTCCCATCCGTTAAACTGCATCAAGGAAAAACAACGTAAACCCACCCGAGATGAAACGAGATAGAATAAAATATATGCACTAGTAGAGACGACAGAGAGAGCGGTATATGTAGTAGTACCCATGCTCGTACATTTTGTACTGGGAGCGAGTGAGAGACGGGTTACCCTCGTGTGCGAGAGAGAAAGATACAAAATTAACCATCAGAGGGGAGAGGAACGTAGCTTCTTCAGGCGGGGTGGTTAGTCCGCATTTGACCGCGCTAGAGCTAGCGTCGGCACTCGGTAAACCTTTAAGCGAGCGATTGAAGTTGTGAAAACATTTTTCTAGTGCGACATCGTAGTACATACAATTTGTGTTACTTTTTGTTTTAACATTATTTTCATTAATATAACATCGCTCCAAGATATACCTAATATCTTTAATAATAAAACACAAACTTTATTCACAATTACTAATTATAATGTCCATCGAAAGCTTTTCTATGTGATTAGCAAAGCTTTAGGATATAATACTTGAAGAAATTATTATGACAAACATTCGCCTTTCGGGATTTGTGTGCCGGTTATGATAGACAAGAAACTTTGATCAGCACTTGACTATATATCTAGGGATACCAAAGAATATGTGTGCCAAAATGTTATTATATAGTTTTTCCTTGTTGCCTGTTGTAATATTATGGATTGGAGTGCTCGCCGAAGAGGAAGTTTCATCTCCATTACGTGTAGCACAGTGTAGAGCTACGTGCTTGCAAAAGGTAAGAGAAACATTGGTTTACATTGTTCATGAACTATTTCTATTACTATGACTATTTTATTTTGAATCATATCCAATAATTCTTTGATTCGATAAATTCGATTTGTTATTGTATTGTTAGTGTATTTTTATTACCAATTCAGCTCTTTAAATTATGAGAAGAAATAATTTTTGATTTTGTAATTATTGTCATCTATAAATTCACGAGTATGTTTAATGTTATATGTTTATTTCGTTCATTTATCCCTCAATCAATCACACCGAAGCTACCCGTTAGGCCGTCGATGGCCGCTTTATGTTCAGTATGAACATTAAATTCGTCACGAACTTAATGAAATATTCCGTAATCTTAAATGATGACTTAACATAAAAATACCCTAATAGTAGTAAAGTCTAGTCTTTAGTCCGTAGATAAATTCTAAAATCAGCAATTATCTGTCTCTTTTAGATAGGAAATAGTTTTATTTTATATTGATTATTTTTAAAGCTTTGATATTATTATTCCACCCCTTATTTTATGATGAAGTCACATCATCACTTAGTTAAAGTATTAATCTACTGGTCACATAGCATGAAACCAGATATTAACGTAATTTTTTATTAACTGTGCTTCATTCATTTTTAGTATATTTTTAATTAGTCGCAGCTTTTAGGAATATTAATTTTAATTACTATATAGTAATATGAATATTTATCGCTAAATATTGAGATAAATTTTATGAAGTTTAATTCGAGGTACTTACAAAATACCGTCTAAGTTACGGTTTGAATTTATTTCATTAACTTGACCGTTTATTGCCCGACGTATCTAAGGAACCACCACCGCCGTGATGCCTGTCGTTATTTATACACGATAAATTTACCCTCTTATGTTTATTATACACGTTAGAAAAATAATATATTCTTACTAGTTTTAGTAGCATAGGTTTTTTCTATCCTTTTGTACAATTTATTTTTATCTATTTAATACATGTTCACTAAAATTCTTTACATTTCCAGATCCTTATTTTTCATTTTTTTTGAATTTCATCCTTAATTTTAATAATTCACTGCTTTACTTTTAGGGAACAAAATCTCATTCTAGTTGATTGTTATATGCTTTGGTTCAAATAATTTTTTCTTTATTTTGTATTCATTCATAAATAACAGGGTACTAACACTTACCAAATATCTTTTTGATGAATTTCTGAGCAATGACCACCATGAAGGCTTTAGACGCCCGTGGAAGTATTTATAATTAACGTTTACTTGTGCTATTAAAATAAAATAGGTTTGTAAAATATGGTCGCATCTTCTTCGAATTTTAGGAAATTAAAGTGGTATAACAGAATCCGTCATTCCTTTCTTACAAAATATGATGTAAGTAAAGTAAATTTATAATAGTATTGACAAAATAAGTTTTTGCAAAGACAATTTCTATTCCATCCGTAAATTCAGTAGTAGGGCCAAGTTTCAGCTTGTTTCTTGCTTCAGCATGAATGGGTGGACTCATACTGGGAAGTACAACGCCCTCAGTGAATACCACGACAACACGACAACCAGATTCCATCGTCACCACGTGGATGGCTGGTATTCCTCTACTGTGCGCTTCTAGCGGAATTTTCTACCCCGCACAGCTGCCTTGTGGAACGGTCTGTCCTCGGCGGTTTTTCCAAAACAGTACGACTTAGGGTCCTTCGAGAAGGCGAGCCTATTCCTTTCTTAAAGGCCGGCAACGCATCTGCAGTTCCTCTGATGTTGCGGTTGTCCATTAGCGTCGATGAGCATCTCGGTGTTCCCGTCGTTCGTTTGCTCCCTTTTAACTATAAAAAAAAACCAACAACAACCCAATTACAAGTAACATGTCAATCCATCTCTGTCCTCAGATGTTATAACGCCTGTGCATTTTGTATCATTGTTGAGGATGGATGTATATACGTATCATGGGTCGTAGTTATCAGGTGAACTATGAACTAACATTATATAAAAAAATCCATCATAATAATTTGAGCCCTAATTGACTATTCAATAGCCTAATAGGTTTAGGGTAGTCGTCTAAATATTTATAAGATTTTTCTATCGCTTTTATAATTGCTAGAGGTATCGAAAATACTTCGATGTATAATACTTATTACGGTCATAAATCTTGCTGTCATGGTAGACAATCCAGTTGTTCAATAGCTTGGATATATATATATATATATATATATATATATATATATATGTGTATATATATCGTCCAATATTTACAGATAGAATCTATCTAAACAGGTTATGTAATTTATTTGAACCATTTCGAACAGGTTGCCCGCTGTTATCGCTATCGGGACTATGCGTCTATAAACGTAATTTGTATCGACTATCCCCTTTAAATCGGAACAAATTTATTTGTTTCAACTTTGCACAGCGATTAAGCAAGGATGTAATAAAATTTTATTATCGGTTTCATTTCTATCCATTTGCATTTCAATTTAAATGCTATGTCGTGTAAAATACATAATCGTGAATGTGACCTAGGTTAATAATAGACCTAAATAAATAACAAAATATTAAAAAACGGAAACACATAAATGTTTTCTTATTGTTTTTATTAAATTCTCTAAGCATCATCGCGAGTCGGGCTAGGTACTAGATCGATGATCTACGCAAGAAGGCTGTTACCAACTGGAAGAATGTAAAGACAACGTCTGTTTAAGTATTAGGGCGAAGCATTCTAATATTGGACTACCATAGGTAACAACTTAGCCTATAAACAAGACAAATCAATGGCGATCTCTATTTTCTGATTATCATGTCAACATAGTGATATAAAAACTACCAACGAAGAAAATCAAAACTTTAGTTACTACATTTGGTTATAGCTGTTTGAACTAAAAGAATGTTGACGACCTTTTTCCACATATTTTCGTTATTAGTGTATTCATGAATCATTCCATCAAAAAAGTACCTTTAAACCAAAGTTAAAAAATATGGTTACATTATAACTTTTGGAGTCAAGTTTTATTCCATAGTTTATATGACTTGAGTAATGTAACACTTTCTCTTGTTGCCACCAGAACCCAAACATTTTAAGCCTTCTTTATACCCTGAACTAGTAATTATTACCCTCGAACGCAAATTCAATTTAGTAGATTAGTAGCGTATTAACTGTCTAATAAACCATTCTCTACACTTAATTTTCATCATACCATACTGTGAATATGTGAATAATAGGAGAGTACGCCTATAGTAAAAATCATAAGGAAAAATGGATGGAATGAGAGATAATACAATCAAGTATATTTCATTTATTAGCAAGGCACATACGTTTATTCTGTAGGACCGATGAAGGTTTAAAATGTATTTATAAAAAAATATCACACAATACAAGACTTGACGCTAAAATAATATATCTTTATGAAAGTAAGATATTTTAAGTCCTCGAATCCGCAGCAAAGAGGAATAACTCTAAAACCCTCTCTAGAGAGGAAGCCTATATATACATAATATGTGATGTATATGACTCAACTCATGTTTTCAGAATATAAAATTTCATAAATAATTTACGATTAGTAAAAGTAGTTTTAATGCTTACGAATGATATCAGGCTAATAAAATATTAACCATTTAAAAAACGATAAAATTAGAGTATCTACTTCAATCAACTCAAAATTGTTTTTTATTTGAACGATTTATTTATCCATTTCTACAATATAATAATATACAATATAATTTTATTCAATTTTTATATTCAATGCTGGGTAACAAATGAATATACATTTCACCTGAGTAAGTGAAGACTACAACACAATAATAACAAGATGCATATGTTGCACTGAGAAGAAATACCTCGCAAGCAGTATCAGGATCCCCGGATCTATACACTTATATACTGACAGGGTTATGCTGCTGATTGACTAATGCTATAGTATGAGGCTGTAGTCTTACACCAGTCGAGCCCACTCATTCTACTTAATCATATAATAAATATACAAGGTTCACTATGACAAAATTTGAACTTCAAAACCTACCTTATTCTTGTCGGCTATAAAAATCAAGGGTGATGAAACACGTTTTATAATTATCATCACTTATCCACTACTGAATATAGGTCACCACAGTGCAGCTGGAAACTGGTTGCAGCATCAATGGGTCATGTCCATGGGGAAAGGTAGAAAGTATGCCTTCGTAAAGTTCAGTATAATTCTGCTGTTTTGTATGGTAAGTAAAGGACAAAGAATACCATCAACTCAGTACAATAAATAAAAGTCCAGGCAATGACAACAAACATAAAGAAGATGAAATGGTTCTTTGCAAGTATTAAGGTATTGATCTTAATGTATTATAGCCTAAGTATACGTTTGGTTCTCCATTTACATTTGAAACTCAATAAAGATAAAGATATGAAAGCGTGATTCTCCACCTGAGCCTAGATCCTGTACTACAGCTAGCTTGTTTGTGCTTCTTAACTATTCGATATATAAAATTATATATCATATAAGCTAGAAATTAGCTGACATACGAGAAGTTGGCTCGACAGAAGCCAACTGTGCTTTCACCGAGTACAAATGTAAAGTAATATCAAAGGTTTGCAGACTGGTGAGTGATAATACCCATATTATCTATCTACGACGAATAAAGTGTGCTTGTTTGTCACCTCCAAATAAAAAGAGACATTTTATAAAAATCAAATGAATCGGATGACAGTCTCCTATAGTAAGAATTTGCAAAGAATATAATACTGTAACAAGAAAAACCCTGAAATCGATACATTTCACGATTGATATAATCTCTATGTAGTTTATTTTTGACGTTGATTTTTAATCAAACTCCCACATGATTTGATTTTGATTGCGAGTTCAATTTTGACTCTATTTAATTTAATTTTTAGACATATAAATTAAATTACAAAATATGGATTTTATTTTATGACGATATTGTATTCCAGTGAGTGAATGAGTATTTCATGTAAGGCGAAATGATGACAAATTTTTAATTATAATATATTATAGTGCTTAAGCATTGAATTATGTAAAACTTAAATCTAACGGACTTGGGATAGTGTGGCATTACTTGTGACATAATAGAACTTTTGGACTGACCTATGCAGTGTGTGTAAAGGAGTTGATCCAAACGTGACAGTTTTGGTTCCGCTTTCATTAAGCGCCACCATTTGATTTTAATTGTTCAGGAAATATCATAAACTTATCAAGATAAAATTACTTTTGTCATAACGTAGTTTTAAACGATTTAAACGAAAATGATTTTATTGTTTGGTGTCTTTTTTAATTTCGTTGTACCCATATCATGCATCAACTAAACATTTAAAAAATTGACATCTGCTGATAATCCTAGGTATTCGCCATAATCACGCGTCGTCAAATTTTTTGTGCAATCCTTCGCTTTTAGTGGGCTCTTTTTTGTTCAATTCTACCTGCGACTAAGGCCTCGAACAATGCGCTGTTCAATGTTCACTTTTTTTACCTTGCCCGCTTAGGGAAGGATGTGCGTGATGTTTCTTAGGGCGTAAGGATATCTTTAATTCTTTGTTCAAATTATAAGAAGACCATTAGGTTGTTAATTATTTCTCAAAAATTACCAATCTTAATAAAAATAAAAAATAACTCCTTCACTTAACAAACCTA
Organism: Teinopalpus imperialis; assembly: GCA_029286865.1. Taxonomy (NCBI): domain Eukaryota; kingdom Metazoa; phylum Arthropoda; class Insecta; order Lepidoptera; family Papilionidae; genus Teinopalpus; species Teinopalpus imperialis. Next base: position 1,380,826 of record JAGSMU010000035.1, on the reverse strand, counting down.
TTCAATATCTCGGAAATAATCAATAACATGAATAATATTCGATTTTAAATTGTAATTTGTACGTATAGAATGAAACTTGGCTTGCTGCTAACATAACGTCCAAAACTAGTAAGCGAATGTTCAAGACAACTATGCATTTTCCAAGCAAGGTTTTTTCAACAAACAAACACTAGTCAAAAAGAACTCATTTAAGATTTCTTACAAAAGATTTTAATAAAAAAGGTAAACGTGTACATTGTAACGCCGCCTTACGCTGTCGCCAGTAACTATTTCTTCTATTGTATCTCATTGCAACATGGTCCTTTTTAAACATCGACTCATGTTTTTCTATTTCTTTTGAACTTTTTTGTTGGTTTTTTGTGAGAAGCGTGCCTCCCTCGGAGGCGAGGCGGACATTGGAGACATGTGATGAATTTTAAAAAGTGTCTGCAATAAGTGCCAAGATATGGTTATGACTAAATAAAGACAAGGTCTACTTTTCTGGCCTTCTTCTTGTTACTTTATTGCGTTTTTAAACGTAAATAAATAAAACTTTTAAAGCATGCCAAAGGAATAAACAATAATAATAGCTGGTTAACCTTGAGTCAGACAATAAATAAACCATAAACCATTAACTTGATCGCGAAATAAAATCTCGATTAGAAATTTAGGTGCGTTCTGCCTACCCTCACGGCCATTTTTTGAGCCGGTCAGGTTGCGGTCTGAGCTTTATTATTCTATCACTATTTAGCCTAACACATGAGATGGAGTAGAAATTCTGATCGAAACAAAAATGAAAAAAAAATTACCCAAGCTTTCGGTTACACGTCCTCGGGCCACGTAGCGTTTAAAAAAATAAACGAGAAAGTCCAAGGCGAAATGACCTGCGTTTTTGTCCATGGTTTGTTTTTTGTTTTTGTTACGTTTGAGTTCATTTGAAGGTAGCCATGTCTGTTGCTTACTCAATTAACTTAAATTGCCTCAATTTTTTTGTTTTAATTTTTTTGTGCATTTGCCTATAATTTGGCTATACCATAACATTATATACAGGGAGGTAACATGTTTTGAAATAATTTAGAAAGGTATTACAAAACATGTTACCTTTTGAAATATTTTGGATTGTCCAAGCATTCTGTTAAAAAAAAGAAAAGCAATGGATAATATTTCGAGAAAAATTATGTATTTATATTAATAGTCTTTTGTCCATAATTTATGAAAAAGGCAAACGTAAGCAGAGCTTGGGTCGCGTTTACAGCGTTACCTTGTGAAGGGTGGCTTATCCAACAAGACAGTCGTAATAGAGCCGTAGACGAGAGCAGGCGATTAATGATTCATGACCCTTCGCAGCGCAGTGTCATCAATATTATTCTGTTTGTACCTCGCGCGTTTGGCCCACCCTCGCCCGCGCCCTGTTCATACATAAATAAGCGCGACACGTCGTCTTCTCTGATTACATCGCGCCGATGTAGTGAGAAATAGTGTAGTCGGATGCTGAGCCGTCTTTAGTTCAATATATTCTCCAGAGACACCGAATGAATAGTTAACATAGTGTGCTCAGCGTGCATGTTTACGGTTTCGGATTTCTCTTAAAGATCCTAGATAAGGAAAGGTGACGGAATTTATTTGTTTAGCGGTAATAAGCTGATGTTACTATAGGCTTTAGCGTGATGTTATAAATTGATAAATATTATTTTTGTGCCTATCGTTCCCATTTGAGAGTTATTCTCTAATAGTCTCTGTGCCTATCTTTCCCATTTAAGAGTTATTCTCTAATAATCATCCTGTTTTCTTAGTAGCTTATTGAAACAAAGCCTAATTATGATATTTAGAGACTTGATTTTATTATAATTGAATTATTATTCATATTGGGTTTCATTTTCCGATTACATTTATCTGGACATGTAAATTAGGTTAAATTGAGAGACTAAGATGGAATCCAAATGTAATTGCAAGATCTGTTCCGAATTAAAGCCTAATGTGTTCACCCTTTATATTTTCGTTTGATTATAACTAAACATATCGTTACTATAAATTACATGATATTACGATCCTATTGATGATCTAAGAGGCTCATGTCACGCAATATCTTTGAACGCCAGTTTTGTTCAAAGACACTAACCCCGTGAACACAAGACTTTATAATATATCTTTTCTTATTATACCAGTTCATTAGATTTTGTAAAAAAGAATAAATAATATATATTTATTATGCATTCTTGTATAAAACTATTAGTAATTTATACAAAAATGCACTCGAAATGTAGGTGTTAAAAAAATTAAAATGAACGAGTTAAAATACATAAAAATATTTTTATTCCAAATATTCGCTTAAATATAAACAAAACCTTTAGTTTTAGTTTCAAAACAATATATTTATTTAACGACTGTTAATTGAAATAAAATATACATATGTCACAAAAAGCTAACTATGAAAAGGATGTCCGACTAAATACGACAATACGAACCGGGTATTGTTGGAAGTGGCAGTAAAACAATTAAATATCCCTTACGGGTCGAATTCAATGACGTTAAAACCCGCGGAAGATACGCTCCGGTCCTGATAAATGATTCGCTCGCTACTGCTACAACGGTTCGCTTTTAATCCTCAAGCCACCATTGTGTTGCCGTCCGATATTTGACGTTAACCGTTTCCTTCTCCGACCAACACCTACGTTAGTTTTTCGTAAATTAATGACGTTCTCAACTTTATCTCCGGTCGTGATCAATCCAACAAATGACGAATGACTAATTTCAATGTACGGGCCGTTTGTATTAATCTTGCACGACATAAAAGAATTCTAAAGTAATTTAATACGGTTATTCGTAACTTGTATATAGGGTTGTTAAGTAATGTACTATGTGTATTGGCATTTTCGGAGGTTCTTTTTTTATATCATAAAAAATTCGTGGAGTACACCTAAATAAAATATGAATATAACAACGGGTATATACCGTATACACTGTATTCATTTTAATTTAGATGAATTAATCTGAAGCGCTCATTGAAATAAGTTTTTTCATTCACTCGTTTGCAATCTCAGTCTTTGTCTTGTCTCAATTTCGATAAAGAAGCAGTAAAGGTCACAGAGAGATATTCTCGAACAAATATTTAGATTTTTTAAACTTGAAACTTGCATTATTTTGAAACTGGAAAAATTACAGCATTGTCATCTATTTTAATACAAACATCAAAAATTCCCATATTTAACTTCAAAAATAATGGAGTTAAGATATCCCCAAGAGAAAAAAAGATTTAAGTTTAATATGTAAGAAAGAGAAAAGTTTTATTGCTCCATTAACTAATTTAGATTTTGTCCAATCTCTTATTCCTTTTTCTTATTCTATTATTAGGTCTACATGAAATCTGTAAATTCTATAAAAGGTATTTTATCAGAACGCTGTGGACTATAAGGAATTTAAAATATATCAGGGAACTATTTTACACCATTCCCTACGTAATTGGGATTCGATTAGACGCAAACTACCCTCACCAAAGGAGGAGTAGACTAAGCCGTGCAGTCTGCAATGGAATGAAGATAGTTCTAACACTCATAAATTTTGTTCCGAAACTATCGATCGATGAACTAATCTCTATCGTCATAATATTTTGCGAAGTAACCAAAATTACATAATTATCTAAATTTTAAAATTAATATGTAAAATGGTAAAGATGACACTAAATTATTGAATTATAAATTTAGCATTTACTCAAATTAAACCTAGAGCTGTTCATTCACTAAAACATAATTGGTTACAGTTTTTTATATGGCATTTATTGATAGATATAAGATTATTAATAGATAATGATTATATTAATTACACTTTTATAGTTCTGACACAAATGATAATTATAATGATCGAAAAAAGGAAAAGTAAGGTCACGCTAGGAAAGATCTGAAGCTCTAATAACATAAGAGTATAATAATTATTCTACGACGTAAATTTAACGATGACTACCAGGATCGTACGTGATCTGTCATGCCACATTTTACAAGCGTTTCAGCTTAGTTATTTAAAAGTATCACTTATGATAATTGTATTCAATACCATTAAAGATTCATAAAATTTCCATATCTTTATTATATTTGTTTGTAAAGCTATTTATTTATTTTGCTATATCACCGTGTACTGATAGAGTATATTTAAACCACTTCATGGATCGGTAGTTCTGCTTAAACAAAGCATAGTAGGATGTTCCTTTATGGGCGGGGCGAAAACGATGCACTGCGTAAACGCAACTGAAGCTATAGAAGTTAAAACAGGGTGGGGGAATTTTACAAAAGTGGGGAAGGATTCATTTTGCCTTTAATTAAAACATTTCCTTTACAAAGTTCTTAATTAGAAAACACAAATCACTGGCATTTAAGGTTTAAGGTTTTATTTTATTCTACAGCAAATAAGGTGTCAAAATTTATTGTGCCCCTAAAATTCCATTCGGTCGCAGCCGACCCAAATCTCTTTATCTCCGCATTAATCTTTTAAAACCCATAAAAACGAATCTTTGGATCTTACCAAATATTTTGTACAAAATTGATGGAGAGGCCATCAGTAATCTAAAGCTCAAATCTACGTGTGGCGATCAAAATTCTTAGAGATATATACGGTACAAGTAGGTGAATTATTTTCGCCTTCGTTATAGATAATTCTATTTTTTTTATAATTTGGAGCATAATTTCATAATAGTGATTATACTCAATTTTGTTTTATACAACACTTAAACAATGTCACATCAATTATAAACACTTAATAAATGTCGCAGCTTAGGAACAAAGACACTCAAAGTTTTCATTTCGATCTACACCTTCTTAGAAGTTCTAATAATAACTTGAGTACGCACATATATCACTACTGTACAACCTTTTAAAGTGTGAACCGATCAAGACCCTCACGTGGGCAGCTACGCATTTGGTATTCTTCCTATAAAAAATCATGGCACCCCGTTGTTTTAGAGGAAAAAAATAATGAAATATGCCTGTTTATAATGTTTTTATGTAAAACGTTGAGAGTTTTAAGTGCTGTATTTATAACGAACAACCCGCGGCGCGTAATAAAATTTAAGATCGAGTAAGTAACATTTGGATTTCAAATTGAAAAGTATTAATCTTAAAATAAATGTTAGTGTTCGGAAATTGATACGTAATTTATAAAATAAAACGTATGTATTATATATTTGCAGAGAAGTTAATTTTGGAACAAATTGCCCATACAAAAAAATAAGTTATGGTTACTATAACTATACTACCATGCTACCGGATTTGTGTGTCGATTGTCAAGTGTCGATTTAGCTGTGGACCGTAAACGCATCACATGCACACATCTAAATAAATACAAAAGTATGCTTCCGTTCTTGTGGCATTGAACTGCCAGCAATGTGAGACTTATACTCTTGGTCGGTCGGTAATTGATTGACTGAATGGCCCGAACACTACCTCTCTACAACTAGACCATCATTTGCAAGATTAGAAAAATCAGCAACAATAGAGTTGTAGAGAATAACCAATATGGAACTCCGACGAGGAACCATTTACAAGATACGAAGAGAGTGTTCTTTCAGAATAATCCAATTAGTCAGAATAGGGTGTATATGCAGTAGGATGGATCAAAGGCTTTGAGATTTCAAGTGAAACAGCTACACCATTGTTCTCGTGGGCCTCATCCATGTATTAGAAGATATCAGTCTACCGTTTTAGGCGGAACCCGTATCGTCGCACACTGAGGTTGTTATGGTGTTTTAAGTATGCTATGTGGTGTTTATAGAAATTGAACGGTAATTGTAATGATAATTAAATAATTAGGGCACTGGCGTCACATTCGAAAGTCCTTACCTGTATGGCTGGTATTCCGCCTGGGTCATGCTTATGTCAAGTCCGTGCAAAGTTCATAATATCTGTTTATTGGTAATGCGGACCTCCAACATAGAGATTCCTCTATATTCTGCTACTAAATGGTGATAACAATTAAACTTAACTTTAAAGAGTTTTCGTACATCAATTAGAGTAGAAATAAAGTGAAACAAAGCAGGTATATACGAGAATATGAAAGTACACAAAGAAATTAAATCATTTGAATAATAAACTTTTGATTGAGAAAATTTTGTTAATAGATTAATTTTCTCCCAGCATACGACTCAACGTATGCATTCAGCCGGCTAAAGATTTTCCATCGTTGAAGAAGTTCGTGTTAATATTTTCATTAACCAATAGTTAGTTTTAATATTTTAGGCTAAAATCTGTTAAATGGTTTCCTTCAGATAGCGAAATAATCATTTCGTGTATGTCAGGACTGGTAACGGAGAGTAATGCAGCAATCATGCTTTAAAGATGTGCATGCGTATTTACATACGGGTACACAAAAAGTATAGCTATCTAAAAAGTTTTATTGTGGCGTTTGAATGTCGCGAAAAATCCAGATATGCCTTTTTGTTTCTCGACCGAATGTTATAATTAGTTGTGGTTATTGATAGTTATAGTAGAATGAATCAATTCTGTTTGATTCATTTATAACTTCTATTGATTGTAAATTTAAACTGACTGTTTCAATCCTTGAGGTATTATCTATTATGTCTCAATGATTAGAATCGCAAAAGTATCAAGTATTGTGTCTAAGGATTATTTCTTTATTTATTAAATGGATTACCAACGCAAGATACCAGCATTTATATTTTATACTATACAAGAATAAGGTATTCTATGTAACTGTTCTTACAATTATAGGTAACCACAACATGCTTAAAAATGTGTAAATGAATATAAACTTAAAAAACAGGAATTCAAAAAATAATAAACAAGATTTTAAAAAAAATTATGAAATTGGTAATATTAATAAAAATTACGTTTAAATAAAAGTCAACTTGGGATAAACAATATTAAATATGAAATAAAATAAAACTATAATCGATTATCGAACAAAATAATAATAATTATCAATGGAATGTCTTGCCTATTCTTATTAAGAGAATGGTTCCTGAACTAATTTTAAAGTCTCGAGTCATGTGAGTAAACACGATGAAGACAGGCTACCGTAAAGACGCGGTTGACAAAAATACCAATAGGGTGCCGAACGATCTGTCTCTAACGGACGCTTCGCCTGTCATGGCCAATAACACATATCAATGTAGCGTGCATTTGCCCACGCCACTCCAAACACACTATTTTGGAACCACAAACTGTGGATATATTGTTCTTTGACGGTAGAAATTAATCATACTACTAAAAGAAGAAAGCTTTGTGCTGAGTGGTAATTTTGGTAAGGAAAAGCGAGTAACGTAATAGTAAATAAAGTAATTTAGTACATTGATTAAACAGTTAAATTATCAAAATAATTTATAATGTTATAATAATTACCAAAAGTAGTGTTTAATAATATGCTTTTATGTAAATAAAATAAAAATACATTGTATTACAATCAATCCATTGGATTTGTGTTCTCATCTACTAAAAAAAAAACTATTTTATTTCTCAGTCATCTATTTCAGTAATTAAATATTTAACTCCAAATGTACAAAGCGTTTATTTATTCCAAAGAGATTTAACTGGAATACACATATTAATTATCATAATCTTAATATTAGTTTTCACTGAATAGATAAACTGATATGAAATGAGTTTTTATTAATTGCAAAGTTTAAATAATCTCCCACCATGTCAAAACTAGTGTTTTATTATTTCATAAATTAAAACATTATAACCATTACTCAAATATTTAATTATCCGTGGTTATATCGATAATAATTTATTCATTTCATTGCTATTTAGTTGCACAACGAATGGACAGGTTTATTATCTCCAACCAGATATTTTAACGAACTCAAGATATGTCTAAAATAAAAGCGGAACATGTTGGAACATTTTTTTGTTCATCCGACACGCCATTTAAGTCACAATCGTAAATTTTATTGAAATGTCGCAACAGCGATCGCCGCACGAGATGTCTTGTCTTCGGGGACGAATTTATGCGTAAATCGTAAACAAATTGACGTGTTCGGAAACATTCTGTGAAGGGAGGCTCTGCTTGACGATTTGACACTTATTTTGAGCCTTTTTTTAATATTTTCCAAACAATTTGCTTAACAAAAGAATGCTCATGAATGTTAACTTTATCATTTACTTTAATTTAATGCATACAAAAACAAACTAATAAAAATTGGGTAAATTGGATTTAATGTTTTCTTTGTTGTTTTGAAATGTCACTTTGCTGCATTGGCAAGCTCGTACGGCTTCGTAAGTCGTACAATATCAGATAACACAATAGCCCGTAAAATCTTTTTATTTGAAGTTTCTTCGTTTCTGTAATCTGTTGACATTTTTCATTGTGAGAGTATCATTTGTTTCATTGGAAACAGAACATTTTCTACAAAAACATTCGATTATGTCATGGCAATACATTTAACACAAGTTGTAAATAATTTATCTTTTAAAGTCTAGAATATAGTAATATCTCTCATAAGAGCTTATATATTAATGTTTTTACACACATATATATATATATATATATATATATATATATATATATATATATATATTTGTGAAAAATTTAAAGGAGACCAAGATACGTAGGTTTAATTTTGTATACTCAATCAAATATAAATTTTCATAAATGTGCTTAACGTCTAAGATGCCTGCAGCGCTAATGCCACGGAATGGATTCCTGATGCTAAATGTTGCCATCTAAACAGCTATCAGCCATGTTTTACACGAGCCACACCAGGTGTTCCAACATGTTTATTTCTAATCGGCTCTTAAATATCGTTATTTTTGGTTCAGAATCGTATTCGGATATATTTCTTGACTTATATCTGGACCTTTCTTGTTAAATTTCCGTTAATGGTTTTCCACAATTTTAAATCTACATCCGATTACGACCGCTCCGAAGTAGATAGTTTACGCTGTTGATTAAATACGTACCTAAGTATGTTTATGGTAAGCAAAACTCACAACAATAATACATCTCGAACGATCGCGTTTCTTTTTTTGACCATTCGAGGATCTTTCTTATTATCTGATGTCGTAACTAGTATCGGAGTTATCTGGCTTCATCAGACATCCGTTATCCTGTTCTTTCTTATCTACTCAGCAAATAAAAAGCTTTTACTCCGATCATCGCGTTCTTTGACTGGAATACCGACTCATTTTTTTTGTAGCCAATGCCTCGTTTATCGCACGTGACTTGATAATTCTTTTATCCCTGACACTTTGTTTCCACATAAATTACACGACCGTTCCGCTACTGAGTATCTCTCAGACTAGTATAGCAGTGGAGGGCTGGTGGGTTCCTATCTTTTTTTCAGTTTCGTTTTGCATTCCGCCAGCTGTGTTTGCTCATTGTCTGTTCGCCTTAAATTAAAAAAAAGATTTTGTTTTTATTTGAGCTGTCTTCCTCGCCCACGACTTTATGTGACGTTAAGTTCGGAATGAAGAGTTTTTATTGTTCCTGCGTCCAACGTTTACGCAATGTTGCATAAATTAATTTTGCGCAACGATTTATCGTATTCGTGCTTATTTCATTAATTCTATTCTTAAATAATTAAGGTTACGGACAAGTACATAGTTTACACTTTATGGTTAATAATTTCAACAATTCCATAGATACCGTCATGGATATACAGTTGCGGAATTAAGAATAATTTGCTTAAATTATATGGAATCGCTTTATGTCTTAAATCTATGATCACTGCAATAAACTTCAAATAAATTCGAAAATATAGCTGCAGCGTGTTTCTACCAATGTTATTTTATCGTTTTTAAAAGTATAAACACGTTAGTGTCGTATATTGATATCCGAATGCAGTCCCTTTGTAACAAGACCTTCTAAAAGTTAACGGTTCTATTTCTTAGGAAGTCATGAGTAAATTTAATTGCGTAGCGGTGCACATAAGTCTACTTCGTCAGGCATGTACGACGCAGTGTTCGAGTACGCGGTCTGTGAACAAATCAAGTTCTCTCAACGCTCGGTAATATTTCTTTGTAATTAAGTTATTTTCCCGTGATAATCTATACATTTGAACTATCGATGGAATAAATAAATTTATTACTTCTAAAACATTTTCTGTTAAGATAACAGCCCATATTTTATTTTATTTGGTACCTTGTACTACCTTTCTTGCTATGATAAGATTAATTTAAAATTAACATTTAAGTAATAAAGTCTTTTCAAACAAAACTATTTACTATATGCCACAATATGAAGTTAAATTAAGGTTAAGAATTATTTTGTGACTAGGTGAGTATTATTTTTAGTATGGATCATGTATGAATTATAAGATATTGTACATCTAAGATATTATTATCACATTTGGTTCCCTATTATATTTTTATATGTTATTACAAAATTTGTGATTAAGGGATGTAAAAATTTTAAGAAGTTTAAACAACTTTTTTTTATTATTTCAAAAACAGGTGCGTTGGCTTTGCGAAAACGTTTCACGTGTTCTTAAAGAAAGGATAACGTGTTATTGTTTTCTAGAATATGTCAGAAATATAAGACAATGTTTATGTAAAAGTTTATTATTAATTACTTAATTATGCACTATTGGTTACTTATGTAAAATAGATCATATACATTTATTTAAAGATACGACATGATCCAAGAGAATGAATATATTAGCTAGAACTTCCTCACACTCCGTTCTCCTCCATACACGAAAACAAGCTCGTTTTTTCTGTCTATGTATATGCCAGCCCACATCATACAGAAGCCGTCACCACAGTAATTCAGCACCTATAAATATCAAGGAGCTCACGATAGTACAGAGTGGGACGACAACTTTAGAAGGCGCAATTTCGGCCTTACATGGGATATTGTTCTCATCTTTCGGCCGGAGTACCCCAGTACCAGCTCCTTCTATTTGACCGCAATCAACGAAGAGAGGCTGGCTCGAATAATCAACTACCAAGACTTTCCAAACGGTTTGTTTCACTGGCTTTGCGAAGAGATGTTGCAACTCTTTGCATTTTTGCCGTAGCTACCAAAACGGAAATGTTCTTAGGAATTGTAAAAAAAATCTTAGGTATGAATTCCAGCAGCTGAGTGTATACATCGTAATTCGCGAAATAATACAAAATATCATCGTCATCATCTCAATGGTTCGCAGCGCATTTGTGACTCCTCTGGTTTTGCGGATTTTCATTCGAGGCGGTCATCACATAATATCAGGTGTTTCTTTACCAAATATTTTATTTATATTACATAAAAATTCACTAGTTTTTTATTATCGGGTTAGTCATAGTTAAAAAAATATCAGAGTGTGCAACTAACGAGGTGATTCGATGTAGTTGCTCGCAAGTATATTTACATTATTTTCAAATTTGTGTACTTTCTAAATGTATGTACATAAATATTCTAAAATGAGAACGTAATAAGAACTCATTATTAAAAAAAATTACACGTAAAGTAAATTCTGGAGATTATCTGTTCATTCCAGAGAGGGACACACTTGTAGATAGCTTGATATATATTCTATAGTCATTCGTCTCTTCGATACCTCTTACTCCTTCGATAGGCTATCGTTTAACTTCACCCATGCCCTTTCTAAACTTTCTAATTACTCCACTTCTGCGATTATAACATTGTCTGTTTGTCCCGATCTAACGTAACGGTTGTATGAGTTCACTGAACCTTCTTTTCCACCTCGATCAATGCTTTGTGTGAGCGGTAATCGTCTTTACATATGTGTAATAATCGAATGACTTGGTTACGGTCTGTAACGACTTCCAAAGTAGAGACATCACCGACATACTAATTTCATATCCTGCTTATATAATACCCTATACAACAGACCTGTTTTTTTATTTATTTGGACATAATTTATGTAAAATTTACGATGCAGAGTTTGAAATTATTTTAAATTTAAAAGTATATCTTACAGTGCAACCGTAAGTTATATTTTTTTACTAACAAGTATATTTTCGAAGAAAATATGCGTGACATAAATGTACCAGCGGTCAATTCTTTTCATGTGACATAAATTTGCCGCCAATAAAGAAAGGAAAAGATATTTGTACGAAAGTACCCTGAAACCATTTTGCAAACATTTCGTGAACATCCGTACCATTCTATTGATACACAGCGGAAATCGCCGTAATTGAAATTGGCTACGTACGTAACAATATCAAGCGAACCCACAAATAAAATGTACCCGACAACTTTCTATTCTATTGCCAACAGGCATGTCCTAGGATCATTTCAATAAAAGTTATTGTATTGAAAACTGACAATGGATGGCACAGGAAGTGTAAGCTGTGCATTGAGGCAAGTGGACTGTTTATAATTTGTGCATTGTATACTTCTAATGGAACGCGACCAGCACCCGCTATGCCTTTGTATGCGGTTGCGAGCTCAGGACACCTCCTTCTAATTGACTTTTTATATCATTCAATATTGAAGCCAAACGATTATGGGTAACAATCCACGTGGCGATGACGGTGATACTGACACCTGGATTAGTGAATGCGCAAAGATCCTTTTTGCTTTTAAATTTACAATCTTCTACCGATTATAATAATGCATAAAAATAAAGACACTTATTTATTGATATTATCATTACTGATGCAATTGTTTTATATTTTACTATTTTTTATAGAGCTGAGTAAAAAAAAGGCTTTTTTATTAATCTTTTGTATTTTTTGTTATGATTAAGTTAATAAAACCAAATGAGAAATATTAGAAATGTATTAATAGTTGTAAATAAATTATTGCCAATGGCGGTAAATTTTCTGGTTTTCCAATAACGCATTACAATTTACGTTTCCATTTTAAAAGTAATTAAAGATATTCTAGTGCGAGTCGAATCTCGCGCGATGAGTGCACTACTGAAATTTCAAGGGAGGAAGTTGAACACTTCAAATTAGTGCTTTTAATGCTCAGGTCTACGTAATATTCACAGCACTCTTAATAACGGTTTATATTCATTACAGCACCGAGATTTATTGACTTATGGACTAAAATTGTCTGAACTGACATAATTTTTATACCGTTAGCATTTTAAAGTGCGAAAAGGGTCTTAATTAAACATTTAAAAATAATGTTGATTTTACACTAATCGTCATTTATTCTGGAGCTAATTATTGTTGTTTATTTTCTTCCACACTGGTTATCTGTTCTATAAGCTACATGGCCGATCCATGCTACGTCAGCTTACTAATCCTTTGAGCTATGTCGGTTACCTTAATGCTTTTACAGATATTTACTGTTTTGTTTTTACTCGATTCAACAGACAATCGTCGAGCATAGCTGTCCCTATAGCTTGTTGAGTAACTTTGAGCTTTCTTATACAGCCAGCAGTGAAGGACGTCTCAGATGCCTAGATCGTCACTGCCAACACGCACTGATTAAGAGTTATCTTAGCATTGCGGTAAATTTGATGTACCACAGTTTCATTCGCGTTTCTCATTCAAGTTGAATCTGTCGATGTCGTCGCGTCGAAGATCGAAGTTGGGCTTACCTAATCTTCATCTAAATCTAGAGCAAATAGCTCTAATCCAGCTATTTTCCCAAGATGAACATTCTCGACTACTACTTTGAGCGTAGTACTCACAACAACAACCGGTATAGGTGTGAGCTGGGCGTTAGACATGATCTTCGTCTTGGCCACGTTTATCTTAGGTTTGGGAAACACTGTTGAGGCCATTGAACATACACTTATCAAAAATGTTTGCATTCACTTGGAAAACTCAAGATAATTTTTGGTTTTAAAAGCTTTGTAATAATTCTATCTTGTTATGCAATTATTTGGGTTACAAAATAAAGTAATATTATTTTGTATTTTTAAATAAAATTCAAACAACACAAACTACAATTACAATTACAAAAACAAAGTCGAACAATCTTATAAAACAATGATAAAAAAGACGATTTAACTAAAATAAACCATTATTTATAACCATATAACCATATTTTTTTAACAAATTAATACAAAATAACTCTAGCTCTAGCTGAAATATATGCGCAAATACTCCTGGGAATGCTGAAGATCAAGTTATCTAGTAAATCTTACGGTAGCCTGTCCCAAGCTTCTCCGATCTCTGACAGGGTATGTGTGGCAGTGGCAGTTTTTTCGAGTCCCCAGGCTTTCTTCAGACACGGACATATTGATTATCTGTGTAAGTACTAATTCAGGTTTCGTCAACGGAAAGGCAATTTTCCCAGATGTTTTCATCCTCATCTTCTTTACTTTGACGCTGCCTCAAATTGTTATCTACGTTGTCTACTTAGCCGTGTAATCAGTGTTGTTCTCCAGGACCCCATTGCTCGTAATCCTAACTGGTGTAAGCTTTTCAAATGGTTCAAATGCTAATTTCACGTCCGATGGCGGCTTGCAATTTTGACCTTATTGGAGTTTTAATGAAATATTTTTAAAAAGAGGAATAACCGTGATGACGCTATTAATGTCAATACCGTAGCCATTCCAGTTCAGCAGTTTGACATTATCTTCCACTGCAGCGGTGAAGAGTTTCGGGTATATGGCATCCTGTTTAACACCTTTCTGCAGCTGGATAGGTTTCTTATTGCTGGACTGTATTCGAATAGACTTATATTATACGTACTAGTATTGTACTACGTATTGCTTTACAGTCATCCTGATATATCGATAGTCAATTTGGCACCGCTGAAGAGATTAAAGCACCGCCCGAATTACGATGGAACTAAGGGCTTTCTCATAGTTCACATACGCTAAACATAGAGGCAGATTATATTCTGTGGTCTATCATGTGATCTGCTGAAAAGCATGTACGTGGTGGCTCTTGCAAATTTTTCTCCCACAGTATGAACAGTTTCTAGTTATTGGAAGCTTTCGGGATTACTGATAGGGACAGGAGACGTACAGAACGTGGACTTCACCAGATGAGACCTTAGAAACTTAATTTTAAGGTTCAACGTGACTTACCATTCGATGACCAGCAAGATTTCACCCTCTTGATCACAGATACATAATTGTACAGTTGCCATTTGATGATAAAGTCAATATCATTTTTGGTTGAATTATCGGGGTTAATCCAGGTCCACTTTCTGTGGGTTTATCGTCTTTCCTTTTGCCTAATCATGCGTTAAATTCTCCCAATAAACGTGAAATGAGTTTTAAAGGAATGCATGACTCGTAATATGTCGTCATATATTGGTATCACCTCATCACCCGGGTGTGTCCACGTTGTTGTATTGACCTATGTAACCTTCAGCGAATACCACTTGGTTACTCTGGGTATAAAGGAGGCAACGCGCGGCGACACACCTTCGATTTTAACAATATTTGATTTTAATAATATAATTTTAATATATAATTATAATATTTAATTTATTTAATATTTAACGAGGGACTTGAAAATAAATGCGACATCCCTTTATACAGTTCACCCTCTTATAGGTAAAACACCGCTATCAGCCGTTCCAGCCGGGGATTCTTCGCACCTTTGCCCTGCCGTTACCAGACCGCTGGCCGCTACCAGTGCCACAAATAGCAGGGCCGGGACTAGAGACCGCACACTATTAGGTCTATTCGTTATGGGGGGCCATAGTTGCCATACCCGCCAATAGGGTTGGCAACCGCAGTTTTTCAAACACATTGCTCCTGAATTCAGATATGGTTATTCTGGCATTTATCGGTGGCCACTAGTTGTTTGTGGCGTTTCCTCTAGACGCCTCTTACGACACCCACGGGTTGATAGGGTGGCTTATTTTAATACCAAAACCGTAAAGCAAATGCAATCGCATAGGTCTTTAAAAGTATAATTTAGGATTTATTAAAGTTACAAGCACACGAGACAAATTCGTCTCCCTTCGGGAACCCGTGCATTCTGATCTCTCGCCTTGAATTTCTGTCAGCCATCTCTTCCATCTCTTCTCCCAACTCGACTTACGACAGGGGGAACTCACCCCCGACCATCTTGCGGTGTAAGAGCTCCATGTCCGATTTCTGCAGACGTCAGTGCGCAAAGCACTTCTCTCCCTAGATATCCAGGGGTCGAGTGGGCTGTGTGTATGTATATCTCCAATTGTGCTGAGAACGTGTGCTAGAGTTGACCAGTTCTTAGAAGTCTTTTTCGGGATTGTTCAGATCCGTCCAGCTACCTTCCTATTGCTATTATGCCCTTGTTCGCGAAAATAATGTAATCCATTGTTAGCTCATGAGTTAACTAGAAGAATACGAGCTGATTAACTACTGCCAATACGGGTTCCGTTGGAGTCGCTCAGTTGGTGACTTTCTGGTCTACTTGATTTATCGATAGGCGTAGGCGGCGAGTCCAAGGGAGATGCGTTGGCGGTTAGTCTGGACACAGCGAAGGCCTTTGATTTGTTTTGGCACAAAGCGCTTCCTTCCTATAGGCTTCCCTAGAAATTATGCAAGTGGGTCACCAGTTTTGTCTCGAACCGTAGCATCGAAGCGTATCAACGTCGTAGTCAACGAATGTAAACAAGTAAATGCTGATGTTCCACAAGGCTCTGTGCTATCTCCTACCTTGTTTCTTCTGCATATCAATGACATGTTGCAAATTATTAACATTCATTGCTATGCGGATGACAGCACAGGGGATGCGTTATACACTGGACGCGCTAATATTTGTCGAAAAATGCTAATGAGTGCTAGAATAAACTTGTGTCCGAAGTCGAGACTTTGTTTGCGCGCTTATCGCTAAAAAGAATCCTTTGTCGTTCTCTCCTTATTTTGAAAACACTCCCAGTGCTATCTTATCTAGTATCGGAATCTGAGGCGTTGACATATCGAGCTACGTTCAGTTCCACGGTCACTTGTTGGGTACAGCCAAATTAGCCTTTAAAAAACTGGGCATGCTTAATAGAGCGAGACAGAGTTTTATGTCGGCCCACTTTGTGCAACTTTACAAAGCGCAAGTTCGGCCTCATTTGGTACTTTCTGATCAGCTAGATTCATCATGGCGTTGCGAAGAGATGTACTCTGTACATTTTTAATAAAATTTACCATATGGATTTTCATCATTTCGATGGTTGGCAATCCATCACTGTGCGCTTCACAAGTTTCCTGCCAATATAATAAGAATAAGCTGTCGCCAGCGGTGTTTCCGAACTGATACGACTTAGGGACCTTCAAGAAAAGAAGTTCGGCAACATATTAACGACTCCTTTGGTATTGCTGATGTTAATTTTTTCCATAAAAAAAGAGAGTAGTTCTACACTGCAATGTCCAAAAAGTGATTGGCACGTCAATATTTCTTTACAAATGCTTATGGGATCTACAGCCTATGTGGATAGTTGCAATATTTTGTCTTTGTTGGTAGTACCCGTTACTATTAAGTACGCTGAGAGCTGGTGTTAATATACCCTGTGTATTTCACACATGATATCAACGTTAATGTGTAGGTTATCATCATTTTCTAATCCATTTAAGTATTTCAATGGAATTTTCCACTAATTAGAAACAAAATGAACCTTTAAAATCATTTGTTTTGCTAATTTGGACATGCTTTTATTTCTTCGGATTGTCTAAGCATCGGTAATTAGAGTCATAAACTGTGACTATTTCACCATCTTACTCTATTTCACCACCTTACAAACAAATAATTAGTCTTTAATATGGTGTATGTAATGTATTACTCACATGTAATAAATGACATGGTAGAACCACCGATGTGTACATACCTTTCGGAAACAGGCAGATCTTTAGTATAATTAGATAGTAGGTCGCTATGAAAGCAAAGAGGTAAAATTATAATGATTAAGTTTTATCTTCATGATATATTCATCAAGTCACATCGTCTAAGGTGGGCAGGACACGTTGAGAGGATGGAAGACCATAGGGTACCCAAGGGAGTTAGTAAGTGGAAGCCGCAACAAAAAAAACTAGGGACAGCCGAAGCATAAGAGGGAGCCCGAAGATGAGATGGTGCGACAGTTTTGAGGAAGATCATTGGAAAATTTGCCGCCTGGATAAGGAAAGTCAAAGATCTGAACTCATGGCAAACACTCTTGAAGTCGCCAAGACCCATAGAGGGTTGTAGCGTCGAAGAAAGTAAGAAAATAAAGTAAGAAGCTTTATCTATTATTGCACACTGCCTTGTAGGATAGAAGTTAAGCTGTTTATTAGAATAATATTACATTTGTGAACTCGATTAAAATGTTTAATTTGTATCCTGGTCACGAAACACGTAAGCTTTAACAGACTCAAGTGCACTCTTGAATATGTAATGATAGCACTTTGTAAGTCGCAAGGTTAATACTGAGAACAATAGGTACTAAGTAACACTTTCCGTGTACTATTAGCCGCTACATCTTTTCAATAATTCGTAACGTGTAAATGTTTTGTTTGTTGAAGTTTGAATATACATTATTCTGATGTAAAATTTTAGTAACTTTTAATAAATTTCATCATCATCTAGGCCAGTTTAATTATAAGTAAATATGGACAAACAATATAACGTCCTTAATTTTAATTTATCTTAAAATTCAGTTTATTTCTTTGTTCGAAAAATAATATAACAACATAGTTTCTGTATATAAAATAGTGCATTTGGGCTAAATTAAAGTCCACTATTTAGTTTCCATTGCATTTACATCTTTTTCTTTGCATATTGTAAGCTTATAGCGTTCATTGTAAACTATGACGTCACTGAGATGCGGCCATTTGTCAGGCTGAGCCGACACTGCATTGAACCCGCCTTATCTAAGAAAGCTGGCTTTAGTCCCGTATCGTATCAAACTGAATAACCTGACTCGATATGGCTCCGAGCGAACTGCAGCGCTGTAGCGCTATATGGATTTATTGGCTGGAATATAAATGGATCCCGGTTGAAGCCCAGTCGAGGCTGAATATATTCGTCTCGTTACGTTATATTGTTGTAATACTTTGTTCAGAGATTGATATAGTTCTCATTTGACATTGAACGAGCTGCAGTACTGCACTCAAAACATTTGAGTTTTATAATAATATATTTTATAGAAATAGTGTATTATAGTAGTAGTATATTAACTTGTAACATATTTTAACAATTTAATTCGATTAAGTGTAAATCGTCCGCATCAACAATCCGAGTTCCAACTCAAAATCCGAAATTAAAAAAAAAAAAAATTGTTGTTAGAAGATATTAATATTACTGCTGGAGTGCTATTATTTTTTGTTTCTATGTCATCATTAGTATCTTAACCAAAGATTGCCACAACACAATTCTCCTTATTCCATTTTATTCCGATAGAGTATTTATATAAATACTTTTTTCGACTACATTACACCGTTAGCGGGAGGAAGCTTTTGCTTCTTAACACAAAGCTCAACAAACTGGCTTTATATTAAGGATTGTCGTGACCATAAGGAAATTTAAAATCATTAGCGATTTATTTATCCCGAGGATGCTCCCGTTGTTCGGCTAGTGTTCTAAGATATGTACAAAGCTACGTCGCATTGCGTAGTCCGTATGGGAATTTATCCATACAAACTTCACTCGCAAAGCCAGCTTAGTAAGTACGTATGTGCTATTAACCCAGATAAGTAGTAGAGTAGGTACATTATGTAGGTATAATGTTAGTCGGTAGCGAAAAGCGTTTACTTAGCCGCTTTTGTTTTTGCTGAATTAAGTAGTATTTATGCTCTAAGTGGGTAGTCAAACTAAACAAGTAGATAACAATAATGTTTCTTAGCATCTCCACGGACTCCTGTATTGTTTTTGTTTGTAATTCCCTTGTTTGATTTTGCATTTGTTAGTTTTTAATAAGATATAAAAGTGTTTAATGTTAAATTTGTCTTCTATTATAACTTTACGACATTCACTCAATTAACTTTGGTTTATAAACGAATTAACTAAAGTATTTTGTCATGTTTTTATTTTAATATAACACCAAGATATTTTAATATGATTTTTTAATTACAACAGTCTAGGGTAATATTTTTTGAAGTATTATTACACAGAACGTAAACTCTGACAAGGTTTTGTTTGTTAAATGTATGAATTTCTACAGTAAAAGGGAGAATATTTAAAAAATATGAAGGAAAGAAATTTACTAGCTTTATCAGAAAGATCTTTTTCATTTCATAGCAAATCTTTGAAGCAAATATCATTGCCTAGTCGTGTCCGGAAGGGTGCACCATACTTATTGCTCTATATACACTTTTCTGAAGTCTATTACAAACCTCTCACCTTCAACAATTTATTGTCATTTATTATTTTTAATGGAGTTTTATTATTACACCAGAGATTTCGACTCTGGGGTATTCTAATTAGAAAGTACGCAAATAAGAGCCTATTATGCTTACAAATGGATTTCAGTGATGCGGGCGTGACCAAGTAACAAACCCGACCGGACGGTAGCTTCACTAAGTAAATTGGATGACGATCGAAGCGTGACACTTTTATTGCCCGTTAAAAAAAATTAACCCTTCCCTTAGGTAATTTTAGGTAATTCTTTATACATAAATGGATTTATTCTATTTTCGTTCTTCTACCATATTTTGTATTATAATAAAATAAGAGTACTTATTTATTTAAAAGATTCAAGGTTGATGATTGGTGCTTAATATTCTACTTTTATATTTGCCATTTCTTTGATAGCGTCTAGTATATTTGGCGTTACGATGATGAGTTCGCACGATAGGGGATAGAAATACGCGCTCGTAGAAAATTGGCATGATACTTAATTATTTATATTTATGAAAATACGAATATTAAATTTAAAAAAGTAATTAAATATAATAAGTTATAAATAATTTTTAATTTTTAAATCTAATTTTATTTTTCAATCCTAGTCACAGGGTTCCTAGGTGTTTGTTGTCCTATTATCATAGTCAGCCCGGAGCAGCTTAAAATTATTTATAACTTATTATATTTAATTACTCAGAAGTAATCTTGAGATAGTGCTGCATAATGGTACGTTTGATTATTATTATTACTTACAGGATCCCAAGCCGATCGTAGCACTTAGCCTCCTTACAAATGATTTAATCAAATTGACCAAAAAACGTAGTAATTTTAAGATGGTTTTTTAATTTTGATAGTTTCGCCAATCATCTCAGGTAGGAATCAGCTAGAGTTGTAGGTTATCAATGTATAAGGTAATATGTAATGATGTAAAGATAGGGTCGATCTAAGGTATGAAGAGAGACTAAAAAAGACTTCTTAGAGCGTCGTCGCTTCAGATATATTCTTGAAGCGGTCTATTCTCTAGTATATGACTTCTATATTGCGTATTTGTTTATATAGCAACAACATATGCTACCGTGAGCAGGTTAATATATGAGTACACTTCCCATCCGGTAGACTGTTTAGTGACCTTAACATACATGAAATTTATTTAATAAATATATCATACTAAAAGTATTTTTATGGACAAATGGAAAATCCGTTCTAGTGGTTTTTATAAAGTATGTCGAGGAAACATTTTGTCATGTTATACAAGTGATTACTTTTCTCATAAAATCAAGTATAAAGTACAAAGAGTGCTTCTGAGATTTATCGCAAGGCAAGTGGGGCGGGTGTACCATCACAGTAAATATCCGTCTTGCGCTTCCACTTCCTCTGAACTCTTGTCTATTGATTTATAGCAGGGGTTTTAAAAGCTAACTTTTTATAAAGCAACTCCGGACCAGTTGTTTCCAACTGTCTGCGGCATCTGGCTTCTTTAGCTCAGTTTTTACTTGCCGTTTTCCACAACTTTGTTACATTAAACTTTTCGTCTAAAATTATGTCAAAGAGGGTCACCTTATGTCTTTGCAATATCTTTTATAGTAAACTTATATTTAAATTTAACTATTTTTTGATTAATCCAATCATTAATGATTAATATTTTTCATTGGACTTTTTACAGGGTTTTTATAGGATAGCAGCTTAGTAGCTTCAATTATCCTTGTTAGTATTTAATATCTTAATTTAAAATTTCTAATAATATTTTATGTATGGCAAACATGATACACAAATAAACCAATCTGCGTTGTGGAATTGAAATTAACCACTGATTAATTATGGACCCACCTACGTTTCCTGGGATGGCTCCCACAATGCAGTGTCAGTAAGGCGGGTTGTTTACAGATAGAGGTAGTTTTATTTTTATTTATGTTTATTTTTTTATACTTTTTTGGTTCGTTTTTTTTTACTTATGCATATTTTCTTAAATTGATTGTGTTCATAATTTTTATAAATTAGGCTTTATAAACCAATGTACATATCTGTAGTTTATTTCCACAACATGACACTGAAAACACTCATTTCATATTGCACTGCATATTTCAAAACTCAAAAATATCGCATAAGTAGTAGTAGTGGTAGGCATCGGAATTTTAACTCTTTGTATAACTTCTTAGCTTATTTAATTGACCATAAATTAAGGTTAACGTAACCAGTTCACGCCATTACGCTACGCTTTCTCCTCTAGTAGAGCTGTTGTATCTTTGTCGACTACATCGTCAATTTACGGAGATAATATTACCCCCGTAAATTGAAGATTAGCAAAAAGCTAATTTATTTTATACCACTTTCTTTCAGTACTATTGTTTGGTTTCAACCACGATCACGATATATTTTTTTTTATGTTTGTCCGTTTATATTGCAAAAATTAGGGGTAAGCATTAAACCATATTTATCAGAAATCTTATTTATTTACAAAGCTTAAAATAACAAATGACAATATTTCATATTATTGGGTATTCATTCATTCATTGTTTATTACTTTGTAAACTAGGGAGAAATATGCTCTTGTTATACCATATACGTTGGTCTTCTCTGGTCTATCCGTTTCACTCACTTTAACACAGCGTACACCGTGCAATTTTATTGTACCACTTTAATTTTAAGAATTTATCAATTTTAAAATTATGCCTAGCCATAATATATCGAGCTTGTATCCGACGGATGAATTATGATATTTTGATCGGCTACAGTAACTCCGCCGCCTCAATTTGACACAACGATAAAACATAGAAACTAATTTGTGTTCTAAAATTACATATATGATATCATATCTTACTGGTAGGACTACAACATTCAATTTAATATTGTATATGGTAATAAAGCCTACTTATTAAGATTTCGTTTATACTTAAATTCCGATTTTATCTCTTCACCTTTTCATTGAGTCACAAGAGCGATGTGTAATTTTTATAACCACCTACTATGGGAAATACTAAACTTACGAGACATTTTCCAAAGATGATCTAGAAACGATAAAAGAAATTCACTCGTCTGACACTAAGTAAGATCTTTTCGGTTTCGTTTTACATCTAAACGATATCCAAGTAACAAGATGAAATCACAATAAGAGGCTGACATGAAGTATATCGCATGAATGATATTCACCACTGGCACACACTTTTATAGCTCACGGGTTTGGTAGAACAGTTAAGGGGAAGAGTGGTTATCCCTAAAACTACAGCAGAACACTTATTAATATTTCAGTTTAATATTTATCAGCCCTAGAGATGATTGGTGTGATTAAAAAAAAATTACATTTACGTATCTGTACAATAGCTTATTAAATATTAAATTTGAACTATATTTTATATACTCGAATAATGTTAGTCAATTATCTTCTTTCAACATCCGTACAATCATAACTATTCTAATAATATTTGAACATTCCATTCCACTTAAAATCCTCTTTGTTAATAAGATGTTAAAAATAAGCATCTGGGGACTATAATAATAAAATAAATTACTACTCACTAAATACTAACGCTTGCGTGCAAGTCTAAATCACTGCGAGGAAAATAATACCTATTTACATACTCGCTGTTCTCACTAACGATTCAGCTTCCGTACACATCGTAACGGCAGTAGCCTTCTAAATACTGTTCTGCGACACTTAAATGTGCCAGTTTCTAAGATTATAATCTTAACAAGTCCAATTGCAATCGATGGAGCCAATATACTTTTATTTGATCTTATTTCGACGTTAGTTCTGTTGGGTATTTACGGTAATACTGTTTAAGTGACTATTCTACTCGGTTTATTTTAACTCTAATTCTACCATACATACATATAATATATATAAACATTTGGAGTGACCACTATCCGTGAGCTTTTATTTTTACATACAGTTTTAAAATAACATTGTGTTTATCTTATGACAAAGATCTATTGTTGTCCACACGTAGAAAAGCCATCGTTTGCAGTAGTAGACTTATTTTTAATCATTCCTGTGTTAATAAATATTTTTGTTACCTTGGTCCCTTTTTCTATAACAAAATTATTCAAATTATGGAAATTTATTCACTGAAAAATAGACTGTACAATTAAATTGTTTTTATATCTATACAAATCAAAGAAACTGAAGCTTTGCTTATTATAAATTAAAACATACACACCCTCTTATCATAGTACACACATTCATTTAAGATACACAGATAAAGAAACATATTTTCTTACCATATATTATTTGTTTAAACCTCATCTTGCTACAATTTATACTATCTTGTTACATATACTAAGGAAGAGCACTGAGGTCTGAAATACAGATATGTATACGTCTTATTTAGATCAGACCCGGATGTCTTAAATTACTTAAGAAATAAATACAGATCATATTTCAGGTATTTTTATATAAGGATTATATACAATTGCGCTGACAACCTTTGGTCTTTCACTATTCTGCCGCATCCCAATTTAGGAATTTAAACAGTAAGTAAATATCCCTTATCTTAAAATATTGACTCATAACAAGGTAAGTATATCATACGTATGTAGATTACACCTTAATCCAGTTGAGAATTTCTAAGGAGTCATTTACATTTTGAATCGAAATGCGCCGCCTTAACAAGACTAGTGTAAAACGTACGCTAGGAAGGATTACCTCACTTTACTCGCGCGATGCTCTCCTGTTTACCCTAGGGAACGAGGAGCATTTATGGTGTTTGTGTCCCGCTCGTGTAATTCTTTCAGCTTGTTTACCTTGGATTAAACTCATGTCTCTGCTTTTAGCGCTACTGTTTGCTTGCCGCCTATATAAATATTTTTAAGAGAATTCGGCCTTTCACTTCCACGGTTTTGAACTCTTTAATTGCTCTTATTTTAAACTTTAGATATATTGCTCGGACAAAATTTGTCTCGCCCCGATCGTAAATAAACTCGTAAACTGCCTGTGTGTTCCAGATAAGTTTTAGAAATAAGAGTGGTAAATGATAAGCTCATCTAAATATAAATTGTGTTTCAATTTGATACGGGTTTTGCGGCTTCATATAAAATGTTCATCGTGATTGGAGTGTTCCGCTCATCTGCACATATGAACTAACCATACCCGCAATGTTTACGTTTTGAATCGACAGCAAAAGTCATAGTAGTTATCACAGATGAGATTTATGTACTGATTGATTTCTGTGCAAAGAAGCGTTTACATATATTAAATGTGAAAGGAACATGTAATAAATATTATTTACTATAACGACTTATTACAAGCCACAACAACTTTCAATGCTTCACAGAATACAACCAATTGTTAAGGCTGATATTCCAATACACGAATACAAATAAATTGATCGCATCTAGGCATATAGTAAGCGAAATAAACGGCACGTCACAACTTGAATCAGATACATAGCGAAACATAACCATTGGGATGTCCTCCTTACGCCTTCGTTGTTCCTACAATTGCATGCTAGTGGTTGCGGATAATTTTCGCATTGCGGCTATCGGGTTTGGTGTCGATAACGCTTTGTAACGGTCTCTTTGTATCGGAATTGCATTCTACTAGTTTTCCGTCAATTTAAATCTGCTCTGATATAGAAATTTGTTAGGTAATATTAATTTACATTTATCGCAAAATAAATAGAACTGTATTTCTTTTTCTATCCAATATATAAATAAGACTTGCTTCAGCTATTGGAATATAGTAAGATAAATCATCTTGTTATTTTATTCTCTAACTAAATTTGAAATCATAGAGCCGCTCACGGTCAACGAATCATAGATTTGATTGATTATCCCAATTCAAACATGCTTCGTTAGCAACCGCATCCATGCGCACATCTGTCGCATGGTCCACGTAACTTCTGAGACTTACAAAAACCGACGAGGCATACTAGAGAGAGACAACAATATCGAAAAATAATCCTTGGTGTGAGTGAGACAGTGTTGAATAAATTCATCCATAAAGAAGACACGGCTGCCTTTCAAGTTCGATGGATTTGGAAGGAATTTGAGTACAATTTACAATATATTAAGGTATCACTAATATAATAAGCAACTCTTAAGTTTATATATTATCTTTTAATAATATCTTATATTATGTTTTATATAAAATATCCTAGAACTAGTTACGTGTCAGAGGACATAATTTTATAAAGTTTATAAATAAATTTACGGGACTGACTTTAAATCCCCCGTTACGTGGCAGATAGCAGCAATTTAACGGAAAATTCTTTGGAATTATATAAGTTTGAAGAAGTGAATTAGGCACTAAAACATGTAATCTTTAAATAATTTACAGTTGCAAAGCTTTTGCATGTAAACGTTTGTGAATTATTTTCTATTAAGCATTCCAAAGATTGTCCTTGAAATATGATAATATTTAAAAGCGGGTAAAAAGACGGAATTTTTTAATTCAAATTTTACGGATTTCATGACGTTTATTTTAATATATTTTTATCTTAACGTTTCGAGTGTTTTACAGCTCATACCCATAGGGCAGGACAGGTTTGATGTCCCGATGTCACAGTTAACCTGATACAGTTCGTACAATTAGTTTTATTTAATGTGTCCTATTCGCAGAAAATAAGAAATAAGCGTGAGTAGATAGTTATGTACATATCTAATAGTATGAACACAAATCATCAATCAATCAATCAAATCATGAAAGTAGAATAAATAAAGCTCACTAGTAAATAACAAAAAATCATATTTTAAACTCATTATCTATATCTCATTATATATTTTTGATGAACTACTAGTACAGTTAAGTCGTAATAATATGCACTACATTCAAATTGAATAAATCAATAGGGGTGGTCGTAAACTAATTATTTTGTAATAACTGTAAGATCACCTTGGTAGATAATAGTGAAGACCAAATTTAATTCAATTTCGGGAAATAGAAAATAGGGCGGTTTCATTTCATCTGAAAAAAAATTACGTAAGTAGTTTGAATTCCGTCATTTGACTGTCAATCTTCTAGTAGTAATACATAAAGTGGGTAATATGATTTTTTATAGCATATAGAATAGTAATAGCATAGTATCTCACAATAGTAATAGCATACCTATGTATGTAGCACATTTTTACATAACTTTACACACGTGGTAGTCACGTAATTAAGACAAAAAACTACTATCTTTACTATCTACTACTACCACCAGGAATGAATGAGTAACATGTAAGAATGAGTCGGCTCGTATGAGAAAGGACCACGGCCTCAGAGAATAGCAGCATAACATTGCTGTGTTTCGATTGATGAGTGTAGAGTTCAGTTACTAGTGTAACGAGCTATTCCATGCAAGCATCATGTACATCTTAAATCTGTTACGGGAATGTGGTTATGGGCCGCAGTCATGAGACTATCAGATGTACAGTGTGTACGTTTATCTTTATCTCCATTATACTTAGTTTGATATAAAAAACACAATTAACTGACTCGTTGGTTGTCGCAATTTTTTACGATATTTTTTTAAAAAGTTGTTCATCGCGAACCTATGAACAGCACACATAGTTGGATGGACTAAATAGATTGGAATGTGTACATTGTGATAGAACTTGAAATTTACTCTAGAAATAGATTAGAGAAAGTTTAAACGATATCCTTAATAGATACTTTTTAGGTATAGTATTTAGTTTGTAGAAAATAATTATATTTAACACCCATGATAACAGTATTATCACTTCCGTATACTCTTTACATTACTTGCTGTTACAGAAATGTACAAATTACGAAAGACTTCGCGGCAGTGGCAGGAAGTGTTTGTTACTCAGCCAACATTAAAATGCAGGTCCATAACCACTTAACGTATAAAGCAAGTTTTCTTATTTGAAATGTGTGCTATTGTCTCCGCTGAGATATAAAATACCGATATGACCCTACGACGTCTTCGTTGCAAGAAATATTCAAGGGATACGGCCCACACTTTTAATAGCGGTTACATCATTTCCACACAATGAGAGCGCCGTCCACACCCATTCTCTGTCCGTATGATTTGAAATTATAGCACCGTTTTATTTGCTCTCGGAGCATTTATATGCGGTCGCCGAGCCGCACAATGTGCCACAATATTATATGTTAGGGCACCTACATACATAACCCGCGGTCGACTTTGGGTCGCGCGATATATGTCGCGCATGTGTCGTAGTCGCGACCGTGTGGGAGGCAGAATGAAGCAGTAATTTAATCCTTGATTGTGTTCTGATTTAATTTATTCGCAGCATGATCAAATTTGGAACGTATTTGTGACCATATTACTGTAGTGGCAGCCTGATTTAATTCAGCTTTTACATGTCTACTTTCGCACCGAAACGGTTGACATTGCACCTATTTTATTTAAATTTACCTCTCGAATTGAATACAGCTACCAGCGCGGCAATTATCATGATTAAAGGATGGATGCGAATAAATACATTTCACATTTTATTAACTCCGTCTAGTTACTGAATTTCGATGAGTTCTCGAATGCAAATAGGTAATCAAGTGAAACGGTTGTATTCCTTATTTCATAAAACACCAATTAGGTGATTGTAAACGTTTCCTATCTCCACTGCCCTTTTTACTATTAGAGGAAATTCCTGGGTTTTAAACGTGTAATTTAAAGATAGTTTAAGGACTATCTCGTAATTCCGTAATTATAGTAGTAAGTCTTTCGAAAAGGTAAAGTTTATAAAAACTTAATGACGCTATAATTTAACATCAATAAAGTAAATTGCCAGGATGTGTCCATAATAGGTAAATAGGGTGACCTTGATTGGATTGCATATATAAAGAGATGATTATATTATAGCTCTTTACAGTTTTTATCCGCAGTACACTAAATTAGAACAAAGGATTTTTCATAGCAAAGAAATGACTAAACCACTGATTCAATTCTATCTCGCTTTGAAAAGTATCTAATGAATTCCCGCTCACGTTTCTTACTGTTATTGAGAGATATTTTATAGTCTTGGGCAAAAGTCAAGTATGGTTTGTCGCAAAAATTTGAAAAGGGAAAGCTATCGGTAAAGATAATGATACCGATACCTCTGTTCGTTGTACGTTGAGTTTATATTTCATGAAAAATTCATGTTATAACCGAGACCTAATGATGTCGAGATCTTTCATTGCCATTGGGGACTTATCATTTAGAGATCGTTTATTAAGAATCTTGACACGTTCTTAATTCTAGACCTTTATGCTTAAATTATAATGGAAAATGGTGTTTAAGAATATTATTTAATGCTCCGTCTTTTGTTCCGTTCTTTTTCTTACAAATACCAAATGTGCTTAAGATAGTGTTTATTTCATACTTTGTTATAATAATCATAATGATTATTACCCCTATGATTTCAGCCACGGTAACATCTTCGCGATTTTTTAATTTCATTTATTTATTTATTAGTAATTAATACCAATAGAGATTTTTATAAATTTAAAAAATATTAAATAATTAAAAAGTAAAGCTAATATAACAGGTTTTCCTTAATTATGTAATAAATATAAGCGTGGTTGTCAAAATACGTGTACTGTAATAATTATACACCCAATTGAAAAGCCAGTGGATGACTACAAGAAGCTACAGAATTCAGATTCATATATAAGTATATATAGACACCTATATATATATATATATATACATATATATATATATATATATATATAGCAAAAAGGTAGTCAGTTGATAGCTAGTCCTTTAAAATGTTTACACGACAATAAATACATTTCTTTTGATATAAAATTTTAAATTTTGAATTTTGCAAATGAATTAAAATGTTTAAATTTTAAAACAAGCAGATCTATGTAACCCCAAAGCCTTAGTATTTTCCAACCTAGTAGAAATATACCATGCATGACGCGAGAACATCTTCATCCGAAAATCTAATAGTTGGTCTAGCGCGGAAGTATTGATGAAACTAAGATTAAACTCTAATTCTAAACCCACAATACAGTAGACAGTTAGTGGTCAAAGTACTGAGGGTCCCAGGCTCGTTTCTTTGTTAAAGCAAAATTAGGTAATACACATATATATATATAGACTCTAACAGAAGATCAGCACTTTTCCTTCATAAGGTGACTTAGGGACTTTTTTGCTGTCGTTTTAATTTAGTTTGTATTCTAAGTGGAACTTAATAATATACCTATACTCTTTTGTTTTTTGTAAGAGCGTTGGTGCCAACGAACAAAGGAGACTTCTTTCTTTCTTTCAGCATAAAAATGCACTGTGAATGCACTTTTAATACACTGTGAATATCGCATCAGTAATTTGGATATATATGCAAAAAGATATTATAAAACTAAATTTTGACTAGTATTAATCAACAAACAATCCAGATTGTCACATCTATGTAGAGATAAAATAGAGTCAAAACAAACTTGAAATAACCCATGCGTATATAAAACTCCGAACTGCACATCCTTTTTAAAAGGTAAGCACAACTACTTCATTTCATTTCATTTTATTTATGTCTCTCCATATCCAGTAACCTACTTTTCACTAAGAACAGGGTGGAAGCTGAAATTGAATTTCTACTTGTAAAAACGTACTGGTAATAGAGTTTACCTTCTCTAGATCAAATAAAATAACAACTAACGTACGTACAAACACTACAGACATACGCTGTGTAAAATATCTTCTCTGAGTATGTTATGGAGTGATTTATATTGAGTTGCTTGTATTGCTTTACTCAATGTCAATTAATTTTTTAATAAGACTTATGAAACCGTGCTCAAAGACGCCGATGCTCATGATAAGTTTAAAGAGATAAGTGAAATTGGAAAAATTAAGTCGTTCGTTGACAACATAATGAGCAAGTAAATCATTAAATGTCCGCAAGCCTCAACGAAATGGAGTTTATTCCATTACTATTTCAATATCGGTCTACATCAAATACAGGTACACTCCTCGGACTCGATTTCTTGTTGCGTCTTCCAGTCTCGGTATCTGTTCCCTGCAGAAAATCACATTTTTTCTTCTTCGTTTGGCGTGCTGGCTTAGATTGTATTTTATCTTTATGAGAAATGAAAATTCATAATGTTTTTTAAAGAACACAATATGGTATTTATTATTTTTGCTCTTTATCTCCAGAATACATATACGTTTCATTTTGTCAGATGACTTGTCAAGTTATTGTCTATACGCCGAAATTGTTTTAGCCTAATAATAACTTGTATTTATAACAATATAAAAAAACTAATTAATATAAGAAACTAAATAATTATATAATAGCTTGCATTCAAAATAAGAAAAAACATCTAACCTAATTAATTATTTGCGAACCCCGCTAGTTTAAGATATATGCTTTGAATGAGCTTTGTATTTGACCCGCGAGCGTGTGTAGTCGATACCCACAATACAAAATGATAAATGAAGATCATCGGTAGTTACGTCTTACATAAACGGTGATAGATTGATTATAAACGGCCGTGTGTGTGTGTGTGTATATATCTATCAATCGATTAGTTTATGCCCAGACGCAGCCTCAGGGCCGGCTCATGAACGATTATACTTAATAGGTTTTCTTATTTTTTTTACCGTTGGCATGTGAGATCCTGGTTCGTTTTAAATGTGATCTCCTATATATAATTTTTAAAAGTCTCCGAAGCTAGGAGTTTGATAATTATAACGTATTATAATAATCAAACAACTTTGTTCAGTTAAATAAATTCAAAATTCGTAACTGACTTTCAATCTGAAAACAATCCATTTTTCTTCCTCACTTTCTATTCAACGGCATTTGAAGTCAAATACGAAAGATTAATTAAATAATATTCAATAAGCGTTGTTTGATTAACAAAAGGGTAATCTGCGGCGGCATCTAACACAAATACGAGGCCACTCGAAGAGCTGTTTTCAATCACCGTCATTCATTATTCACTCACTTCCCTTTGCAGTTGCCGAAGTACATTCGTCCGTTTTGTTTTGTTTAACTTTCATATTTCAAACTCTTCGAACCTGAGTCGTGCGATACAATACTTGTAATAATTGAATTGGTTTAACGTTCTTTGTGGCATGTGTTTGGGATATCGAAAGTAATTGGTACAGTTAGAAAATACTTATTATGTTCTAATTGATAACGTGTCAACTTTGAATATATAGACATGTTAAACATCATTACATGTTTTTAATGAATAGTGCTAAATAAATTACTGACACGACTGGCCATAGCGAGCATATGCAGTTGATGTTAATAAGGTGTCGTAATAATTACTTTATCTCCCCTGTACAAAATATAAAAATATAGTTTTTGATAATACTATAGACATAACTTTTGACCTAAGGAATTGTTCATATTTCATCTAAATCGTTGAGTTAACTGTTGATTCAATAACTATTCTTTGTTAGGGGTATGAAATTTATGTTAAATACAAACTTTTTAAGATCGTAAGAGTATATTAGAAAGATATTTATTAACCAAAGCATAAAAATCTCCAATATAAATTTATATATTTTGCCTCGCCTATCCTAGCGACGACCAAGCGCATTGCTCTCACATTTTTTGTTGTCATTAGTTGACGTGAAATAACACTTCTGTGGCGTGTATCGTGATCCAAAAAAATAAATTGTGTGAAAAATTACGATGATTACATCTAATAATGGCCGGACGGACGAGTGGTTTGATGGCCCCTGCCAGAGATTGGCATCATTAGCGGCAATGATAGTGACCTAAAGGGTAATTTCTTTTTCTTTATTGCTACTGGTTGATATTACCTATTTGATTTGGTTCGTCTTGTTTATGTTAGAAATATACGGCTTTAATTTTTATATTATTTAGGTAGAAGTAAACCTTTGGTAATGTTTTATTTTTTATATTGATAATTGCAATATCTATAGACATAAATGTGTCTGTGAGACTTTAAATAGATCTATCACTAACACATGAAACTCTATTAAGTTAATGATAAGCTCCTATTTCACTCTAATATTGTTTGATATCGCAAACCATTTTCGGCCCATTTTTCCTACAGCAACAAAGTTACATACAAAAATAATCTATATGTTTACAGATCATTAGTGAATTGTTAACCATTTGACTAGATAAGAGATCGAGATCCTCTTATATTTTTTCATAATCCTGCATGTAGTACCAATCACGAAGACCTTTTAAGTTCTTTGTAGCGTGTGTTTGTGATGTCAAAAGTACTCGGTACAGTTACGAACCGATTCAGGGTGGAGAGTCAGCAGTGAACTTATGATGAAAAGAGATGTTGATGATGATAATGATGAATAACAAATATGAACTGGTAACTAATAATATTAAAAATGATTAGTTTATATACTTTTATAATTAAAACAATATTATAATATTATCCTTACAAATACTAGGCCGTGACTGTAATACCTATGCGTGATTATAACTTTGCTGGTTATTGTTTTTATTTGAATTGCCTATGTGTGACTAATAACACACGGGCAATTCAAATAAGACAATAATATTTTTATTTATATAATTATTGTTATAATTATATAAATAAAATTAAAAAGAGCCAACAGCAAATAGTAAATTTTATTGTAGGGCATATAATAACTATAAAATAGTACACATAAAATTTGCTTACAATAACGTACCGCTAACAAAACAATTCAATTATAAATAATACTAAAATAGAAAACTGACTTCGTAACGTTTAAGGGAATCAGTTAAAAGAGTATTTGTTGTATATGACACGAGGAAGTGCAAGGTTTCTGAAGACGATGTGGCTAACAGAACAAAGTGTAGATATAAACAAGAAAAGCTGACCTCACCGCCATGTGGAAGACATAGCCGGGTAGAAAGATTGAGAGAAAGTTTTCGTTGTATATACAAGGTATTGACTAATGACTTTTGAATGAGATATGTTGGAGGCGTTAGTTCCTCAGATATTTGTGTGATAGAAAATGAACCA
This sequence comes from Teinopalpus imperialis, assembly GCA_029286865.1. NCBI lineage: Eukaryota > Metazoa > Arthropoda > Insecta > Lepidoptera > Papilionidae > Teinopalpus > Teinopalpus imperialis. The sequence continues at coordinate 1,346,917 of JAGSMU010000035.1, read as the reverse complement.
TGTTTACGCGTATGTTTTATCCAATATACAAATACGTTTATAGGTGAAAAAAACAAATCTTATTTCTTCAGAGTTTAATGAGAACTGCTTCTTTGTCAACTAATGTAAGCATTGGTTAGTATAGATGGTTGTTTAATTTAAACAATCCTATTAGTAAATTAGGTTTATATCGTTACAAAGTAAGCTTAATTGCCTATTAAATATTATCAACCACTTATAAATAATATTTATATGGACAATGATTAGACAATTTCTCAACCTAACAAATAAAATAAGGCATGTTTTAATAGAATTCATAATCGTGACCTTCAGACGAGACTTTTTAGAAACTTAAAACACTTTATCAAGTCAGTCGTGAGAGAACTTGACATATTCGAGCCACCGTAAGTACTGCGCCTGAGTCTCGAAACTGTCCCCATTGGCATATCAGGCAATTAAAACGGCCGGCTGAACGACGGTAAGCAGATGCATGTCACTTTTATCAAATACATTAAACTCGCTGCTCGAATCGAACATTTATTTTCTTCTTCTTTTTATCCGCTTGGGCATAAAACCCTCTCTGAACTCTACTAAGATAACGAGTAATGTATTGGTGTCCCGTCGAATAATTAAACGTCCCTTTTTATATTGAACCTCACTGGATAAGTTTCAAAGTGCAATGTAAAAGTGCTAATTAAGGATTTTAAGATTTATCATGTTTCTGAGAAACGTTTTGATAATATGGCAGGTTATTTATCAACCAGCTCTTGAACATTTTAACTATTTTAAATGATTTCACATATTTAATTTTAATTCATATGAATGCGTGAAACTGAAAACTCACTTATATCTTTTTGAATGTAAAAAGAATATTAGTAATGTTATTACATTTATTAATTACTAATATTCCCGCTAACCATTTCAACTAAGCTGAAAATATTTGTGGAGTGATGGTTCATGACATTAATCGAATAGCGGATTCGAACCTTCAGCCTCGAGTTACGTAGACCGGCTATTCGCATAAATGAATTATAGGAAAATAATATTTTGGTATATTTTTAATTTTTTTTTAATAAACAATTTTTTAATAAAATGAAATGTTTTGTGACATTTTATCGCTTCATTAAATAAATTCTTTTATTTATTTAAGGCCAAAGATTTTGGGTTCTTTAGGAAAATCGGATAGAAGTAGATCTCCTATACAAATAATTTAGACTTGTGTTATTTTACTATTTTATTCACTTAAAAGACTAGCCAAGCCATGATCATCTAATTATAAATATACTACCATGTTTATAATAAGATAAATCTGATTCTTAAATATAGAGATTGATAAATTTTATATACATATATAAAACCAATTCAAATGACAACGAATTATTGTTACTTTTTGTTCGTATTTCGATCAACTGCTCAATGATTGACGTTTGTGATGTTTGCTCACAGTTCGCGGCGCCTCGACTTGGCGGGGAGTCATCGTGTTTGCAAGGCCCCGACTGTTTTATGGTAAGTATCCACATTTTAATTCAATGAAACACTTTGAAGCACCAACAAAAACGCTTCATGCGGAAATAAATTTGTATGCTTTGTATTATTTTTGTAAAAGAACAAACGGATGATTCTGATTCAAGTTTTAGTAATTTGAATAGTAATAAAAATACTAAAAATTTCTTAGTTTTATTGAGATGGTTTGTTAGAAAGAAAACAGAAATAACAAAACACCCTGCAAAAGAAATAAAAGTTATAAAAAATTTATTTTGGAAGCAAAATGAAGTCCAAATAGCGCATTTTTGAAAAAAAAAAGAAGCTGCAGAGTTAGCAGGTTCTTTAAATAAAATATATAACTAGTATTAGGTCATTTAAATTAGTTAATAATTTATTTGCTTTAATTAAACAGCCTCCAATTATTTCAATATATATCATTTATGATTCAGAAATACAAATTAATAATGACTAGTGTCTCTTAAATCAATAATATCTCTACTTCAAACGTTCTCTGGAATCCAGGCGACAGGACGTTTTGTCAATATCAGTAATTAATAACCGTGGTTGGCGCTGCTTCTTATAATTATTAAAGCTTACCGAGGCGAGAGTAGGCGTCAAGTTAACGTCAACTCCAACTAATGACTGCTACCAATGACAAATGCTGCATTTGTGTCGAACGACGTCGTGAAATCTGGACAGACACGGCGATTTTTCATCTACTTTAACTCAATGCTCGTTATACTATAATTTTAATAACCAGTTTTTGACTCATACTGTGGTTATATTTAAAGTACTATTTGTTTTGTTACATTTCTTTTCTAACAGTTAATTGCTACAGGTAAAGCGAAATTTTAAAGAATGTATGTAACAACTCATTCAGCAAACTTATATTTAACTTTGTGGGTAATGTATAATTCAAAAACAATATATAATTCATCACGAATTGTTGGTTCGTCGCATTTACTCCTTTCTCACATTCACTTATTGCACATGAATTTCATAGGAACAGGAAGGGGAACGATGAATGACGTGCTTCTGTGTTTGAGAGAATACTTAAGGCACTATTATAGCGCAGTTGAAATCATGTATTAATAACCAGAATATATTGCCATGATCAAAATTAGCCAGGACAGACATTATCATCATATTTTCATTTTGATCATTACATTTCTAGCACTTTCTACTAACTTGTAATGTTCGTTAAAATCCATGCGACATTAAAAAAGATCACAAGCCTATCCGTTGTGGCAACCCGTGAGACGTGTGTTTATTATTGATGACATTGTTCTTTAATTATACTAATTTATATGTAGATCATAAATTTATTGTTTCAGTGCTGGGAAAATTGTGAACTTCTTCAATCGAACTATCAAGTATGGGGTGCAGTGTGCAATGAAAAAGATATATGTGTAAGTTTTCGTGTCAATAATTTTTGTAATCGATTTTATTGTATTCATAATAACATATCCTATTTTTAACAGTTCCCGGGCTGTAAGGTTGCGTGTGAATTCCACATTGAAGCAGCAAGAGCATCACAAACACAACCCGTCATTCACACCAAGGGAGAGGGTGTAATGCGTGTGAGCGGTGCTCTAGCCCGTTGGCCACCTCCAATGCCCCGAGCTACTACACGACCCGCCCCTTTAGTCTATGTCGTTATGCGTCGAGCTGCAGAAGGCCCCTGGCGTCAAATAATACAAACACAAGCATTAGCAACCCGAGTACCTTCGAATAATGAAGGCGCACTTCTGCGAGTCCTGGTTGTTGATCCGCAAGGTCTAGTTACTATTTACAGCCCTGATGAAACATGGTTGGCTCGTGACACTAATTCTTCTAATCACGACGAGCATAAATGGATATTGAAGGAAATATCACTTATCCATCAGAAAGTTCTTGTAATCGGTGAGATCGCATGGGAACCAAGGATCGCGCGTGGTGTTTATCTTGTTACATGGGAAGTAGATGGTGGGGGCTTAAAAGGAAATCTTTTTACTGATTCTACTCGGGTAACATTATCGCTTTGGCCAGATACTATCTATCATATTCAAGTTGAGCTAGTGTCTCGGACACCTGGTGTAGATAATGAGAAATCTGAGACGATGAGTATTGATACAAGTCGAGCACAACGCGTCTCCACAGAAAGTGTACAAGACGTTGAAGTTAGTGAAGGAGATCGATTAATGTCAGTTCTAGTAAGCTCTATGAGAGGTGAGCGTGTTCCTGAACGCGCTTCAGATTCTGAGTTAGTTCTGGGCTGTTTATCAGCTATGATAGCTTTTGGTTTAGCTACACTTGCTGCAATTGTTTGGAGGCGGAGACGACGGGGCACGTTTCCTGGGACCAACGTATATGTTGGCTCATCTTCTGTACTGAAAAGGAAGCTAGTAGAAGACTTTACCCCAGTAAACCACTGCTTCCAACCTGTACTTAAGCCTGGTATCACCAATGGAAATGTTGTGCATGACGTCATTGTGTGACGTCACAGCTTTGACATTCTGTCAATCGAAGACCGTGATTTGAGTTCCTAAATATTTGAACAAATTCGTGAAAAAAACTAACGATTCGATTTGTCATTAAAGTGTACGAACGGTGTTTCTTATGTGATACAGATTGAGTCTGCAAGTGAAATTTATGCGAGTTGGCAAATAAATAATGTATTTTGTGAGAAGGTTTGATTTCTTTTGTGATTTAATTTAAGTTATTTTTCCATTGCTAGACACTTGTGCTCGTTGCTCGCTATGATAATGTGACCTTATATCAGAAAAAAAATAAGTAGTATTAGGAGAATTGTAAATTGTACTTATAAAATATATTTATGAGACACAGTAAGATAAACACCAGAAAATGTAGCTATGTAAATATGTTAAGAAGCAGTTAACAATAACTTTAAAATTAAATTCATTTCCATATGCTGTAAATATTAATTAGGTGTTATTTGATGTATTTAAAGGTAAACGTGTATAATATGCTTAATGATTTATAAACCTTTTGTTTCGATAACATCTATCGTGGAGGTGAATTAAATAAGATTAATGTGTGTATTTTACTGCGAAGTTCAGAATGTACTATGGAAGTGTGTTAAATTATATAAACATTTATAGCTATTTTTACAGCCTAGTCCTTATTAATGTTTAGTTATATATATTATAGTATTAGAAATATTTTAATCAAATGATATTACTCATTTTAGGAACCTTGAATTTCTTCAGCAATAAAAATTGTATGTATGTGTAAATACTCGAACCATTTATTGTAAAAACAAAACAGAGTAATTATATTTTTCTTGGTCAACATTAATATTTTTAAATGTTATGGATGGAGATTAACGGTATTTATATAAGTAAATTGTAAGTGATTTTTATTTCATTTACTTACGTAATTACCAATGCAATAAATTGCCTTAAAATTATTATTGTAATATTTTGTGTATTGGTTTAATGACGATAGCTTTAAAATTTAACCTGTTTTTGTGAAAAGAAATATTTTGGAAAACAGGCAACATTTTGATTTTTAGACATTTCCTAATTTGGCGTATGATGTTCATCAGAACTAATTTAGATAAGCGTTTATTTTTAAATTATTTATTTTTTGTATAATTATGAACTTCACTTGGATATGTAAATAAACTTTTCTTACTATGATTGATGAAGCTGAATTTTAACAAGTATAAATAAATATGTCTGCCAAATTATTTGCCGTTTTAATAGGTTTGCTAAGAGAATTAAATTCAATATTCTAGCAAATGTAATAAAGAAAAAAAATATGGGTTGGTTTTCAGACCTTTCTATTACACTGTTTTAACAGTCTATAAAAATCAAAATTACCAATATGTCCCTCTTGAAGAAAACAAACAACGAGCAAAGAATCTAGCTGCTGTGTTCCGAGCTCTGGGTTCGATTTCCAGCCAACGATCATATTTGTACATTACAAATTGTTGGGTTTCGAGTCTGGTGTCGAGTCGAGTATTTTGTTGTGTTATTCTGTGTCCTGCGTCTAAACCTTCCTCCGCAAGTATTATATCTAACTAGAAAAGGGGATGACGAGTGTATTCCTCAGTTTATATTGGTGTATGGTATTTAAATACATCGCCGTGGTTGAAGTAGACTAGGAGGAGATCATAAAATTACAAAAGAGTCATAATAACGTAAAGAATATTTATTGTAAGGATTTAAAATCTTTATAAAACAATTTAAAAAAAATATTTTCAGATTTTTTAGGATTAAAAGCATGAATAAGTTTAGTCAAAACAATAATTTAAAGACAAGCATTATTATAAATATTAACACAGAGGTTTAGCATTACTTAAAGCGGTACGCTGGTGGTCGGGGCGTCATTTGGTTCTGTCCCGGATGAAACGGTGCCATTGTCTAGGGATTAACGTCAACGAATTTGTTGTCAACAAGCGCCTGATCAAACAAAAAGATTTGCACGTCACATAACCCTAAGGAACCCTTCAATTCTACCGTTATTTTCATCCCGACTCTAGCAGCTTAAGAGCTTAACCTTTTTTTTAAATCATGGTTTTTAAATATAAGCCCGTTTTTGTACACATTATAATATTGCTTCGATATCGCTAAAATAAAACAATATTACAGTTCCTATAATCTGATGAATAAATTTGTTAAATTTGAAATACCTTCTTTGTTAATCCATACAATAGCAGTAGCAGCCACCGATGATGTTATAATTTTAAAATGGTTATTCATTAATGCAAATGTAAAGGAGCCAATGTAAATTAAAATTAATCTAAAATAAAACTAGCATTTGAACTCTAATAGAGGATTACATTCTCAATTTACTCTCATAAATCTAGCTGCTACATAAGATAATAACTCCTTGTTTTCAAATCGTTTTAAGCACATCTTATTACTATGTGTATTTACAAAACATAGACTTTGTAGATCCATTCATTTTCATTAAGAAAAAGTTTGATCTGGGCAAGGAATGCATGATTATGGTAACATACAGTCATTTATTTTAGTTATCCATTTTATTCTTGGCTCGCGGTTCTGGTATAAAGCACAGGCTCATAAATAACAGGAAAAATAGAAGGTGAACGCTTCTACGAGTATCCTTTTGGGAGCGGCCAGAGCATTCTTTTAAGATTTATTATAGAACTTGAGCGCATTACTTATTCCTTATGTGCCTACGTTACCGATAGTCCCTTAAATTTTGATGTTTTTTTCGGTTGTATTAAGTTTCATACAACTTAAAGTAAGATTTGTAGTTTTCGCTCTTATTTTCAGTCAATATCATTGTTGGTTATTAGATATCCAGAATAAGAATAAAATGATAAAATTAAATAAAAAAAAATTTTAATTTGCAAATTTTGCCTTTTTTATCATGTTTACACTTAAATTGACATATTTTTATAGATTATAAGTCAGTTAATATATATTACAATAAGAGAAAACTTATATATCATAGCCTGTTTTAAAATTAATAAAATGACTTAATGGATGTAAAATCTGCAGCCATATACTAACTGTAGAGCAATTTGGTTCATCCGGAAAGGTCATAGCTGTGCTAACGTACCACTGCTGTGTGTCGTCTTGTTGCTGAAAAGAACCGGCGACATTATTGCAACGCATCAGCATTATCGTGGATGATATATGGACTATTTTCGTATGCCATCCAGGTGAATTTTGTGTTCGTGTGACCGCTAATATCAAAAAAATCTAGTTTATTCCATTGTAAATAAGAAAACACAGCATTCTTTAAAACCTATTTTAAGAATTGCATAAATAAAATATATTCAAAATATTATAATGAAATCAACAATCAATCAATTAAGTGCCACTATCTTTGCATTACTTTTACCAGCACGGAAAAATCTCAAGGAGCACATAACCATTCTATATTGAATTTATTAGATATTAAATATTAAAGTTAGCAATCTGTAGTAGCCATAACTTCACTTTTTTAAGTACTGGTAATTCTGATGCTATGCTTGGGTTGTCTTTGCGTGCCGAATTCTATACGGGTATCTACAGTAGAAATAAGGCAACTGACATACGTATAAGATCAGTAATCAGAAGTGGGCGATGTCGAAGTCGAAGCCGTGGCTCAGGATTGTGATTTGTGACAGTCTCGGGGAGGCCTATATTCAGCAGTTGACTAGACATATACAAAAGATGATGAGAAAGCGGAACAACACTGGAGGTTTGTCTTATAAAATGTACCTACAATTCAGGATAAAGTTCTAGTTACTATGACAATAAACTCATATAAATAGCGAGTTTGTAATGTATTCATATATAATTTTTTTGAAACCTTTATGATACCACAATCTTAATCTTTGATCATTATATATAAAAACGTTTAATTTAATTGTTTACTTATTGGAACATTGCAACGAATATTTTTCAATATAATATTTTCGATATTGCTAGACAACAGTGTTATCTTGTAAGAACTGTGACCATAAGGTCTCGCTATAAATTTCATAGTAGAAAAATTTTGTCATATTAACGAAAATACAGCATGCACAACGTCATCTTATCTAATTGGAAGTGAGGTATACGAGATTACATCATAGGAAGTTTCGAAAGCAGTGTTTTGCGATGGAGGTAATTTTTTGACCAGCACCCTATTAAATATAAAAGTCATTTCGTTTCGATTACAGATAGTTTATATTATATTGAGAGTGTCATTTGGGTAATTGTTTCCTTTGAATTATTTCTGCAAATAATAGGTCTTTACCTATGAAATTGCCTTTTGTATGAAATAAGTTAAAGTATTTTTTTTTCAAACTTTTTTATATCTGTTATTCAAAGTAATCACCGATGCATCTTTGCCAACGCAGGACGGGAGGCAACAAACTCTTCAAAAGCATTTTGTACTACCTCTCGGGAATTGAATTTTTATCCCGCTAAAAAGTTGTCCAAATTTTGGAAAAAATAATAGACGGTGGGTGCAAGGTCTGGTGAGTACGGTGGATGAGGGAGAGTTTCCAACCCCAACTCTTGCAGCTTGAAGACTGTCTGTTGTACAGTATGGGGTCGCGCGTTGTCGTGTAGGAGCAACGGGGATGACCGATTGCCCAAAGCTGGTTGCAGATGTGCGAGCTTCTCCATCATTGTCTTTAGTTCTTCACAGTACACATCTGCAGTAATGCTCATGCCGTTTGGTAAAAAACTGTGATGAATCACACTGGCACTAGACCACTAACAGTGACCATCAACTTCCGAGGGCCATTTTTCGTTTAGGGCATTGGTGGTGCTGAACCTGGATCTAACCAACTTGCTGAGCGCTTTCGATTATCGAACAAAATCCACTTTTCGTCGCAATTAACAATTTGGTTTAAAATTCTTTAATTTCTGTAGCTGTTGAGCAGCGCGAGGCAGGTCTCAACACGTTGCGCTGGAGATCGTTAAGTTCGTGGGGCACTCATCTATCAAGCATTTTACCTTGCCAATTTGTGGCTTTTGATGTTAACATCAAAAGCTGCTGCTGGCTCGGATAGATTGAGTATCATCAGCTTCCACAATCGCCTTTAATTCATCATTTTTGACCAAAATGTCCGGACGACCACAAGGTTCGATTCGATTTTTCAAATCAAAATTTCCAGAACGGAACCGGGCAAATCAATAACGGATTGTGCGTTCGTTTGGTAAGTTCACTCCGTAAACTTTGTTGATGTTACGTGCCGATTGTGCCGCGTCGATGCCACGACGGAACTCATATTCCATAATTACACGAATTATTAAAGCATCCATTATGATGAAAAATGTTCAAACGTAATGAAAATACAAAGCTAATCAATAAACAAAAGACTGAGTTTGTAAAAAGAATGTCATGTTTTTAAAACAAAATTAATTTGAATTTAGAATTCACAGCCAATCAAAACTTTTTTTTGGTTTGAAATGGCCAATACTGAAGAACGGCAATTTCATAGGTGAAGACTTTAAGATATCTAGTTTTCAAACATTACTTAAATGCTATTTCACACATAAAATTATTCTCAAAACTTTACTTATGTTATTATTATTTTTTGCCAATACTACGTATTTTTTGTACATAATTTTTGAACCAATGCTTTATCTCTAGAGATGCCTACTAATACCCAGTAAAACAAAACAATATACAATGAAAATATAATCTGTAATCATTTACATTTTATTATGAATTAACCGTTGATAATTATAAAAAAGCTTTGGATTTAGACTAATGATTTATAAAGAAACTCATTAAACTCTACTTGTCAGCTTTGATCAAGTAGACTAGCCATATCCCGAGGCAGTGTGAAAGGGCCGAAACCTCAGGGAGTCCGAAGCTTGCAGACACTAATAGGCGGCTGTCAGCGCGTGGGCGATCGGCTAAACATTACCTTGTAAATGCTGGTAAATATTTATCTTTGCTCCAGTTATTGTAATTGTTTTCTTCCTATCCATCGACAAGGTATACATTTTCGAAGGGGCAGAGATCTTCTATAGAGTTTCATATTAGTTTTTATGGAAAAAAATATTGAATAAGTATGTATAAAAGAGGTAGACCGCCGCGATAATCAAGCTTGAGGAATTTATTGAATGCTGTAATTGAAGATTATTATACCATCGTCTAATCTTCAATTACATTACAAATAGCCAGACGAACAGTCTTTGGACTGGTCTTTTTCCAAAACGTTATTGTTATCGTTGATATTAAGTAAATCCTATTTCAACTTATATTCCCAACTATGAACGTAATTCTGTATGTTTTTTTATACTTTATATTCAGAAGTAAATTCAGAATAATTCAGTGCGGTCATCCACTCAGAGACTCATTCGTTTCCACGTAAATATTCGTAAAGCTTATGAATAAATACTTAACGTTATTGAATGCAACCTGTTTACGCCTCGCTCTACCATAGCAATCAATCAATAATTCTCGGAAGCAAAGCATTATCTTAAAATACACGGTTGTTTATAATCGCTATGAAATTATATATGCGATAGAGATCAGATATGGGTGTAGGAGAGTAGGAGAGTAATTACATTTCTGAGGTTGCTTTACCCACCAAATAATAACACCGTAACAAGAAATTCTTGTTCGGTAAATAACTTAGTTTATATTTAACATTATAATTTGCATTTTCGTTAAAATATTTTATTTTTTAAAGGTTAATGTTGAATTTTTTACGGTTTTTGTTTGAGTGCTACTCTGGAATTCCTTGCCCATGACAACAGGAAGGTCAGTTAGTCAGGTTATTATTAACAGTTTTAAAATTTTGGTTCCCAGCTACTAACTTAAGTTAGCTGTAGTCAAATAAGGTTATCATCCACATTTGGAATTTATTGGTAGCTACCGTTATTGTATTGCATTCTATTATGTATGTATATATATATATATATATAAATATATGTATTATGTGTTTAATAATAATACATGTAGTATTAAGTATGTAACATCTATATAAGTATATATTATTCTTTACTTAGACTAGGTTTTTTTAGTTATTTCTTTTTATTAATAAGATTATTTAAGAAAGTGATCCGTACATTTGGTGCTGCTCAATGTCCTCGTTAAACCAATTTGGAGAAATACTACCATTTTAAAGACAATGTAATGGATTTATGTGTGGACGAAGTGAGAATGGTGACTAAGAATCGTTGTGCAAAATTGAGATATTTAACTTTAACTTCTATCTGGTGACGTGCATGTATGATTTTTATTTTTTTATTTTTGTTATTCTTACAATATTTTTATTATATACAATAATTAATTATTATGTCATAAAACTCTAACACATTCATGATATAAGAATATAATGGCTTGTTCACTAACTTCACCACTAATAAAAAGATTGATTACTAGACTCCAATTAGGGCTTAATATATAATTACTTAAATATTTCTCTTTTTATTCTGCATATACGTAGATGATTGAAATTATATACATATGTTGAGATTGAATTTTTTTTCTGTCACACCCCTTGCTCTTAGACCATTAATTAACATAATGGCTTCATAGAATTTAAGGGATTTATGTCAGAAAACCGTTAATATTCAAAGGTTTGTTAATTACGCTTTCAGCTGGCTGCCTTTAACGTTGAACTGATATTTCAAAGCAATTTCATAGCAGCTCTGTGGAAATGGACCCAACAGGTGGCGCCACAAATCGGTGACTAATTACGACGGTTACAAACAACCGGTTATAATAATTACTGATGGGCGTAGTGGGCGGTACTCAACTCGTCCAGAAACAAGGCGTGGTCGCTTTTCGGCGATGCCAGCTCATGTTTAATTTAACTCGTGAATATTGTCGTGAACAGCTTAACGTTGGTCTCCTTTGTAAGGGCTTTATTACGGTATAGTTTTCAATTTTAAATTGAGCAGGTACTCTTGATAAGGACTTTAACAGAAGGCCACCAAAGCAGTGCTTGCTATGGTGTTGATAATATTACGCTTTAGTATTTTTAAACAATTATAATAGTACTGTTACTTAAAATGCTGCATATTTTAAGAAGTAAAACTGTATATTATGTTACCTTTATTTTATTGATACTAAACTAAACAAATATAAGATATGCACTATACGAATATTCATAATTAAATGACCTCTGCTGCATCTCACTCACATGATGCTTTTAATTTTTCATTTTAATAGACGTTTTACAACGCTTTCTCCCCACAGTCACTAATAATCGAGAGTTTTTGCTGTGCTTATTGGATATCAAAGTGATATAGAAAAATTACTAGATACACAAATCAGTATGAGTCATTGCTACCCTTAACTTAATACTGTGACCAAACACATTAACTATGAATATTACGACATTACACTTTATACTAAAACGTTAGCGCTGCTTAATGTTGCCAACATTAATTAAAATATTATTTTCGAAGAGCAGTCGATAGGGCTAGGCCATGCAGAAGTAGAAGAGAGAAAAATTATTTCTTATAAAGTGGCACTGGACATACATAACACAATATATAAGGTTCCGTTGCAGTGTCAATATCAAACATCTGCAATGTCCAAAAACCTTAATTGCGAAATATTTAATAGTTAAAAATATTATCTTACACATCAACAACTAACATCATACTAACATACTAACATCACATAGCAACTAACATGCAATTAATATTGTTTCAGTATTCAGTAGGGTGTTTTAGGCGTAAGCTAATCTATACATACGTATCGATATAGAGTTCACTCGGCTTTTGTTGCAAATTATTATACGTTGAAATTTATACACCGTACAGTAAATACGGGATATAAATTATTAATAATGTCTAATTTATTAATAATTACAGACAGTCAACGTCTGAACTCTATACTTAATATTGATATCCATTATTGTCATCAACAATGATTGAGCTTGAGATTGGAGCTAAGATTTCGCTGTACAAGTTTGCACAAAAAGGTGTACAAGTTATAGGATTTTTTTTTTGTAAATTTACACTTTTTTGTATAAAGGATGGATAGCAAGTTCAGCTAAAATCGAAAGAAAACTGTGATCACAGTTCTAAATGCACCCTACACTAGGAATAAGAGAGTATGTTATTAATCTCGGGAATTAAACGTGAGCAGAGCAGAGCATTAAATATTACCAATACTTGATTATTTTTAAGCTACGCGATATGCTGTTGTTCTAAGGTGTTATTATGTAAGAGGATGGTTCTCCTTGGCTATACCTAGCAGGTACACTCTATCAATCACGAAATGAATTATATTCTTAAAAATATTCAAATTTGTTATAGAATATTTTTTATAAGCGCTGATTACCATGTGCTCGGCATTGAAAGAAAACATCGTGAGGAAACTTACAAGTCTAAGAAATCTAATAAATATTTAGAAGACATGTGAAGTCTGCCAATCCGGTAGACTGTACTGCGATCTAATATAATAAATATAAAAAAAACCTAGATATAAATAACCTATATTACTACGTATAAAATGTAAATACGTAATAAACTATTTTATACGTCATTTTTTTTTCATTTAATTTTAACGGACTTGGTGTGCTGGAGTGTAAATTAAGAAGTTTTCTTAAACGCTTAGGTGCATGTCAACATCAAAGTATATAGTTAGTTTGTTTTAAAAAATAACGGCACCTATTCAATTGGCTTATAAAAGTAAACAGAAATAAAATCAGTCAACAACTTATAAAGCTCACTTAGCTCGCTGTGCGCGTGCACACTTCGTGCTGGCGTGGCTCGTGACTGATGTTAGGCATGGTCGCATGGTCTATAGTTATACATATCCGTGTACTTCTTTTTATATTATATAAATATTTATAACCAGAAATCCGTTTAAAAAGTGGGTAATTATTTTATAAAAAGAATCATATGATCATACTTTGTATTCTTTTACTATAACATTGATAATAGTGTCATAAATCTTGTCACCGTAAAACACTATTCATTGTTTTTAAAGAATGAGTAGTTAAGTCCTCAATAGAAAGGGACTAAAACATTCGTCAAGTTTAACTAACGATGCTGCAAAAGTATAGAAGCGTTCGTCAATACACAACATACCTGATTTAAGCCCAAGTAACCTGAAAGCGGCAAACAAAAGACAGATTATTATTCTTCTGCAGGTCCTTGAACTATTTTTTTTATACTAACTACTTTCGTGGTGATGTTGTTGGTTTTATAGTCTACGTGACTAGTTATTTGATTTTATTCAAAACGGGTGAGTTGTAGAGAGCTCCATTTGTATAAAGCAAATACGTACCCTGGTATGAATACAGATGTGGCAGGCAGAATTTGAAATCTTTAAAAATGCGTAAACTTTTCCCATAGCTATTAAAATGCAAAGCACAGCTTAAAAGCTGAGGATAAATCCTGTTCCTTTCCAAAAGAGCATTCTCACGATTTTAATACATTACACGTTTCTGTGTTGTAAACAGAAAATACTAAATAGAAACACAAAATCAATTACCATTAGTTCTAAAGCTGATGGGAAACTGATAAAATGCATAAGTAAATCGCAACACGCAACTACCACTACCCACACATTCTTAACTAGTTGTTCAGATCTTATCATTTATTGGCATATCTGTGAACCGAAGTGTAGTAGATCATTTAATTTTCTTAATAATTTTCTGACGGATATAGCCGTAGGCTAGTAGTTCTATCGGTTTTTTGTATTTAGTTGGATAGTGCAATCAATCTTGCGTTCTAGTTGTCCGAGCCGCCCAATAAGAAACGGACCGAATGAACTTTACTTTCAATAATGCGAATACTATTAAATAACTTATTAGGGGCTTCTTATTTCCTTTTTCTATTTATTTTTCTATTGCATTTATATTGGTAAATTAATAAATTGGATTTGATGCAAAACCGGTAGCTTATGTGACATTTAAAAAACTAAGAGTACTGAGATTCAGGTTCATAAAAATCACGACGTAATCTAAGAAGAGAGCAAAAGATAATCACTAATAATCTCAATAAATATTAATGAAACAAAGTCAAGAGCTCAATATTTAATGTTCTGGAAAAAGAATCCGTTAATAAAGTAAATAAGTTTTTATAAGTATTAGGATAAATCATATATGTTGCTCCTCCACAATCCTAAACACAAGTTACACAATCCTCTGTAAATGAGGGAAACACGCCTACAAAACCTGATCCTGATTCCATATATAATTAGTTCGTATTTCTTGAAACAGATGAATCGGAAGTGGAATGGAGAATGCCAAATAGTTTTAGTATCACCCTTAACTTATGTAAGATAAATGCTACTTGCACTGCCTTAACGAGTTTTGAAATATATATATATATATATAATTCGTAAATTTATAGTTTTTTTTGTTTTTAACATTAAATATTAAATGTATAGTCTATTTAACCATGTTAAATGTTTTCAAATAGAATAATATCTTATAGGAAATAATTAATGAAGTGAACAAGTCAATTATTTCTATTACCGACCTACAGCAAAAGCTATGAAGCTATAAACGATTTTTATGTAACCTTTACCAACTGTAGGGAATTGGACCAATTTTATAATATCAGTATATTTTTTTATTGCATTTCCAAATACACTTACGTGTACCTTCATGTATATACATGGTTACATATCTAACCAAGCAATAAAGTTATAATTATACAAAATAATCATCATAATAACAATAATTACATTTAATCAATTAATCCAATTTGTAAAAACAATCTTTGGTTAATATATTAATTAATTAACAGGTTACCTTGGTACTTTTCATTTTTGAGAACTATAGTCAATGTTTGTAAGATTAAATGGGTACAACAGACCATAACATTGAAACCAGGATTACAGTAGAAAAATAGCAGTACATTTGAGATTAGCATAGTTATTTCTAAGCCTGAAATCAGGGGCACTATTTATCCAGGTTCCTTTCTCGGGTCTAAATACCGCTACATCAAACGGCTGTAATAAAATATATGCATGATGGGCGGCAAAGCAACCAGAACGATAACTTTTTCTTTGCAGAATGTTGATAGTGAAAGTGATACTAGTTCCTTTCTCGTTTTTTCCTATTTCCGTTGTTTATATATTCAAAAGAGAGTTCTGTATTCATTCAAACCCATTTTCGTATTACTAAGTCCCCATCCACTTGGCAATGTGGGCACTATGTTTTTGAGTAAGCATTTGTTCGGAAATCCACCATTGGTCAATATTTCCATCAGCAGAGACGTTAAAAAGAACAGTTTCTTTTTAACTCCTTTAAATTATCTTTTGTCATTTGCAACCACATACTCGTTTGACACATTATTGCCTATTTTCTGGTCAAAATTTGTTTATATTTTGAGCAGAAAAATAATACAGTCTCATTCGCAGTTGAAAACTCTCTTGAAAAATAGTAATTTGCGGGAAGTCGATGGACGCTGGAGGGTCAGGATCGTGCTTTAAGACAATCTAAGTCATATGGTCAGTAGTGGCTTATTTATGATGATTAACAAACGTTTGAATATATTCGTATAAAGTTTCATATTTAAATACAATAAATAGGATAAGCGAAGATAGTCTCAATGAACTAATATTAATATATAATTCTAAGGGTTCAAGTATTGACAGGGGGAATGCGTAAACTCATCTTGGTCTTCAAGCATTTGAGGCACATTGCCTATTATACTAGAAAAAAGTATTGGCTATCTATAGAAAAAGTGTTACCGTCCCGTACTACAAAATCCATCTTCAAAAAAAGTAAAACTCTGCCTCCAGACATTCAAAAGAGTTATTGCCCAGGCAAAGTCAGTTCATATTGGCAAAATTGACGAGAGGCTAGTTAGCCTTCCGTGCATTTTGGTATTACATCATCTGCGCAAAGGAGATGACACGCTGGCTCATGACTTAAAGGAGAAAGAAAAGAGAAATTTTCCAAGATAATCATCGATAAGCTTAGAATTGACGCAAATCTTATTAATCTTGACCCTTTATTGGCATTTTCTACAATGGATGAGAATCCCTTTGTCGCACCTCCTAATTTTACAAACACTACCCTTGCTACTTTAGCTAGTATAGGAATCCTCGGCGATGACATATCGAACGACGTCCAGTTTCGCTGTTACTTGGAGGGCAAGGTCAAATTGGCCATTTTTTATCGAATTTACCATGGAGAGATTTCTCTGGATTAATTCGAGCTCCTAAGTTTTACTCGAAAATTTCTGCCACGTACTACTCTTAGAAATTAACTGGCGCTAGTGGTATTTACGAACCGATACGACTTAGAGACCTTCGAGAAAATAGCCTAGAACTTTCTTAAAGGTAATAACTATAAAAATTAAATTCTGGTGTTGCTGATGTTCATGGGTGGCGGTTATCACTTAGTATCAGGTGAGCAGCTTGATCGTTTGCCACATATTCTATAAAAAAATGGATAGATGCTGGTAGCTCAGGGATTCTTATTTTAAGTACCAAGGGTTAATTATCCTTTGCATGTAACTATGGAGATTTATAAGTATAGCATGTAACAGATATTGTGAAAAGGTTAAATACGTAATAATATTATTATTATTATAAAGGGGTAAGATTAAAGTCGAAGCACTTTTATTAAAGGGACAGAAAATTAATACCACTTGACATCCGCAGTCCCGCTTCCCAGCTCTTTGTGCCAGTAATCTAAATCAGTTGCGGTCGGTTGTGATTTATAGGACGTGGCCAACGTTCTGGCTAACATTCCACCTTGACTCGCATACTGGTAATAAAGGTAATTTTGTTTCAAACTACCAGGATGTATGGCCCCATGTGATATCGTCTAACAGACTGACTTTCTGAAATAGGATTGTAATCGATTTTAAACTTTTACAGAAATTCCTGCATGCAATGTTATGCGCGTGTTTAGGTAATTCAATAGTGGGTTCAGGCTTGACGAAGTGATGCAAATATTTACGATAAATATGAAGAAAAAATATATATTTTGTATTGAAATATATATCTGAAAAGTAGAAATTTGTCGTTACTATACAGGAGTGTTTTAACCCACTACCCTCAAACTATAACTATAACTCTTGAACACGTCGTCTATGATTGCCACTAAAATTTGCATTGTACAGTGAAAATATGCTACAGTAATTAATTTTTAATTTAGAATAAAACACGCTTAGATTTAAAATCAATGTGCACATTTACGAAATAATATCTTAATATAAATGTAAATGTTTAATAATTATGTTTATTACGCATGTATTTACGGTAAACGGAATCCAGCACTATGAGCTTAACTGTTCAAACTGTTCATTATGCATCGCTTCGATAGGATTAACAGAATTTGAATTGCTTATTAAGCTGATTGACGTGTGACTTTATCCTCCACATGAAATTCTAATCGAATTAAATGCTTCTAAGGCTATCTCTGCATTGACGATGAGAATTCTTGAACTGGGTTTATCAGTAACTTGATCTGATCTAGATTCAGCTCGATTGACGGCTGCGCTGGTACCTGGCGGTTTTAATTTGCTACATCGAACCGGTTTTCCACTATCGTTTCATTTGAACGTTGATAGTATTGATTTATATGATATCTTCACACTACATTATATACTTTTAAATGTGTCCTCGAGCTCTAAACCCTAAAAAGTCTTTTTAATAAATTATGATAAAAAAATATCAACCAGTTTTCACTCATAGGTTAATATTTGCCTATTTACAAAGTTGTTCAGAAAATTAAGTAAATTATATAATAAATTTTATTTGGGCGTGTAATTTTTTTTAATAAATATTTACCTGTGATTTTTTTGGCTTAAGCTGATAATTAACCACAGAGAAGTTTAAACGAGCAATAACAGCTCTCTAATACTTCTCCTTTCTTGTACTGGTATTCTGTAAGAGAACGTTCTAACGCCAGTTGAGCTTTAGTACAAGTATTTGTTGTGAATAGTTTCTCTCTATTTCATTTTATTCTATGAAATTGAGATTACGTATCTAGTTTCGGGTAGCAAGGTGTTCCATTGCAAACCCACGTGCTCGTCTTTGGTGAGAATGGATGCAGAAGTTAACGTGCCGCAGTGATCATTTTTAGGTTCTCTAACCCCAAAAACATTAAAAAATGAAAAACGATTTCAAACCATTGTTATTATGAAATAAATGAATATAAATATTTAACTTTTAAACGAAAACTCATCGAAGTTAGTAACTATTTCCTTGTATACAACATTTTAGATACAGCTAGCGGATTAGGGTCAGTTCCACAAAGTTAGTGGGGATTTCGCCCGAACTGGCATGCCGAATGGGTATTGCAGTACGGCTTAATTGTAGGATTTGAAAGCTTTCATCGTAAATGATGAATTGTTTATCAAAATTTTAGCTTAAACTTATATTTGGGACCGTTTTGGAGGATAAAAAATTTTTGAGGCTATTACATTTGCAATTTTCTATTCTTCACGCAAAATTAACCTGTGATGTGAGATGCAATATCAGTTACATTCGAAAATTACAAGACATATTGACCTAGTAGATATTAGCTGGACTACAAACTCGCCAGCACGGTTTCGACGGACGAACCGAATTGTTACGTGCGATGAATAGTGGATTCTGTTCGACAATCGAAAGCGCTCAGCAAGTTGGTTAGATACTGGTTCAGCACCAAAGCAATGCCCTAAACAAAATATTACCTCTAGAAAGTTGATGGTCACTGTTTGGTGGTCCAGTTCCGGTGTGACTCATCACAGTTTTTTACCAAACGGCATGAGCATGTGTACTGTGAAGAACTGAAGACAATGATGGAGAAGCTCGCACATCCGCAACCAGTTTTGGTCAATCGGTCGTCCCCGCTTCTCCTACACGACAACGCGCGACTCCATACAACAGACAGTCTTCAAGCTTGAAGAGTTGGGGTTGGAAGCTCTCCCTCATCCACCGTACTCACTAGACCTTGCACCCACCGACTATTATATTTATTTTTATATTTCCATTTTTTTTTTAAATTTGGACAACTTTTTAGCGGGAAAAAAATTAAATTCCCGAGAAGCAGTACAAAATGCCTTTGAAGAGGTTGTTGCCTCCCGTCTAGCTGATTTTTACAAAAAGGGTATCAATAAACTACCACTGCGTTTGCAAAGATGCATCGATTACATGGGTGATTACTTTGAATAACAGTAATAAAAACGTTTGAAAAAAAAATACTTTAACTTATTTCATACAAAACGGCAATTTCATAGGTAAGACCTATTATTTATCAGAGCGCTAATGATTTGCTGAGATAAGAAGTGATGAATGTCTATATGAAATTATAAAATTTTGGTATTACTTTTAGATAATCCATTAAATATGTTATGTTGTCATGTAATGTGTGTCATGAAATTATTCATAACTTATTTTTTTTTTAAATTTCACATAGGACTTTAGAACCATTCTTTCGCAAGAACCAGGAGTTTATAACTTTATACGTTCAAACGCTAGAAAACATATAAAACGTTGGAAAAGAAAATTATTTTTTATTATATTTTGAATAAAATATATGTAAAGAAGTTAGTTCGCTCAAGAGCACGTGACGAGGCGACAAAAGATTGGGCGGCAGGTATTCGGTGAGCTCGAAATTGGATAGTAATCGATGCGTGAAACTCCAGTAAACTTATATTTGTGACACAGTGCTTGAAATAAGTAACCCTCTTTTTTCTATTCTGTAGATGGCTTAATTAAAACTTGTAGTGATGATATTCTTTCGTCAAATATCGATTACGGGGTTAGTTAGTGGTTGTAGCTTAGTTAAGTTTTGCCAGCAAGATATTTTAGCATAATATGTATATAAAAACATTCTATTTGGATCCAACGTATGTGATTGATGTAAGTCATCGTATAAGCACGCAGGACGCGGTACTAGATTTAAGATTTTGTTTTTCCAATGTATCGGAAACTGCGTCCACATAACTCCACACTTATGTTAAAGCTTATATTGTATGAGGGATGGGGATCAATAGTAATCTGTTTTTCTTATGAAATATGTCCTGTGCAGTAGACATCACCCAATTACAAACAGGAGGTATAGCCAAGGTGAAAATAATCGATTCATGATCATATTTATAAGTAAGATATAATATGTCTATTATATTTTACCGACATACCATAAAGTACAAACTACTTGACTGTATGTCTCAGTTTGACGCAATAAGAAGTCAGACGGCACCCGCTCTCGGACGCCGTATTATGCGCAATCGAAGGTCATTACCATCGGATATTCAATGCGATGATTCAGTAATAATTAAGTTTGAAAACATTTAAATTTATTCTATAATAATAAAAATTCCAACTCATAAACAGCAGAAAAAATTCCGATACAATATTCGCTAACACGCATAATTTAACATAGTTTTATAATGTTCAGTTGTATCACAAATTATTTTATCGATAGAGAATAAATTAAAAAGTTCTTCTGTATGATTCAGATTCATATGATAAATATACTCAACATAGGGCCCTAAGATTCCCCACGAAGCACGATATCAAACCATTCATCAACTTCTCCAGGACTTGTTCAAAAATAGGAGTACAATTAAATACCTATGTTACTTATTCATGTTCAATTGATCTTTATTTCCTTTAATAGAATCAGAAAATGAACCTCACAAAACTTAGGTTATAGTCCCATTAACATTTCCACAATCAAAGGGAAACTTATTCTTCTTTATTACCTGTATCTAATATATTGATGTCATTAGTATCTTATTTTTTGGTCCTTTGTAGAAAATACTAAATCATTACGAGAAAGTGTCTCGAAAATTACTGCACGTTGTATCAGATTTGCCAATACCCCGTTACTGGCTAGGACAGAGCAGGTACAACTTAGCAGATACAGCGTTGCTTTAAAAAAACTCTGCGTAAACTTAGATTTCTAATTAGCAATAACCTTATAAACAGACTCTGAATTTCACGTTAACAGTTAAAAGTTAAACAATAAAGGCGTAGTAGGCGAAGTCTAACAAAGATCGGTAGACTTTACGACCTTAGCTGCTTTTTGTAAATCTATTAAACAATTAAGGCGTAGTACTCAAAATTAAAACACAATAAAAAATACACTGACTCACATTAAATACCGTCAATCGATTTTGCAGTCTAACAAAGATCAGTCGACTTCACGACCTTAGCTGCTTTTTGTAAATCTCGAGATTACTAATTTTAAATTATTTTTTTACCTTAACTTACCATTGATTGATTATATTTCACATTATATTTTAGATTATATTGTTGAAAACTCTCAAAACGTTTTCTTTAAAATTTAAACTTATGTTGCATAAAAATATGTTATATGTATGTAATAAATGCTTGTGGATTGATGGATTACTATAACCAAAGAGTTCAATTAAATATCACAAAGGTATTAACATACCGACATAACACATCAAGCTTATCATAGACGTAAACAAAAAATACGCACTACTTAGAAAAGGTACAGGTCTTGCAATGATCGTCAAGAGGTTCTCCGCTTTTTAATTGAACAAAACATAACTAGCATTGCCTGGAACCAATCAATTTAAATTAGATACAGCAGAACAAAGCTTCATTAATTCAGTTGTTCTCATTGAAGAAATAATAAACATTATAATGCGCATACCTCGGACTCGGCTTGTCATAACGATTGAGAAATAGTAAATAACGTTCAGCTCAACTTTGTAAAAATAGAAGGCATCTCGATGCTACAGGATCGACCGGTATCATCTTATGATATGACAAATTCAAAGATACGATTCATATTTTATGCATTAGGAATATTCGATATGCACTCGTTTTGTAATTCTGTCGAGATAACATTCTCAAGATTTAAAAAAAAGTATATTTTTAACTGTAAAGATATTAACAGTAAACTTTCATGACATTTTTTAACCTAATAATGTTTCATATTTTATTAATTGAAATAATATTAAGATTAAAGATTATGCAAAAACCAAAATATGTTTAGATTTACGTATACATTATATATATATATAAAATATTTGTTTTATGTACATTAATTTAAGAAATATTATGTATATAACTTAATTGATATTTAATGAATAGGACTATTATTATTTTGACGCTTTTATATTTATTTGAACGGTTTTCAGATTCACTAAGCGATACTTTGGTACGCTTAATAGAGATTTAACAAGTACAAAATATATAAAGAACCGAACTGGATGTGGAATCGAGAGTTGCAGAGTAGCCAATTTATGATGAGATGATAGCTTATTGTTTTACGGAAACTATATTGACGGTTAAATATTTTCATTGATACTTATGTAGTTGATTGTAAATAACTCTAAATAAAATGATTTAAATCAGCGGCGAGGAAAGGCGACAATTGTTTGAGATTCATCTTTCAAAGTAAAACCATCCTATATATGTCAAGTTATTATAGATTGGTGTTACTTTACAATTTTAAGTTCTTCTTTTACGTAAAAGTTTTATGAGTAATTTCACAATTCCATGAGAAAACTCACAAAAACATGCCTTACTAATTATTATTTTAGTCTTTTTGCATCAATATTCCGTAAATGTTGTTATTTAATTTAAATCTTTTTAGATTTTCAGTCCCTATTAATAGTGACGTATTGGGTCGGTAGAATAGCCCTTAGCATAGTGTTCAGAATATCTAGATTTAACGTCGTGGTTACTGACTTCTATGCTCAGTCGAAGCATTGAAAATTGAAAGAAAAGGAAAAGGAGGAAACAAATTATTGGTTTTCTAGTTCGTGTCGCTGACATCGTATCTGATCTTATTGTATATGTTTGCCTTAAATTTTTCAAAGGGTGTATCAAAGGGGTACCAAATTGAGTAGCTACTGCGTTTGTTCTATAGTTATAGTATTAGCGTGATCGGACCAGGAGGATATCACTATCATTCTTAGGTACTTGTATATACTCGTAGTAAGCTCAGGACTATCAATGTATTAATATGATAATATTTAAAACGAAGTCCTCCTATAATAATAACAAGAATCATATATATACACGTCAATACATGAAATACAGTTGCTGCAGATATGATTGAAATATATGATATTTTCTTCAATGCCTCCACAGTAAGTTCTTTGTGAGTTGGTTATCAAACTCATCATTTATCATTGATATATCGCTAGTTCGACGCTTCTGCGTGGCGGTTAGAGAAGTCAATCTCACGATGCTTACTTTCAAACTTGATTGAATCTACGTTTGAAATCGATAACTGATTATACTTACCGTTATTGCCTCTTGTTTAATTTAAAGAAAAAGAACAATAACTGATCTTATAAATAAAAGAAGTAATAAAAATAATGTTTTTAATTAAGTCTGGAACTATACTGAAGTTCTGACTCTTAAACCCGAACAGTTACAGTTGGCAGATTATAGATTTTTGGATTTTAACCTTTTTATCATATATATATATAAGCTAAATTCAAATTTCAACCACAACTTTTATTCAACACAATTCAATTATAATTCAATATAATTCAATAAAAATATAATTCAAAAATATATTATCATAGTCATTACATCTACTAGTCAAATATTATATATCCATTATAGAAAAGCTAAACTCACAGTTTAAATGATACATTTACATAACGCATAATGTTGATAGTAAATATTAAAAAATAGTAGTAACATCAACAGCAACAAACAATAAAAGTGGACTCTAATCGCCCTTGCTTCGCCACTTTTCATTGATTCTTTAACTAATACGAAGTTCGTTTTCGCATAAAGAAATAAAAAGCAATAGTCAAAATTAAGATTATAATTTTGCTTCATTCGAAAGCAATAAGGGGTAATAAACTCCCACTCACGTAGGATCAAGACGCCGAACGGCACGTATTTTTCGCATTATCGGCTAAAATTATTATAAAAGAACAGACGTGAAGCTGCCCGTTATTTATAGGGAAACTGTGGCAGCCACAAAACAATTGGTACAGAAATGTATAAGACATAAGAAAAACTTAGTATAATTGATGACTTATGACGGATATCACGACTTCGTACGAACGATATAATATCTATCGATATAATATCTACGAAAATTAAGTATCGTTTGAGATTTGTTTTACTCTGAAAAAGAATAAAATCTATGCACAATCATTTACAGGGTTTTATCGTTCAATTCAAAAATAGAATAACAATGTGACAAGATTAAGTTTTGACGTTCTCAAAATAAATAGCATGTCTATTGACGTGTTCAAAAATGATAGGTCATGATAGAACAAAGAGTATGATATGAATAATTTGTCCTGATTTGATACGAACATTAATGTGTTTTATTGTGTACTTTATCTAGAATGGTTAAAAGTTGTAAGTACATACAACGAGAACATTGTGCTATCTCAAATATTAAAACAGTGTTCCTTGAATAAACTTAAATAAATTTTCGCCTGAACCACTGTTTAAGTTAATATTTATGACCATTGTACAAACAAAACCTTGAAGCATTATTATTCGATCGCGTTTTAAATTTTAGATTTGCTTAAATCGCTTTATCAAAAGCAATATCATCTATGTTTTAAACATTAGGTACCCACCTAACTTTTAAATGCGATCAGAGCAGGGACATTTTACTTTAAAACCTCTCGAGATCCGAAAGTGGAGGGATTCAAGGAATTTTTGAGACTAATAAGTGCCGTCGCGAGCACCGCATACTAAAGAGATATCTTGTGCATGGTAAGTCAGACTCGCAGTGAATATAAAGCGCCCAGTATCTATTCTAAAATCCTTTATCAGACCTCTTAAGACATAAAAATGATGAGGCACGTAAATGACGTAAGACCAAACCCAAAAACCAGGTAACGGTTTATCGTTGCAAAGAAAGATGTTGAAATTATTTTTTTATGCATCCTGAGCATGCATTTTTTTGTAGATTGAATTATGAACGGTAGATGAGAGATAATAATTTATTTTGTTGTTGCCTTAAACTAAGATCCTGCCGAACCAGGGTGTTATTACCGCCGATTACTTATCTCTTCTTCAAGTAGAAGGTTGGATGTTATTAAAATGTCATTATAGCCACATCGGTGTCGTCCATTTTCGTGGCCATGTTTTTGCTGCAGTTTTGGTGTACAACATGGCTACATAATTTCTGATGCGAGAACATATTTCAGTTTAAATGCACTTTTATTTTATAGGAAATAAAGATTATTATATGCTTTGACAATTGATATATAAGTTTGCTGAATCCCGTTAATGACGCTTGATGTAATTTGATGTAAATTGACCGATGCCGACGGGAGCAAGCACGCAACATGTCAACTATGAAATTGTTACCCAACTATAGTTTAATTCTGGTGTGATTAATGTGATGCACATTAATTTTTCTTTTCGTGCAGAAAACAAGCGAAAAGATTTTTGTTACAATTCTGTAAGTTTTTATTTAAATTTTTTTTGTTAAGAACTTTTATTTTATTATGATACATTTAATATATAAAATCTTGTAGAAAGTATTAAAAAACATGGAGCATTATGCAAATGATTGCATAATCTGTAATCATAAATATTTTAAAAATTTCAAAAATTGTAATAAAACATATTAATTCACACGAAATTTTCAAAACAAGGTTTCAGTTTTAATTAAGGGTATTATGATTATCTTTTTTCACAAGGTTGAGGAAGAAAACAGTTAAATTATATTGCTGATTGTCACGGTGAATTTAAAAGCCAACTATTACGGGGAAAAGAAATTACCGGGCCCACCTCTTTCATTGCGTAATGGCTGATGTGACCGCGATATCTTAATAAGTGGTTATTGATCAAGTTTCTTCTTCCAAGGCTGCCCGAGGCTTTTCATAATTGTTAAATGTCGCTTAGTATCTTTACGTTTATTATAGAGCATAATTCCATAATAAGATAGTTTTATTGATTTATTACAATGTTCTTAAAATTTCTTTTAATTATTTCTATACAAACAGGGGGTGAAAACTGAAGAAACAGTTCACCTGATGATAAATGATTACGATGGCCCGTAAATATTAAGATTATTCTTGACTACGAGTTATCACTGTCACAGGACTAAGGGCGTTCCCTTTTACTTTTTTTAATGTAGCTGTAACTTGGAATCAGATGATTTGATTTTATTAAAGTTATATTTTACTATATCAGCATATATTGAAATAACGGCTGTGTAGTGCCCACTGCATCTTAGGTTCGATTTCCAACTGAGGAACAATGACGCATAGATATCACAAATTGTTATAGTCGGGTATAGGCGTGTTGTATGTATGTCCCATTTCCTTGATGCTGCATCTTATTACATATGGATATAAATAACGAAGAGGGGACGATTATATATCTATGTTTGCACAAATGCTCAAAGGAATACACTAGTGAGCAAAAAAATGGACGCCGTAAGCTTGCGGACAAAATATTCTCGTCAAAAATTGTTCTTAAGTTGTCTGTTGCTAATATTATTTTTTTTATATTTACTATGGTAGAATAAAGGCGAAGGTTTCAGCATTAAAAAGAGACATTCATATTAATAAGTTTTACTTTAAATATATATATATACAAAATTCGTCCTAAACTCTAATATAAGGAATGCTGGAATCAGCTGGACGGGAGGCAACAAACTCTTCAATGGCATTTTGTACTGCCTCTCGGGAATTGAATTATTTTTCCCGCTAAAACGTTGCCCAAATTTTGGAAAAAGTAATAGTCGGTGAGTGCAAGGTCTGGTGAGTATGGTGGATGAGGGAGATCTTCGAACCCCAACTCTTGCAGCTTGAAGACTGTCTGTTGTGCACTATGGGGTCGAGCGTTGTCGCGCCATTTTATCGTTCATATGATGTTATATAATGAGTAGAATATATAGCCTTGTAAGTAAGTAAGTTTATTTATTTACTCTATATTTCATTAACTTAAAATAATTAAAGGTTCATAAAGGGCGGACTAAATGCCAGAGGCATTCTTACTCAGTCAACCCAAGGTGTGGTGAGATATTCTGATAGATGTTTGCTACATCGACCATAAACTAATTTATAAAAAGAAAAGAATAAAAATAGCTAATATAAAATATACAAATAAATAGTACAAATACAGATATTAAATACATAATACTTGTATGAATACAATACAATAGTGGTAACTACCAATAATGTTGAATGAATGTGGATGATAAAATTATTTGATTACAGGTAACTTAAGTCATGAATCAAACTTTTAAAACTGCTTACAAGACTGACCTACCTGATGTCATCGGGTAAGGAGTTCCAAAGTAAAATAGTTTTTTGATAATTCGGACAGTAAATTAATTTGCAAAAAATAGTAAAGTGAGCTGGAATACCGATGTTGTTATTAAACAAAGATCGAAAAAGTCTGTCATGAGATTAAGAGAAATATTGGAATTAATCATTAAGACATGAAGGTGATGATGGATCATTATAACTGGAGAAAAGAACAAGCAAGTTTACGATTTTATCTAAGGACTGTCGGATATACGAGCATATCATTCACCATCGTACATTTTGTAACGATCTGGAAGTATACTTTATTGTATATTAACTTAGAATTGTATATAAAGTAAAAAAACCTTTGTATACAAAGTTTAGTTCATACTAAAATATGCAGTGGTGGTCACAAGTAAGCTTCAAACTAATTTGAATTTCAGAATTCCAACTTGAATCCACTGTCCCTTTATACTGTATAATATCTGTTAGGTATATCTAATTTCAGATATTTGGGAACAGATCAGCAAATCAATAAACACGTTTGGATAGATTTGGCCTGTCCAAAAGAAAATTACAAGTTTACGTAAGCAATACGTTACGAGACTTATAATTTTTTTTTTATAGTAAGAAAAGGCAAAATGTCATTGATTGTGATAGATAACCTTCAACCATATATACTGGTATATGGTCACCAGAGGCTTTGCTGATGTGTTGCCAAACTAATAGATCGCTTATAACTTTTATTGAATTTATGGTTCATGATGAATATGGTTGATTTCGTCCACGAATATATCTTTTGGTTATTACCAGATGACATAACTGCGCAGGGGCACTTATATATACAGTGATAAATACTATATGACAGAGATACTCACTCGTCATCCTATTCCCTAGTCCGATGCATATGCAATAACATCGTACTTTGTAATTAGTGTTGCCTACTGTGCCGTTGGCTACACATCTGCAGCGATTATTAATACTTAAAATAAGATGCCAAAATAGTTTATCTGTAGTATATGATAGCAATCGTTTTAAGTGCCTAAAACCCTAAAAACGTATTTTTAGCGATGCTCATACAAGTTATGATCCAAACTTTGACTCAACAGTAAAACGAATTAGACCATTGGTTGTCGTTCCATAACAAACGTTCCTGAGCCTAACAAGCCGCCTTGAACGATTACCACGACGTTGAGCTGCAATTAGAAGTGATCTGGAAATAAAAACTGGCTTCATGCAATCTTCGACCTGACCGTTTGGTGGCTTACTAGTTAGTTAGTTTGGTGTTACGATATGGACCTCAGCACGAGGTACGTAGCTGTAAAATCAGGCTGCCATAGTATTATATTATGCATATACGATATATAGATATTTTACCAATACTGATCCTATATCGGTATGATCCTATATCGGTATGGGAACAAGATAATCCCAATGTGGTACTCCGCTACACACGTAGGGAAGGGATAATGTGTCAATAATTTATTTATTATTTCTTCTGTACTAAAGAAAACTCGACTGTATGATGTCATCAAGTTTACATAACTAGCAGTGGAGTGGAGTCACGCTGTAGCTGTTTTCTGGCTGTACCATGAAAGGGTTGGGCAATACATCAAGCAATAGCATAAAACCACTGCTGTGTTTTGTATTGTGAGTGTAGGGATTCAGTGAGCCAATTACAGGTAATGAAGTATTTCACCTCAGTCAATTCTTGGGCCAAAGACATCACTTACCATCAGGTGAACTGTGTGCTCGTTAGGGTTGGTACAGTAATAAATAAACATTAGTTTTAATTAAAAAAGGTTTTATCTATTTACCTGCATAAGCATAAAGCATATCCCATAATCTATAAATGCAGAACTAAAAAGAACATTCTCGATATTTGTATCTAATGTTAACATAGAGGTTTCATTCAATATACAAACTTTCTAAGAAAAAAATAGTAAAATTAAGAATCATTATAGTAATTTTAAGTATAATAAAATATTTAAATCAAAAACAAAATATACCTAGAATTCCTTTGATGTGTTTATATACAAACCATTCGCCAAAAACCAATATTTTTTGATTCGTAAATTTCGTTCCTCTGCAGGAAAATGAATTCAGGACCCAGGCGCAGCAGTCAGGTTCCATGACCAAAACGCCGAGAGGTTTATGGTCGCTTACATTAATTATTTTAAAAACTCTCTCAATCTTAATATACAAATTGAATTAGAAATTCCCTGGCAAATTTGTATGGAAGTCATCACAAATTTATGCTTGAATCTATATTCATTATATAGGCTAGAATCGTGCCTCAAATTTTAGAACGAATCTTTGAATTTGAAGTAAGTGTTACATTGATGACATCATTGATTTTAGTATTATTACTTTATAACAAAAATAATTTCTACAGAATTATATAATGTTATATTTTGAGCTTTATAAATTAATAGGCATTTTAAATTTACAATATACTTACAATTTAGATCAATAAAAAGGCGTAAAGAAACACATGTAAATCGTATTTAACATATGAAAGCATGTTTTTGTTATCATCTGTGGTAACAAGGCTTATTAAATTTCACAATAATACATAATTCAGTTTGAATTTATATATCAGAACATTTGAGAAAAAACGAGCGCGTGCTATGGCGTTGCCAGATTAAATATTGTTCATAAACGGACTCGAAATGAAAGGGTGACAGTTATACTCCCCGCTGTTTCTTTATGTTTAACGTTATTGGGACGAAATGTGTCTCTTGTGAATCAGATCAGGACAAGCTTTTCATTGTGAGGCAAATGATAATGGTAATGTATGGACGCCATGTTGCGCTTTGTTGTGTATTACGGATCTAAAATATATAGATATGACATTACTTATACGAATAAAAATTTAATTATATTGCCAGTGCGATAAATTATTACGAAATATATTTAAAAAAATAAATCTAGCCTAACGCTATAATCTCATTTGTTATTATATAGATCATAAGCTTTTGAATGTTCCTATTTAAATGAATACACAAATGATCAATACTTGAAATGTACTTAATTTTTCCTAACATTATTATTTTGGTGCTCTGTATGTAATGTTGTATTGCACAACTTTGATATCGTTCAGTAGGTAAATTATAGAATAAAAAAGTGTAAAAAATCTATTATCTAAAGAATTATTAGGGAAATTTCCCTCAAATTAACTTAACTTGTAATTTCAAGAACATCTACAGAAAGTAATTCTTAAATAACATCGAGCCTGTAACAAATGTAATTTAATATAAGGGTCGTTAGTCCGTCTACTAAATAAACACAGATATGGACAACACTGAACCTTCTGTCCTCCGCAACGGGCTTCAATTACAGACAACGAGGTAATTTATTTATATTATTATTGGCTTTAAGTTGGTGCTCTATTCCGCGCTGCGAATGGCGGTTACAGGGGTTACTGTAGCTACGTTTACTGTTAGGTGTGCTTTTGTTTCGGTAACTTTATAATTATTCCTCGTAAAAAATAATATCAAGATAATATTTCTTGAAGCCTGAATATCATTTTCTCTGTATTTAAACGCCGATCAAGATTATATAACAGCGTAAATATGCCCCATTGAATCCAAGCTTAGTCTCTAGGAATACATTCCTCATTAACTCTACTAGGTAAAAAAATAAATGACATTTTTCCAAAATATTTATGCCAAACCAAGAATTGAACTGACCAGAATAGAACGAAATTGAAGTGGTGTGCCTTAATAAATTACTACAACGTTATGATAACAGCATTTTTAAATAATAACAACGATTTTTGCAATGTTATTAATATAAACAAAATATGATACAAAAAACGTTTGCAAAAGCTTTCGGGCTTTCAGCCGCGTACAATTTATACAAAAAAAAGTGACCTTTCTTTATTATTTTGAAATTTTACAGTAAGAATAAAAATTTCGAAGTAATTTATTTTATATCAAGTAAAATTCCTAAATGATTTTTACTTTTACGTAGGGATTCGTGGATTTACTGGAAAGAACTCAACTCTGGAATTTCGGGAAAATCTCATTACATCTTCGCTGATCACAGTCACGTAACGACAAACTAAGTCCGTACTTGTTAGCCGGTCTGAATCAAATTTGGAAAAAGAACTTCGCTAATAAGTCAATTTAGACTCTATGTTCTCATAAAATATCTTTCATATGACTTATGAATGATTAACGAACGAACAGTTCTTTAAAGGATCACGCTTTTACAGAACATGTTTGTAAAATAGTTATTTAATGCTACTATTTCTAATGTTGAAAGCGGTAATCGTAATAGGCGTATTAATTATATAATGAACGAACGAATGAATAAACGAATGCGATGTTTTTCTCCAGTGATGGTAATACCTCGATAGGTTGATTTCTTATATAGAATGAATTTAGAATAAAAATTTAAGGACTACGCATACCCTGTGGTTCACACAGGGTTCGATTACCATCAGATGTAACGTGTGCTCGTTTGTTATCTTTATTTCCGTTAACAAAGTGAACACTGTCAGATACGGCTATATGTTCAATCACGACGAAGAATCAATATATACTTAGTCATTTCTAAAATATAAATTACGTTAATAATCGAGATTAATCAAGTACTCCTAGTGGGTTTTCATCAGAAGTACTTGAATAGACATTTACAGATTGGCATACAAAATTTAGATTTTTGCAGTTGAATCAGTCTATCATGAGGCCAAGGATTGAATCAAACCAATTGGTAGAAATAAAACACAGGTATTTTATATAACATCCGTATTAAACTACTCTTTTACGCTGCTACAATCTGCTATCCCCATCCTCGCTTCAGACGACATTTCAGATAAGTAGAAAATACCAAAATACTACGTAAATACAGATTAAATTATTTCAGTGTACATTACTAAACAATACATTTTTGTTATTAGTGTTGCCATCTACTTGAAACATAAACCTATAATGATAATTGTATTGCTGACGCTTGCTGGCTTGATGGTTGCTGGTTGCGGTTTTCTTTCAGATCAGTCTTTCCATACGAAAGTGAGATACACCAATGCACTGAGGACGGGCATAGTAGGAGTTTTAGTCGGTATATATCCCACATAACTCTGTCTTTCCCTCAATCGGCAGGGTATATTTTGAAGTTTGAAGATTCTCTCCTTTAGGGCAAATATTCAAAAAAAAATATACAGATATGAATATCAATTATTTGAGCATCTACATAGTTTAAAACATAACTTTAACTGTACTTTTTTATGACATTCATTATATTTTACATTACACTTTATTCACAAAGAAAGAAATAAAAAAAAAACATTTATTTCGTACATACAAACAACGTTAAACAGTAATCAAAACCAATATTATATTTATAATATTTAATAGACTTCAATTAAAAGCACCAAAATGGTCTGAACTCAGCTATTGAGTGTCTCCAAAGGTATTAAGGAATTTGTGTGTTAGGATGACTCATTGGCTCAGTGCATAAGGAAATAAGAAAGTTTATTTTATTTATTTTATTTTATTTATATAAGTATACTCAACAGCTAACTTTATCACACAATTACACAGGAAAATAGAAAACAAGTATACACAAAACCGATAAATTGGCCAAAAGGTGCATAACAGCATTATCAGAAACAATTTATTAAAGTTAAGTTTACTAAGTTAAGTAAGTACTTAAATTATGAAGCGTCAAACAAGATAACGTTCTTATACATTCCAGTATTTATTTAGACTAAATTAGACTAAGTACATAGAGGATTTAATAATACAAATAAATAATAATATTAATATTTAATAATACTATTGCTATAATATAATACATCCCGTGGGATCTAGTAGATTCCAATAAAATACTCGAATCTTTAGAAGTAAGCGGCGGGCTAAGTAGATAAAACATTAAACCAGGAAACCATTAGACTTATTGTCAAGGGCGGTTTTTAACCTCAACCTCTTTTATAATATTAATGACAAAGGAGTAACTTAAAAGAAAGGACAGAATTGTAGTATATAACTGAAATACAATAATTATTTATTCATCGTATGTAAATATCTGACGTATCCCAAGTGACGTGTCTTAAAGAGTTTCTGTTTGAAATATACACAAATTAAAAATCAGTCATTCAATCCTTTGACGTTTGGAACATATTAAACCGCTTTTGGTAAAATGTCGATAGGTCTTGCTATTTCTGTCTACGTCTATTGAGTAAAACAGGTAAACCGGCTTTTTAATTATTAATTATTTAAGTAGTAAATTTCAATAGTAGTGTTATGTTTAATATTGATATTCTGATAAATAAAATAATTCAGATTTAGTAATAGAATGCAATAGTGTCATTACTCGTTCCTCACGCCTCATAAAACACCTATATATAGCCCCCACAGTCAACTTTTACGACAGCCAACAGAAGATGGGTCACGTATTCCCTTCCGCCGCTATCATAATAATATTATTGCTAAATTCTTAGCTTATACATTTATGCACGTTGCCGCATCAATGTGGTTAACCGATGCGGGCTGAACAGAATGCTTTGTTCCAATGCTTTGCGAAGTATATATATAAAGCTAATAACAAAGACAGTTTAATATAATTTCTTTTTATTACATTGAGAAAAACAAACGAGCACACAGTTCACCTGATGCCAAGTGATTCCTGCGGCCCATGACATTTACTTTCATCCAAGGAATCATAATGCTGACGCTGATGATCCCTTGAGGACTGAAATGGAACGCCTCATCACCAGTAATTATGATCTCCGGATCCCTACACTCACCAGACGAAACACAGCAGTATTATGCTGCTATTTTACGCTGGTATTCTGTGAAGGCGTGTCCTTGACCCCGGTCGAGCTGACCCATTCATTCTGCAGCTAGAAACAAACTGCAGTGTAGCTCTAACATTGTCTAATAATTGTTTATTATTGAAACACTTCTCGTTATAGTTTTAAAGCAGCATTTTCATATAATATTAGAGGTGACAAACAAACACAAAGTTCACCCGATGGTAAGTTATGATAACACATGAAGTCATGTCCAATCTCAATAAAGATTAAATATGCTCATGCGTAGCCTAAGGATTTGAAGTGTTACCTGTAATTGGATCCCCGAATCCCTACACTTATCAAGACACAGCAGCGTTATGTTTCTATACCACGCTGGTATTTATCCTTCTGCAAGAAAAAAGTTAAAGCTTGGCTCCGCTACCGCTTGGTATGATAGCAATAAAAATATATATTGACTGAATACCTATTTAGTTTTTTTACATCCCAAGTTTGTAATTATAAAAAAGGTAAAAGGTTGACTACTTCCGCCTACTAAGTGGCAGTACTAATGCATTAGTTTAGTAAACGCCTGTTTGATCATTGCTTGTCTACAATAGTGTAAAAATACTGTACGTGCCTTTGGCACTATGCCTAACCTGTAAGAGAATATACACTGGTTTGTATGTACTGTAACTTTAATTTTTATTTATTTATTATTATTAAGTAAAAATAAATGATTAATATTTAAAAACCCGTACACATAAACAACAACTTAATAGTCTGGTTATAGCAACACATTTGTTAGTAATTCAATTTTATTACGGTCTGTTTAAAATATCATTTTGTTTATATCTTCAAAGATACGAGCAAGCACTTCGTTTAATTCTTTCATAATAAAACCCACGCAGATATATATTACAGAAAGTTAATCAGCATCATTCGCCTTCCCATATCTGGACCAATAATGTTCCACGTTTATAATAAGATTATTCAAGATCTCTGTCTTTTTGCACGGTTTTCGTGTACGAGTATATTTTGTATCATTATTTCAAATAGCGATATAATATTATTGAATAATTCAAGATAGTTGAAATACGACTTTTTATTTATTTAATACTTTGTTTATAGAAAGTACACCGAGAAAGAATATGGCTCATAGACGCACTTCAAACAGCGATATAATATTATTGAATAATTCAAGATATTTGAAATACGACCTTTTATTTACTTAATTCTTTGTTTATATAATGTACATGGATCAAGAAGGCTTTATGGCTCATAGAAGCAATAACTATTGATTCTCGAAGTGACTGGATAATGTAGTGTAGGTCAATCCCACACTGAGCAATTCAGACCCAAACGTGAAAAGATAATGCAAGAGGCTCAGAATGTTTTGTAGCAATATATTGGAGAGATATTAGGCAGTGATTAATTACAATCATTAAAACATAATTTTTAACAAAAATTAGTGTTCCAAATTTAAATTCGTAAATAATAAACAAATGAATCGTATCTTATATACCGTGGTGCAATGATAATATGACATAACGTTTACGCTCCAACTTCCAAGCTCCGTATCTGAGACTAGTTACCTTGCAACCACGAACTGCATTACTGGAAATTCTCTGGCTATGCGCCAACTTACGACCTCGCCAGGTATCTTGAAAGAAAATATTTAATATAATACGAAAACATTTCTCAGCGCCACAACGCAATCACATCTATTTGTAAATACATGTGTCATCAAGATATAGTCTATTAAATATTTATTTTTAATCAGTTCTCCGTTTGGATTTTGTATTATTATGTTTGCTTACATAAGTCAATAGTAATATGCCCTTTTAAGTATGAATAAGAAAGAATATTAATACAAATTTAATTTCTTGGAACTTATAAAAATAATTGTGATTAAATCTAAAAATTTTATATATAAACAAACAAACTTCAAAATGTCATTGGTGGTTTGAAGTTTTAATGTTAGTCTAAAAGATTTTATTTCAACACTGTCCAATTTTGTTATTTCCAGGCATGATAGCTAAATAATAAGACAAAATATTGTAATCCCTTCATATCACAACGACATTGTGTTTCTAGTAAACCAGTGAAAATAGCGTACTAAACATATTTTCTGTTTGTAAAATCATTAAAATTTGGTATGCGAAAATATATTTTTTAAAATTTATGCCTATAAGAGATGAAATGTAACTTTATATAGGTATGTATAAAAAGCAAAAAATACTAGTAAGGAGAAGTCTATACATATGTATAATGGTTTTGAATTCTTTTATATAATAAAAATGGGGCCTCCATTGTATGTATTTTTTTTCGCTATAGACTTATTTTACTTACAGCAAAATTAATGTTTATATCAATTATTGTCTTTCAACAATTTTTTATGCACTATAATTTCAAGTCGTAACGGCTCTTTATGTTAAAGTTAAAAAAAATAATTAAATAAAATGTATTATATTCTTAGAACGAAATCAATGGAATCTTTAATATGATCATCTCAATTTTGTGTACGTATCTCTAGAACATAGATTTTTAAATGTAGAGATTTTTAAATAACCGAGAAAATTACGACAATTTGCTTTCTACAATTTACAAATGTATACTTTCGTTACGCTTTTTTCTCAAAAAGTTATACATGAATCCCTTTTGTAGAAAAAAGAATCATGAAACTGCGAATACGTAGTATTGGTTGTTATTAAAGACGAACCGGTAAGGTTGTACTTGTACGAATGTAGCCTCATGTATTTTTTTTATTTCTTCAACCGTCCCGGCTAAAAATAATACGTAAATATCTTTTGGAATGAGGCGGAGGATAAGGAAACCTTTTCAAATGTGAAGTAAACGGTTTAAAGTTGCAAATCCATTTCAGTAGATTATCGTATCGACTAGAAATTTTGAAAACAAAAGAAATATTATGAACCATGTAAATTACATAATATGGTATAATCTTGTATTGACTATATTAAATGTAAATTCGGTCCTAACTTTCGGTGAGACATAGTCAAAAACTGAATTTACCATCAATTTTAAGATTCAAGACGTTTAATGGTATTTGATGTTCCAACCTGCAAAGAAATATAAGCATGAGTTTACTGGACTGCCTTAGTTATGCAAAAGATATCTGAGATTTAAACTTAGTATTATTTAAGTAGACAGAACTGGCTACACTTTATTATTTTTAAATTAATTATTCTTAAAAATTTAAAATATTATTGAGAAGACTGTTCATTAAAATAAATACCTAAAGCAGAAAATTTATGTTTCCAATTTCTTTACTAAGAAAGTTCATATTGCCTCGTTAAAGTTAAGGCAATTATAGCGTAATGACAAAGTTATTTCAAAGTAAATAGAACATTTTATGATTCAATGAAACTTAAGGCTTAAACGAGCTACTTTAAAGGGTTAAGCCCTTGAAGTGCTGGCGATTAAAATTTATTAACCTAATACTTTTCCAAAAATTCAACTGTAAG
This sequence comes from Teinopalpus imperialis, assembly GCA_029286865.1. Lineage (NCBI taxonomy): Eukaryota > Metazoa > Arthropoda > Insecta > Lepidoptera > Papilionidae > Teinopalpus > Teinopalpus imperialis. Next base: position 1,308,731 of record JAGSMU010000035.1, on the reverse strand, counting down.
CGAATTAGATTTGTTTATCAAGAATACAAAATTTATCTATATTTGACTTTGCCTCTGACAAATGCATGGCTTGGCCAAATTGTAAGGGGAATTATTTGTTAATAAATTGACGATGAAATGATTTAATGAAATTGTCAATCGTTGCACCAAAAATCTTATATAATGCCACTGAAGAATGTATCTAGAAGATGACTGTAGTGTATTCAAATATAGCGAATACTTTATACACGATTACTGCTAATGTTCTTTTGTAAGACGTTATGCGTGAAATGTTGGAGCATTTCATTTTAGTTCTCGGTGGATACAATGCTCCTGTATCTTTATTGCTTAATAGGGATAGATGTGGGTGTGATGTGCCTTAGGTAACTTATACCTCCAGGCGAATCGTGTGCATCTTTATCGCCATAATTAGCGTAAGAGACACGCTTAAGATTTCACATTCTGCGATGACGTAAGGCCACTATATATTAATCAGGAAAATGTGGAGGCCTTCGATACACGACGGACAGTTTTGTTCGTCTCTCACTTATCTAACTATGATATATGTTCCGCAGGCTACAACTGCTGTGTACAAATTACAAATAATATATGTGTTCAAAATTTACCTTTCTATTAAAAAATATTGGTGACAGAACACAAAGCTCACCATTGGATATACCCAATACCATTAATTTAGTCACCGGTTTATTTTACTTACCACAGTCGGGATTATTGTCGTCTTTTCTTTAAAACTACTCATCAATTGAAACTGGAAATTAGGAAGAGAAATTAGTAATTGGCCTGATACTTGTAAAACCGGAAACCATCAAGAAAGAAAAGTTCCCAATGTGTAGGTTTGTATACCTTCGTCTTTAATTGTTTTAAGCTAACTAATCACTTTATCGCCATTATTATCTCAGCCTAACTTGTCATATCCCCTGCAGGTGTTATGAAGTACGATTTAGGGTCACCGGCTTTATATACCGATTGAATATAATCAAAAACTGATATATAATGTCATATTACTCTAATCAACTTTTGAAACGTTACATTTAGTGGTTTTATGTAAGGATTATATATGAATAGATGACCGTAAATTGATTGTGGGAAGATGATGATGTTAATAACAAAATGCCGATAGTCTATGCCGTACGCTAATATTCAGATGTATTCATAGGCTGATTTGGTAACGTTAAAAAGATAACTTTTGAACTCAAATTTCTCTTGATAACAATTAGCGATATAGTGAAATAACAAACCCCTTCGTGTAAGGGTGATCTTTAGAATAATATTTTTTTTAATGTTATAACATAACGAATATAATTACATTTTATTCCATTAAAATTAACAACATTGTAAAATATTTCCCACCGACCATCTTCTTCTTTGTTATTTCATTTAATTAAATTAGTTTACTTATAGCTTAGCTACCAGATATAAATATTAAAGATTATATCATAACAATAATGTGCGATTTCCGAAAATCTGCTGTATTGGACGTATGTCAGTTGCGGCCAACCGATGCGCCGTTGTCGACGTGACGTCACGTACAATGCGCTCCGAGTCGGGCTTCGGTTGCCTGCAGTTGGCAGTTGGTAAATCGGTAATAAAAAGCTATAAGATGAGGCTATATATGGTCTCGAAACTATGGCAGCATATTACGAAATATAATAATTTTAGTTTTTTGGTTTTGATAACGAATGCATGCAGTCAGTAAAATGTTTGAATTATAAAATAATATATAAAGTTCTTATACTACAATAGTCTAATTCTTTTAACATAAAATATAATTATTCTGTAAGTGGGCTATATAAAGAATGTTGCATTAGCATAATATTAGAACAAATTATAAAATTGTTTAATTACTATATTATGTAACGAATGTTTATAAAATATGGGGACGATAAACAAACAAAGTTTACATGATGGTTCATAGAGTGATTATCGGAAACCATCAACTGTGCAGGATATATTATAATATATAATTTAAGCATCAATTGCCTAATGCTTTTGGGTACGGTGCGTGACTTAAGGTCACAGGTTCGAAACCACCGTTCGACTTCTGTCGTGAGCCGTGTTCTAGCACAAACATTTTATGCTTAGTTGTAGTAGTGGTTAACCGAATTTTTTTGTAATATTAATAAAACTGCTAGCATTTTTTTTTTAATTAAGTTAATATGAAATTAATTCCGTAAGCATTACGACATTATACAGAGGCACTCACTCGGCCCCACCCTTCGTCGATCCGATGTAATGCAAATCCAAAAAATATTCAGCTGCAAGCGTAAGGTACATAGTATAATACATAGAATACACCTACATAACCAGACCAGAAAATCTTTGCTAAATATACCGTTCTTTGGCTAGAAATCGGACCGCGACTTAGAAGTCGGGCACTATGTCGCGCCACGCTATCGTCGGCCGTTTCACATCTACTTACTTACTTTATATGCTTTTTATATGTCAAGTAGGAGAGTATTTAGCTTTGATATTGTACGTAATGCATTCCAACCTATTACATAATATCAACTATAAATTGGTAGTCGCACGTTTGCATGTTTCTATTATTTTATTATAGGCTTTCGAATGATTACGTTAATGGATCCAACATTTTAACGATCCTTTAGCTTTCCGAATTGCCTATAAAAGAGATATGATTTAATTTATGACCATTAAGACGTAGCCTTTAGCTGGTTAATTTGGAGTGGATCTCATGCGAATTGAATACGCCTTTGAAACTTTAACATTAATTTGCGCTTTATATTTTGGACTAAAAATTTATAGGTTTTGTTACAGTGGTACAGCGACAATAAAACTTACTTCTAGCTAGTGCACAACAAAGGCTTGAAATAACAGGACAATGATGTTGCATTTCTTTTGGTCAGTGTAGAGGTCCGAAGATCCAGTTAGCGGTAGTGAGACATTCGATCACGGTCCTCATAGGTAATGCATGTAGAACCTTGACATGATTTTTTCATAGTGTTAGAAGTAAAAACCTGGTTTTTCTATAAATTAACACGATCATAAAATTCACCTGATCGTAAGTGATGGTTGCAGCGCATAAAATCGACATCCATCCTCAATAAAGATTAACTGAAGACTGTACCATATCTATAAATACCTAATCCTAACTTCATTGTAGATATTTTATAATTTAACATCAGGTGAATTATGTGCTCGTTTGTCAGTCATAGTATGTTAATTTATACACAAAAACATCCTTACACGACTAGACTTTTTCGTTCTAATCCTTAGTGATTACTGTCGTACATATGTAATCAAGGAGAACAAGCATTATAACGCCTGTGTTTTAGGGTAAAATATTGCTTCGTAAGGAATTGAATCCCCGATTTCTTTCACAAACGAAACCGACCAATCTGCTAATTTTGTTCAAGTTTTTTGAGAGAATGGTTCTCTGGTTCAAGGTTGAGCAGAGCATTCATAATGATAATTGATATAAATATATTTTTTTTATTAATTCTGAGTTGCAAGAATATTAATAAATATTGAAATACTCTTTCACGGAGTTTTGCAAATTTTTTGCTGGACAGCAAATAATTTTAAGAATAAGCATTAACAAATACACTTATATAAGAGACGAGGAAAAACTTAATTCTATATATTTCATATTTATTATTTTATAAAGTCAAAAACGAATCTTCAGCCCTAATGTGACATCATATAGAATAAACAAAACACCTGAAGTGATAGCTTTTTGAAAATAAGATAAGAAAATGTATAGTTGTTCTATATTTGTAAATGTATTTTTTTTTGAGAAATACGTGTTGGGAGGTATCCTCAATTTTATTTCGACACTTTTCTTTCACTCTTAGTATTCTTTATATACAAGAACCAAAATTTCGAGAAGTCACAAATGCGTTGCCGGCCTTTAAGAAAGGTTTTCCAACTCACATTCACTTTACCATACAATGGTTGTCGCAAACATCAAATAAGTTAAATATGAATAGAAATTTTTATCTCTGTCTACCTACATACCATACCCAAAAAGACCACAAATGTCAAACGTATATATTCAATTCCCATAATACACATCTAACGTATATAACATATATAACACATATGTAATATAATATCTATCTATAATAATATCTATTTACTATCTAAATTTCTATATTTTTAGTACTTATTCTGCTTCTCCGATCGAATTGAACAAATTAGATCGCGTCATCTCGTCCTTATATCCAGTTAAATAAATAACCGCAAAATTCAATTCAACAAACCGTTATAAAATAAGCTGCAAGCAACAAAGTCAAATCGTTTTGCGCGGTTAACCACAACGCTTTCTGTCAGGTAAACCGTGCATTTGAAAGTTTATGCCCAGAGTTGTAGGTTTCAATCCTTCAATATTTCCAATACATCGGAGTGAACCTTTAAACTATTTCCGAACCTGTTGATCTTTGCTGTTAAAAATTCTCCTATTCGAAGTTTAAGAAAAACTCCTTTTAATTTATTTGCAAACGCAGCTTTTTGTATTTATATTTAAACTTAGCACTGTTTTTTATCAGGGGTGACAAACGAGTTAGTTCATAACAGATGAAGTTTTGTGAATCCTGCAAGCTATAATAACCACATTCATCTTCAATAAATAATAATAATACAGATGTGTAACCCCTGGGAATTAAGATGTAATATCGCATCACCAAGGTTAACAACTCCGGTTTCTGTCACTTACCAGACAAAATAAGTTAAGCTATCGAGTTTTTAAAACAGTATTATTTTTGTAGTAGTGATTGAGCCTATTGATTACAAAAATAATCATTTATATAACTGGGACAGATGAGATAAGAAAAAAAATATTCAGGTTCAGTAACCTGAAAAGGCCTTATCTATTTTTTTTTGTTTTAAAAAAACAACAAATTCAAAGAAAGGGCTAATTTCGTTATTTATTTTTATTCGATCACCTCTAGGTTTATCTGGTTCAATGGACTGCCGCTTTCTAACAAAAAAGCTACTTTAAATTATTGCTGGGCTATACGTTCCTGTACTTGCCTTGAAAAAGTCCCCCGGCTGTCCCTAATACCCGACGAAACCAATTTGAATTCAATTTAGCTTTTTTTCGAGCAAGCTTTTGTTGCCTCTCAGTTGTGTTTACCTTATTCGATTTCTGTAATTTCATTCATAACAAACTGGATTTGGGGTTCGAAAAGCCCATCGGGGTTGACAGGGGCGTTTGAAATAATATTCTCTTTGATAAGAGCCGGTTTGGTGCGGAGATGTAAGTGCTAGGGTCCATGCAATCGCACCAGAATCTGAATGGGATTTGTCAATGTGAAGTTACAAAAACTAATTATAGCCCACAATGACTCATTTGGGGAAAGCGATTCGATGTGATGGATTTTGATGTGTTTCGCTTGATCAATTTTAATGTGATTTTAGTGTTGTGTGTCAAAATTCTTTATTGGTTGTATGAAAGTCGATTTGCATGGACCATAATTTCAATTATAAAGTCAATATTTTTAAGGAGAAACAGCTAAAGAAGCTTTTCAGTTATTCTCTTTGCTGACGTTTATTTTCATTTAGTGAAAATTTTAAAAAATTAATAAAATAAAACATACAAAAAAAATTGTGTAGTAAAACTATGAATACACATAATATTCATAGTTTTACTACATTATTTTTTTGGCACAACATCACGTGATAAAACCAGTCTTATAATGTCAATATAAAGGACGGAAACACATTTTTTTACAACATGTGTATTTGAGTGCGGTCATTTTAAGGTTAAACAGGTAGGTAGGAGGTAGGAGATCTATAGCTAAGTCGATTAATTTTACATAAAGAGATGTAAAGATTAATTTTTGTCGAATTTTTAATTTTATATGAATGAACAAGGCGTATCGAATATAAAGCACATCATTTTTATAGTAAGTTTGTTTCTGTCACGCCGTAATAACTAGAAATTATCAACAAATATTATTTACATCTTGATGGTAAAATCAGGCTATTTTATAGGACATTTTTTATTTTGTACTAATTAGTATTTGACCAGATCCTTGTCTTATACAATATATTTGTATTCTTTGAAACGACTTTTACAATGTACTTTTATAACCTTTTACGAACCGGAGTAGATTAGGTTTACCTACAGTTATAAAGTGGTTCAGTTGCCCAATCAAAAACAAATTTTATTCGTCTGATGTTAGTTTAATACCCGATATAAATCGCCTCAATAAACTTAACAACGCATTGTAAATCTAAATTTTACGTAAACTGAACGGTAAATGGTAATATTTTTGTCAATTTGTCTATTGTGTTCAAGAGAGGCGCCCAGCTGTGCGGGTGAGACAAGACAAACAATAACATGGCACCCTGTGGCTACTTATTGTCTCGCGACCACACCGATTATATCTCATCTTGCTTCTAATAGGCTATTGACACATACTTTTTGGCTTTAATTAAGGATTATTATTTAATAATTAGACTGCTTGAATGTAACTAAGATAGAACAATGAATTATTAGTATTTAATTATTTGAAAAGTTAAGTTTAGGTTAAAGGTACTTATAAATACATATAGTATACGTATATCCAGTATAGGAAACGTGTGTAAAAATGAATCTAAACAAGATAAATTGATTTTTTTGTGGTTACACCACTGATTTAATAATATTTTAAAATATTTTTTGTTACAACACAATAATTTTTAGTGTTATAAAACACCACAACGTTTGAATTTTCGTTATATTTTATTTTAATTTAACCAGTTGTGTAATCTCACTAAAAATAGAATACATTCACATTAATTTCATGAAAATAATTCAAATACATTCTTTAACTTTTAAAGCAGCTTTTGTTCGAGTTAATCAAAGACATTTCGGATATAATTTCATTCAAAATGTTTCAAAAAGAATCTGACGTTCCAGGCAAATTACTTTTTTAATTAATGGAAGCTCTCTTTTATTCCATTCACTCTAATTTAGGGCTAATCCGTATCTGGTTGGCCTTACAGCCCCAAGCACATTTTGCCCTCCGTGCATTGTACTGCTTATTATTAAAAGACCCCACATTTAACGTCTTGAGCACAAGCGAAGGGTTACGAAGTTCAATATTAGAAAATTATTCATTTATATCGTTTAATGAACATGAAATCTACTTCGTATCTAAACAAACGAATGATTTAGCTGACTATTAAAAGCAAATATAATAAATCAAAATGAAAATAATTGTGTTTCGCTCGCCCGAGGTCATTGTAATCAGGCTGAGAGGTTCTTTATTTATGATTAAGGCTAAACTGCATTACGTATAGGCATAAATATGCTTAAGTAAAAGCAAGCCGATTTCGATTTGTAGTGGTTAAAAGAATGCTTTTATAGGTTATGTAAATAGAACTTCGTTTATTATTGTTTGTCATTAGTTTGTTTAATTAAATTACATTCTTATGTAGTAATCTTGAGGCTGTGTGAATGTTTGGTCATGCCTGATGGTACATGTACCATGTGATATGTGACAAATTTAACAGTATGTAGTTTTAATCAATTAATAAGTATTCTTAATTATAATTAATATATATAGAATAGTGTCTACAAGATATATAAATCAACTTTATATATTTAATAAATATTCAATCTGACGTTCGTAATATAAAAAAGACATTTAACAGACATATTTATTTTCATATAACCCACGAAATGTAATAGTTTAATAATTATTAAAGTGGCAAATCAATATATAATAATTTAATAACAGCTTCTTTTTCAATTTATATATATTATTTGATTATTTATATATTTATAGAATTGAAATTTACATTACAAGAATCTTCACATTTTAGTTTTAACTCTTGATAGTTTTTAATAAGCAATCAGGCAATTATATGCAATGTGATACGGAAGTTCAAGTCACGTCATTAAACTAACATTAAACGGACTTTGCCAAAATATAAGATTATCTTTACTATAAATATGTGTTTGTCTAGTAGTAATTTAGAAGTAATAGGCATATCTTTTATCTATTCCTTCGGCTTCTTAAATGAATGCGATTAAGTTATCGTTTACTGAGCGTACTATGTAACGATATTAACTTACGATTATATTCTGTCCAAATAATGTGCAAGCATAGAATAAAGTGAGAGGATATATTGAAACCGTGATAGTTAAGGTGAACGATATCTTGAACTTAAAGGCAACTTTCAAAGGGTCCCTTGGCGTGTTATAGTTTCGTGAAGCGTCGTTAATTAATTCCCAACTAATCCAGAGCGTTGATCGACGCTATCCGATCCTCGATCTATTCACATAATATCTAAGTCTGATACGGAAATTATTAATATTGTGGAACAAGTGTGAGATGTTTCTAACAGTCGATGTCATTCTGGACGATTTTAAAGACGGTTATAAAGTTTTCATAAATGTTTCTTTATTAATTTATATATTCAGCAATGTTTTGTAATAAATTTGTTTCAACTATTAGCTAAGTCGAAGATAAATAAAAATAAAAAATGTATCGCAAAAAATCTCTAGGAACATGGCAATTTATTTTTGGTATATGAAGCAAATTGAAGATTCTGTTGTAAATCCGCCTTCCTCTCTTCAATGGTAATAAACAAATTTATTTTTGTTATATGAGTGGATGACCATTCAGCACACAATTCAGCAGATGACAAATGATTTCTAGTCTGTGATACTTATATTTAAACTTTTGTTATTTTTTTTGATATTAGCGATGATAAACGAGCATACAGTTCACTGATAAAAAGTGATTCATCCCCGACGAGGAATTTCAACTTCCGTTGAGGGCTAAGATGTAATGCCTCGTCACCAGTAATAAGATCTCATTCATTTAACGACATACGATAGCACTAAACTACTATTTTACGCAGGTATTCCTAAAAGTCAAGACGACCTTTTAATGATACAGCTATTTAACAACTGTGATATGACATATCAGTTGTATACTTTACCAATTAAAAATCTTCGAATGTGAATCATAATGCAGAATAAAAATGGGGTGACTCTTGAAGACTTTCTTATACATGATAATCGATAATACGGTCTCTATTCTTTTAGGATGTTAACAGCGAGGTCGTATCATAATTTTACCAACAATATACATATATTTTAAATCAATTCATAAGTATTCTTAATTATATTAAATTTATATGCAATAGTGTTGAAGATTATATTTACAGATTTTGTATATTTATTGAACGTTTATTATATTAAAAAAAGACTTTCCTTACAAATTCCTTGCATATATTTATTATTTATTTTTATATAAGCTCCCGATACGTAATTGGGCAATAATAATGTCTTGACATGGCATATCATTATTAATAAATAAACCCTTTTAAAATATAAGCTATAAATTGTACATAACAATTGCTTTTTTTTCAATTTTTTAGGTATTAAATTGACAATCTTTTAATGAGAACGTACCTCAGCTCTTGACGGTTTTTAATAGTCATATGATGTGGGTTTATAAGTAAATAAACAACTGAAGGAGTATTTTTTTGTTTATGATACTATTCATAGTTTCTTATCTTAATGTTTTAGCGACTAATATTTTTACTAAATATACCTTAAAAAATAATAATATAATATGAATTTTATATAGTTATTGGATGATTTTAGTTTTTATATCTCATCAGAAATACTTGTTTATACAGTTGAGTTACGCCTATGGGAAATCAGTTATTCGATTCTATAAAAAATCCTAAGCATACTCCACATAGGTACATCCGGGCAAGTCTTGTTATCAATTAAAGTATCTTTTCATATAGCCAACCGTGGAAATATATAAGGTCTTACATCGATTCTATCAGGTCAGAATTTTGACAGTCTTATGGATACCTGAATAAACGCTTAATGGCCTTAATATTGTTATATAGTACATATTCAAGGAACAAAAACTTCATTTTTTGTGCATCAATCTCGAAATGTTAAAATTATTAGTAAAATATAATTAAGGTAAGGTAAGATGTACACAGATGTACCTTTCGAGTTCAATTTTCCGAATTCCCAAAGCAGTCTATATCTTAGTGTCACTATTTTACCTAACACCAGGTTAATTGGCCATAAATTAAGTGCTGACTTAAAAGCTCGCCAACCAACCTTGTTCGTTCGCTTACATTTTGGTACGCGAATTTAATTTAAAGAACAACACTTTGTCCTCTAATTACGTCCTTGTTTCTTTGTCCAGTTTGTTTCGTTTCATTATCACGATACTGTATAAAAATTTTCGTAACTTGTGAATTTCGTTAAAAAGTACTACTAACAATTTGTTAGTAATGGTTTTCTAAACTATTTAAAAAATAAGATGAGTAGAATTTCTTTGTGTGATAGGATTTTATTTTCATCAGTTTAGTTATTTTAGGAATTTAATATAAGATAGAAATATTTTACAGTACAACTACTATATATAAACTTTCGTTGCATCGTGCGCGCGCATGTATAAAGCCATAGCGCTAAATGACCGCCCGGAGTTTATTGAATATTTGCACAAAATTATTAATAAATATCCTTAAACTAGACCTATCGGTTAGGTTTCTTTTTATTTTTTTTCTATTTATGTGCTTTATGTAGAGATGGCTAACTAGCTGTGCTATTTTAAAAACGTTTTTTGTTCTCACAGGTTTTTTCATTCTTTTTTTTATTTACTATCTGTTATCATAATTTATCGATTCAAGATAATAAATAAACTTATCCAAAATCAAATGAAGCATTTGTAAATAAAATAAATTAACTCGAAATTTAAAGGAAATTGTACCATTTTTTTTATTATGCCTAAAAAATCTGAAAATGCCCAACGAATATTATTATTTTTTTGTATGTTTGGGTGTGTGTATACGTCCAGTGTCCTTCAAGCCACATTTTCTTTTCAGATTTTATTGGACTTGCATTAAAGCGAAATGTAGCATTGAGATTGGGACAATAAGTGTACGCCATGTTTACGCAAATACTTCAGGACTATAATACATCCTTCGCAGTTGAATTAATTTAGTAATAAACAGAAAATATCACCGTGGTTGAAATTCGCTAGGATATTGGCTAGGTATTGGGAGTGCTCTTGAATTTTTATTACTACTCCTGACTACAAAAATTCTATTACTAAAAACGTTTAATACAACATTCTCAAAAGTTGATTCCGAAAAGCCGTTGCTTGTTTCATTTCCTTTCCTCTTCTATAATTTTAGTTGGATTTGAAACATGTTTTATTTTGTATCGAAAATATCACCGAACATAAATAGCATGATAATAGGTCTGAGTTTGGCAGTACAGCATGAATTAGAAAAGCAGTTGTTAAATGTTTGCCGCAGCTCGTATATCTTGTTATGTCTTGCGTTGACGATGAATAGTTCATATTGATCAAAACAATGATTTATTGAAAAATATATATTTTGTATTCATATTCAAATTTAAACGCGCCCGTTAGATATTATGCAAAATACCCTGGACATTTGCATTCTACTTAGGTGCGAACCGAAATAATGATTAATATATATTAAGAAATTCACAGTTTAATCGAGTTTCAGCATTTTCTTACTACGTCGTACTTCTTCCTCATAGTTACAAGTATGGACACCTATCGCGAGCTTCGAAGTTGTCAAGACTTTGTTTGCAGTTAGTCTTACTCTTTAAATATACTGTGCAGAAAGAGATTTTTAATTAATTATATTCCAAAAATCGGCGCTATGCTATATATTTCTATTTAATATAATATTAGATATGATAAAAGAGCACATAGCTCATCTGATGGTAAGCGTATGATATATCTTCGACAAAAACTAAGGACACTCCTGAGGATTTGGATGGAATATCTTGTTACATATATTTTTAACAGCTATACTATTATTGCTATACTGCAGTTTTTTTCTAGCTGCAGAATGAATGGGTCAGCTCGATGGGGTAAGACCACGCTCTCACAGAATACCAGCGTAAAATAGTAGCATAATGCTGCTGTGTTTTGTCTGGTCAGTGCAGGGATCTGGAGACCTTTATTACTGGTGATGAGGCATTCCATCTCGGTCCTCAAGGGTGACAACGCACAAAGGCGTCTCTAGCCCATTTAGCGCCCCTCCAGTAAGCACGTGGTCAATGGAATAGGTAAAATTGTTAACATGTCTATATAAATGATAAAAGAAAGGAAAAATATGGAAGAAAAATGAAAAATGGCCGGCGCCCACCAACACCGCTGCGCCCGTGTGCAACGCACACCCTGCGCTATAGGTAAAGCCGCTTCTGACAACGGATCTGCATTATGATTCCTTGTCAAGAATGAATGTAGACGTCTCGGGCTGCCGTCCGGTAAACTGTGTACCCTTTGGTTACTCTCAACGTGATACAAACAAATTAAATGGGAAAACATACACTCATCACACAAGTAGTATGCCGCTTACACGCAGGTATACTGTGAGAGCACGGTTCTTCCCCGGTTGAGCTGCTTATGTTGCAGCAAGAAACTAACTACATTTTAAATATGCAATATTTACTAACATTTAGACATAGTAGGTAGTTTTGATTTCATCAAATGAAAAATTTATACCAAAACTACCTACTATGGTTACGTTCCGCCTATCACAGTTAAGAGAGATTTTATCTTAATAAATCCTTCATTCACAATAACACCAACATTTTATAGTTAATTACATTACTAGTCTTGTCTATTATGCATCCACTTCGCCCGCCTCTAACCGTCCATAACTAAGTAAATAAAATTTTATTGTCTTAAATATATAAACAAAAACACTGGGTTTTTTTAGCTATTAATTTGTTCCGTTTCTTCATGATAACTTAGCCCCCCAACAGTGTGGCTCTCCCACGTGTCCGTAAATTTCTTTAGTTATATTGTTATTTTGATAATTTATGCAACTTAATAAAGGTGACATATTGTCATGGCATGTTGACACTTAATAAAGGAGTCAAAGTTGAGAAACTTTGACTCGGTACGTTTCTTTGCAGCAGTATATACATAGTACATAATAATAAGAATTTGGAAACATCCCGTAATTACTGTGGCCTACCTGTGGCCCCTGTTTACATTGTGTTAAGTATAAGTATGGGTTTTACATTGAAATTTTAAAAAAAACATCGAAATTTTAAACAACAACACAATTGTTGTACAACAATATAGTATGTTTAATTTACCCATCGTAGTTATTTTTTCCACGATCATACAATTTTCGTGAGATTTGTGTTAAATTAATCAACATGTAGTTTAAAAAAAACTAAAAAACGCGCTTTCATGATGCATTAAAACTTATAAAATAATTAAATTAACTTGCATTATTTACGATATAAGTATCTATGCATCTTACCCTTGCCAATAGTTTAACTTTATTGCAGAGTAAATCAGACATAATATTTTTTAAACTATAGTGGATGATAAATATTCTAGGTAGTTATTAGTAAGTTTGTCTTTCTTTTATGATTAATTTGAAAAGCGTCGAGCACTTTTTTGTTCCATGTACTTTTATTTAATTAAAATTTTATCTTATTTGAACAATATATTTTAATTTTTTATATTTTTCTCGGTTCACATAGTCTTTTTCTCTTTGTGCGCCCTTTTATTTTTATCCAGTCGTCGTTTTCTTTATGTTTCTCTTTCCAGTCGTTTTAGATCTTTATTATTGTTTACCTTCACGATGTTCCCACGAGTAGCGGACAATTCAACAGTTGACATCCCAGGCAAGGCTAACAAGAACAGGGTTTCGCCTAGTGCACCGAGGTAACGCTTGCGACATGACATTTTAGCCATCCTCATACCATTCAGTCCTACTCACGTTTTTCACCTTGGCCTGGATGGCTATTCGTCATATTTTTACCCCAAATTCGAGGGGATGTCTAGTAGCCTCTGAAGAGTTTCACTATTAACCTCCTGGCTTCACCATCAGATCAGCTCCAAGATATCAAATTATAGTATTGTCATCCAATCTACATACATATCAAGTTTATTTTTGATACGTCAATTAGAAATAGTTTAAAGTTGACTTACAAGATTCGATTACATTGTTAATTACATGTGAAGCAAATAAAAGCGTGTTAAAATGCATGTTTTGTAAAATGGTGGTAATTACTGACGGATTTTCTACCAGGAATGGAAATTAATTTTCAATTGATAAGAAGATACTCTTCATTAAAACTGTAAAATTAAAACAATAAAAAATATAGTTTTCACTTTTCTCTATCCATTCTGTGTTCTAGGTTTAACGGGCAATTTCATCAATATTAATTATCTTATTAAAAAGTCAACGCCAGTTGTTAAGTGGGTACTTAATTAGTTCGCGATCAACTTTATATTTAAATGCCTATCACGATGACTCAGCTTCGAAGTTCCATATCGTTTAGTGCTAGTGATGAGTGGTCGGTTGATTTTAATGTTTTACTCGGACGTGAAATAAAAAAGTTGTGTATACGGATACGGACAGTTCCATGGTATTCTATACGTTTTATTAATTATTATTATCTGCGCAAAAATTTTTATTCATGTAAGCATTTTTATATTACTACTAAGAACTACTAGTAACTAAGCAGAACATTATTTTTAAAAAGTAAAGTATGCTGAATCATTTTGTGATATACAGATGTGTAGGATGGTAAGTGATGAATGCGCCCCATGATGCGTATTTAGGCTCCACGTTAAGAAACACTGCAGCGTTATGTTGCTATTTCACGATGATAATCTGTGAGGAAGAAGTCCTTCCCTATTGAGCCAACCTGCATGGGTTTTGTAGCTATAAATTAGCTGCAGGGTGCCCCCCCCCCCTATTCTCATCTTATTTATGTTGCATTAGGCCTAGGAAAGGAGATATAGAGTGTGTTTGCACCAATGCTTGTGGCACTATAATTAAAAAATATGTTACATAATGTTATCTGGTACCAAGAGGACCTGATACCGATGGCTTCATGCATAACGGTATTAAATTTGTTCTTCTTGTTTTTCTAAAGGTTAACATAATATACCCATGCTATCACTGAATAAAAATATGTAGTCGGTTCATGATTTACGTTTTAAACAAATCAGCTGTGAAATACTATCCTGTACCGGGAGGCGGTCGTACAAATAAAACTTTCTCTTTGTCTCTGTTTATGTAGGCGTCTAGACTATGACAAACGGGATAATAAATACCAAAAAGAAGCTTGTGTATGTTTAAGAGTTCATATACTTGTAAATTGTACTACAGAAATATCTATATATTAACTTGACGATTAAGACTTGCATATGGTGTTACTTTTATTTTTACTATTTATTAGAATAGCCTTTAAGACAGATAGACGTAAAATTAAGTAAACTATACACATGATTTATTCCATAGAAATTTATATATTTTATTATTTAAATTAAAGAAGTTCTATCGTATTAATGGTGGTATGGTCCCTTTGCCCTTTGGGATAGAACCTACGACGCTACAGCCACGTACTTTAACCAAAATGCCCCGCGACTCTCCATTCGGCGGTGGCGGCTTGCAACATGTTTGCATGTATTGATTATTACGAGATGACGTCATCTCCGCAGATTATGTTACATCGCCGTTTGCATTTTCACACGCACAGAGCTACTTACTCATAATCAACTTCCCTATTCCGATGTAATGGGATCGGAGGAAAGAATGAATTCAGCGTTAAACACATGGGACACATTGTTCCTCAGCCGGTAATCGAACCCAGGAATTGCAACGCAGTGACCAGGACTTTTAACCACTATCCACATATGAACTCATAAGTAATGACAATAATTATAGACCCTTCTACTTTCTTTTGTTTCGAAAACCAACTCAAATAAAAAAAATCCTGTTTTAATACCGTGGCAAAAGCCAACCAATGTATTTGTTAGGACTTGTGCCGAAAGTAATAGGGTCAGTACATATTTTAGAACGTTCATAAGAGTTTATGTACAAATATTGCGCTCCTATGAGAATATAACCTAACCCGTGGAGCGGTAGACGGGGAGTTATTCGTGCGCATTTAAATATTGAATATATAATACCTAAAATTGAAATATACAGGAAAGTCGACTAAAAACAAATTTTGTTTTTACCAAAAATTCTTGTCAGTAATTTAATTGTAATAATTATGAACTTTTCATTTAGTTATTTAATAACAACATACTCGTGACTGTTTTCAGATAGGACTTGCTAAGTTACGTCACAGTGTATACATTATTAAGAGCGTTACGTGTTGACTATTTGGTTGATATAACCTCAAAAACCCGTGCTTCTATTTGTTCTTACCGTTTTCCGGGTATCAGGATATTTTATCTAGTTTTGTCTGGAATTAAGTACCCAAATTTGAACTACAACAGAATATATCTGCCTTATTTTCCCACGTAGAAACGCCGTAAGTCTTGCCCCATCGGCGCTTTGGATTCGTAATTATTTTAATTCTTTAAGCATACCTAATCGCATCTACGATCAAAAACGCTCAGCGACACATCAGCTTGACGTTCCAAATTCAAAACAATAATAAGCTGAGGTCTTTATTTTTTGTGATAAATTATTCATATCGTAATCCGAGTGATGGGAGCGATCGCGAGACTGCGTTCCGTCGACTCATCCGACAGGTCTAATTTAATGCGTGCATTTATTATTGGTAATGGAATTAACCGCGGCCGATTATCATATGATTTGATGGACGCACTATCTTCTGATCGCAATGCCGCCACCGCGCCGCCCACGGGATTCGAAAGAAAAAACGATTCGAGCGGCTCGAGCCAACCGACGATGTAGTCATTACTGCTAATTATTGTTATCAATATAGTAGCAATCGTTTAGCTGTGTTCATCTAGTACTGGTTTATGATAAAGAGCTACTTTACCTCTCGTTGCAGCATCTTTTGTGTTTTAGGGAAATTTTCTTTTGTTTGAAGGTACTTAAATAAATGCTTCTAACAGTGACTTCGTTTCAATTATATGATCCATACTTTAGTTACCTTCATTATTTGCGATTACTTGTACGTAATTTTTTATGTTTCTGTTTTATTTCTCCACGTATTACATCCGCAGATGCTATATTATTATTTTAATTTAATAAAGTTGCCATTGATCGTTTTTATCGCTAGCGGCATCGGTTATTTTTACCAACCATTGGCTTAGTGGTCAGAATCAGCTTTTACTGAGTTACGGGTTTTGTGTTTGAAATCTAACCATTAAGAAACAATTATAAACACAATTAATTTCTTAATATTGACAGCATTGTCTTCAAAAGTATCCTATAAGTATGCTTATTACTACCATTACCGAATACCGAGTGCACTCAGTGGTTGGTAATCATAAAGTTCTCATTCTCGAGTAGTAGATCCAAGTCTGCAGTTCGCTGTAGCACGTAGGTGGGCAGGATCGACCGGTGAAACACTACCCTCTCACAGAAAATCAGCATGAAGTGGGGGCCTCCTAGAGGTCACCGCGTTTCGACTGGTGAGTGAGAGTCCCGGCGCCCTTATCCCTCTACCTCGGGGCCCAAATACCAACTGGCACTTTCATTATACTACACGTATCGCAACAGATTTTCTAGGGACTGTTGCGTTGCGTGTGGGAATGAGTATCAGTTGGTCCCTTCCTGTCTTTTTATTCCCTGTCCCACAATTCCTCACCCTCTGTGACCTTTCTCCTTCCCTTTCCTTCCCCACCCCTTATGCTCTTTTTGTGATGGCGACGAGTGATACAAATAAAATACCCCAGGAGGGTACCAGTCTCTTAGAGACTGGAGAATCCCTCTCTGAGCGAGAGCGAGAGATGCTATCCTCTCGCTCTGGCTCAGGCTGCCCATCGTATTCTGGGGGGCACATCAAGCGTCGTTTATCGCAGCTGCTGGGTGCAAACTGAGCCCAATCACGAGGAAGTCCCCCTCCACTTTAGCAGTGGATTTTTCTAACATCAGGGGACTTCACTCGAACTTAAATGCCGTCCACCACCATCTCGAGACGGAAAGGCCAGACTTACTTTTCCTGACGGAGACGCAGATTTCCTCCCCGACGGACACTTCATATCTAAAGTACCCGGCCTATAGCCTGGAGCACTTTTTTGTGCCACGCGCCGGCGTGTGTGTGTACGTCACGGAGGGAATTTGTTACCGTAGGCTCAGCAGTCTTGAAGGCAGAGACCTGTCGATCCTTTGGGTGCGCATCGATTGTGAGGATCACATTCGCGTCTACGCGTGCCTTTACAGGTCTCATAGCGGAAATTCGGAAATTGACCGGCTCTTCGAGCACCTGCAGGTGTCCACTGACAGATTACATGAGCAGATTTGGGCGACTTTAATGCCCACCACTCTGACTGGCTTGGGTCAACACGTACTGACTATGCGGGAAGGTCTGCTCACGATTTTGCCATTGCCAATGGTCTGACGCAGATGGTACCTTCTCCCACACGTGTGCCGGATGTGGAAGAACATTCGCCTTCCTTATTGGACCTTCTGCTGACCACTAGCCCCGAACCCATTCAGCTATGGGTCGATGCTCCTCTCGGGTCATCGGACCATTGCCTAGTTCGGAGCGTGGTGCCTCTCACCGTCTCGTCGCAACCACTTCCATCTGGTAGACGACGTGTTTGGCACTACAGGTCAGCAGACTGGGATGGGATGCGCTCTTTCTTTGCATCCTACCCATGGGGGCAGATATGCTTCAAGTCAGAGGATCCTAGCACCTGCGCTGATTCGGTTGCCGGCGTCGTGCTGCAGGGCATGGAATTGTTTGTTCCTAGCTCAGCGGTCCCCGTCGGTGGCAGGTCTCGTCCCTGGTTTGGTGGGTCCTGCCGTGACGCACATCGTCACAAGCGGGAATGCTACCAAGCTTGGGCTAGGGCAAAGGCCGCTAAGGATGTTAACTCTGACTCACTCAAGAAGAAGTACAACTCTGCTTCCATGTTCTTTAAGAAGCAAATTGCATTGGCGAAATCGAATTGCGTTGGGAGAATTGGCGAGAGACTGGCACGCCTGCCATCTACCTCTCGTGCGTTCTGGTCTCTCGCCAAGGCTATCCAGGGTAATTTCTGTCGGTCGACACTTCCACCTTTGCGCGGGGAGGATGGTTCATTGGCCTATTCCGTAAGGGAGAAAGCCGATCTTCTTGGCTCTATCTTTGCAGAAAACTCGACTCTTGACGACAGGGGAACACTCCTCCTACTATCCCGAGGTGTGAACCCACAATGGCGGACGTCCGCTTCACACAGTGTGCTGTGCGGAAAGCACTATTCTCCCTGGATGTCAACAAGTCGAGTGGGCCCGATGGAATATCTCCTATTGCACTGAAGGTGTGTGCTCCAAAGCTGGCACCGGTTTTAACGCGCTTATTCAGACACTCTTATGTCCTCGGCGTTGTCCCACATTCATGGAAGACGGCTCTAGTACACCCGATCCCTAAAAAAGGCGACCGCTCAGATCCGTCCAACTACAGGCCTATCGCTATCACCTCCTTACTCTCCAAAATTATGGAATACATAATCAACCGCCAGCTCATGGGCTACCTGGAAGAGCACCAGCTGATCAGCGACCGCCAATATGGCTTCCGCAAAGGGTGATCTTCTGGCTTTACTAACTCACCGTTGGGCGCAGGTGGTTGAGAGTAGGGGTGAGGTACTAGGCGTTAGTTTGGACATAGCGAAGGCCTCGATCGGGTTTGGCATAAAGCCTTACTATCGAAGCTTCCTTCCTATGGGCTTCCTGAGAGACTTTGTACGTGGATCGGCAGTTTTTTTGCGGAACGGAGAGTTAAAGTCGTCGTAGACGGCTCATGCTCGGACCCCCGGACCGTAAATGCTGGTGTTCCCCAAGGCTGCGTGTTATCCCCGACATTGTTCATTCTGCATATCAATGATTTGTTGCATACCAGTGGCATTCATTGCTATGCGGATGATAGTACCGTGGATGCACTGTATTTCGGCCGCAGCAATATATCTCGGGATCACGTCGATGAGTGTCGGAACAAACTTGTGTCTGAAATCGAATCATCCCTTGTGAAGATTTCCGATTGGGGGAGACTAAATCTAGTCCAGTTTAACCCTTCTAAGACTCAAGTTTGCGCGTTCACCGTTAAAAAAGCCCCCTTTATCACATCGCCACACTTCGGAAATACTCACCTTTGTGCCAAGCCAAACATTGGCATTCTGGGCGTCGACATTTCGAGTGTTTTCCAGTTTGGCGGTCATTTGGAGAGCAAGGCTAAAATGGCCTCCAAAAAACTCGGAGTACTCAACAGGGCCAAACAGTACTTCAAGCCGGCTCACCGCCTTAAACTGTATAAGGTGCAGGTGCGGCCTCACATGGAGTATTGTTGCCACCTTTGGGCCGGGGCTCCGGGTTATCAGCTATCTCCATTTGACCGAATCCAATCAAATCCATCTCGGATTGTCGATGATCCTGAACTTACCGATCGGCTAGATCCTTTGGCACTGCGTAGGTATCTATCTTCCCTATGCATACTTTACAGAATTTACAATAGGGAGTGTTCCGAGGAGTTGTTCAATTTAATAGAAGCCGCTGATTTTCGCAACCGATCGTCTCGCCGGAACTATCATCCGCACCATCTGGATGGTTGGCGTTCCACTACAATGCGTTTTAAAAACAGTTTTCTGCCACGCACAGTAAATCTCTGGAATTCGTTGCCATCAGCGGTCTTCCCCATCAACTGCGACATTGGGTTATTCAAGAAAAGAGCATTTTCTTACCTGAAGGGTAGGCATCGCACTGGCGTCGCTGGTGACCGTGGGCGGCGGTGAATCACTTACCATCAGGTGACCCGTCTTGCTCGTTTGCCTCTTAGCTGTTATAAAAAAAAAATAAAGCATTTACACATTTTTTTTACTTTTCGTTAAATTCCGGATTGAAATATATATATATTTTTATTACATTGAGAGTAACAAACAAGCACACAGTTCACCTGATGGCAAGTGAGTCCTGCGGCCCATGACATCTACCTTCATCATTGATAAGGAATCATAATGCTGATGCGTTGTTACCCTTGAGGACTGAGATGGAATCCTCGTCACCAGTAATAAAGGTCTCCGGATCCCTGCACTCACCAGACGAAACACAGCAGCGTTATGCTGCTAGTTTACGCTGGTATTCTGTGTGGGCGTGGTCCTATCCAGGTCGAGCTAACCCATTCATTCTGCAGCTAGAAACAAACTGCAGTGTAGATCTACCACTGTTAGCACTCATTAAGTTGTTTATTTTGGGAAATGGATGTGTTGCGGTTATTTGACATCTTGGTGCTATAGAAGGTTAAGACGAGCAGTTATCTCGCTGATTAAAATAATAATATACTGCGCCGTCGTCAAAAATGACCACTTGTCACCCTTGGGTTAATAAGTATATAATTTTTGTATAAAATTCATGTTTTTATTTATTACTTTACCTTGTTATGTAAGTTGCCAAGGAAGTACTTAAAATATTTATTCCGTTTATTTTTTCAAAATTTTCTAGTATTCTTTTAATATAACAAGAATTTAAAATCCTTTGGTGGGTCACTTTTTGAGAAATAATATTAGTAAATTAATGTTAAACGTTACAAAATCAACCTTACCAATGAATAAATAAATCCTAATGATCACTTGCTCAATACTTATTTTCTCGGTTCATGTAACGGCTGCTGGTAATGCATAGTATATAGTATCAGCTAAAAATAAAAAAAGTTAAATCATTGTGAATGTAACTAAAATATTATTTTTTATTTATTTATTTAGTCTATTAGTGAATGTTATTTCGTTACCTTTATTTTACTCTTGCATTTTCCTTTCAAATGAATCAGCTATTTTAAAACGTAAAAGTCACAATATTTCTGCGAAACTACATTTCAAATTAGTGACTTAAGCTTGTTCAGTCACGTTCGTGTTACGTTGTAAGGAAAGAAATGGATTGACGTTAAAATAAAACGACTACGGGTCGAGGAGAGTAGGTAGAGGAAAGTAAACGGAACAATGCTCAATTTGGCTGGCGTAACTAAAGCGGGCAGCTGTGTTAGACGTGACTGCCCGATTTAAAGGTAACAGGTTGAAGGATTAAAAATATTATAATACAAGATAGATGTGGTCTTAGAAATGATTACATTGAATCTGTTGTGACTCAGTATCTGGTCGTCACCTAAAATTTCGTTACAAACACTATGCGTTTGTTTGATAATGTAGTACTCGCCGATAGGAGATGACATGATAAGGATACTTTTAACAGTGGTAGAGTTACACTGCAGTTTGTTTCTAACTGCAGATTGTATGGGTCATAGGACCACGACCTCACAGAATAGCAACGTAAAATAGCAGCATAATGTTGCTGTGTTTCGTCTGGTGTGTCCATGCACTCGCAACAACGCATCTACATTATGATTCCTTGACAAGGATGAATGTAGATGTCATGGGCCGCAGGAATCACTTAATGTCAGGTGAACTGTGTGCTCGTTTGTAACTCTCAATGTAATAAAAAAAGAAAAAAAGACTAATAAACAGAGAGAAAATAACTATTAAATAAATATCCATAATGGATATTTACAGAGGAAAACGGTGTGTTAGGTTCAAAGACTAAGCGTCAATATCCTATGGTTTAAGGTACCCTATGCAAAACTTAACGTCGTGTATTTTAATTAGCCATTCGACTATTGTCATAAACCATTTTCTAGCATAATCATTAAAGTTTAGTTGGAGTGGTTAACAGGAATGTTAATAATTTTAATATCATTGTTAAAATTCTTTATAAAAAGAACAATTTACTTAAAATCTCGATTTATTTACGTCATAGTTTAACGCAATTATAGCACGCAAAACGTTTGCTGTGGGATCACAGTAATAGTATTATATTATCATATGTTTTGTTTTATAAAACCAGGTGCACAATACGCCAAATTACATAAAACCACTCCAGGTGATATTTGCGCTACCGCGCTTGGTAAATGCTTGACAAATAGAAATCTGTCTACCTTGAAAAAAATAAAAGAAGTTTTCACATCTTACATATTTGTCACAACCACGGCCCTATTCTGAGTCTAGTCTAGTCTATTGATGAGCCTATTCTAAATTATTTTAAATTGCTTTTTATATTTGCTTACAAGTGTCATATAATAACTAATAGCTACAAAATATGTCTCGAAATTAATTATTAATTTAGTAAATGCTTGTATCTATTTATATATAAAAAGAAAAACGATCTGTTAGGTGTCAGAAAAAAAACAGACTTCACTTAAAAATTTCGTTGAATGTCGAAAGTGTGAAGATTAATCGAGGATGTTACCCGGAACACATGTGAAGGGGGTGTTATTTCGGAAAGAATGCCGAGAACGTGCTTCTACACTGACCCCCTGCGAGTAACAAATACCCGTTGCGCTGGGACGGATGTCGGCCATTCGTTTTGTGTGATCGCTCATTTAAATTTCAAATTATGTCTTAATTTTCAGCAGTTTATCGTATTTTAGGAGCTTTTCAAAAAATACATCCTTTTTACGCGATGCCGAAGAAGGATTCTGTTCTTTTTTCTTTCGTATAGGTGATTTTTTGTACACTTTTAAAACCCAAACAGAACTTTTGATTCATTTTGACAGTCGTAAGTAGACAGTAATAAAGCCAGCATTTAGTGACGTTACGAAACAGTAGACATAGTAGCAGTAAGACGTCATATTGTCAAAGTAAAAAAAATATATTTTCTTGAAACACGGTCATGTAATATCTCATTAGCGGGATGTTGAAAATATGTGTATCAATAAATGAGTGCGGACACAAAATGAATTTAACTATGATAGAACTTCATTGCAGCTTTGACAGTGGTAGAGCTACACTGCAGTTTGTTTCTAAAATGCAGAATGAATGGGTCAGCTCGACCAGGGTATGACCACGCCCACATGGAATATTATCGTAAGATAGCAGCATAATGTTGCTGTGTTTCATCTGGTGAGTGCAGGGATCCTAAGACCTTTATTACTGGTGGTGAGGCATTCCATTTCAGTCATCAAGGGTGACAACGCATCTGCATTATGATTCCTTGTCAAGGATGAATATAGATTTCCATCAGGTGAATTGCGTGCTCGTTTGTTACTCTCAATGTAATAAAAAAAAATTGTAGCTACAGCAAATTTAGGAGATCGTAAAAAGACCACGCACAACTTGGCGATTATAGCGAACCGGCGACCTCACTACTGCTAACGAGGCATTCCATTCCATCATGAATCTATAAACCTATAAAGCACTTTTCTACATAGGTGT
Organism: Teinopalpus imperialis; assembly: GCA_029286865.1. Lineage (NCBI taxonomy): Eukaryota > Metazoa > Arthropoda > Insecta > Lepidoptera > Papilionidae > Teinopalpus > Teinopalpus imperialis. The sequence continues at coordinate 1,284,627 of JAGSMU010000035.1, read as the reverse complement.
GGGTATATATTTCCCACAAAAATCACTTACGTCAGGCTGTGTACCCATTTGTCACCCGTAATTATTAAACTGCTATAATGTTACATACATTATTTAACTGCTAATTAATTATAACTGTTGTGTTTATTTAGTCTGCAAAAACCTATTTTTGTGTAGTTTTAATTTATATTTTTATAAAAGTCCCCCATAAATAGTTGATAACTTGCGATTCAGGGTCCCGAGATACTAGCTTAGCTTCGTTCAAGACCCGCGCTTCTACTATTAATATGTGTAAATACTGCTAATAAATAATAATAATTATTATTAATTCTATAAAAAATATTTATTAATGGCAATCATTAAGATTTAAGAAAAATCTCACTAGATAAATCGTTTTCATATAAAATATCAAGTTTTCAAGCATCACGTGCATACTACACTACACATTTAAAATTGCATGTATAATTTTAACTAAACGGTTTAAGTTATAAAATGATTCAGATCGCATCTCAACGGCGACGTTCTCGTATTTTACGTTTTTAGGGGGAAAGCACGTTTTGTATGAAGCATTTAAAATTTTCGTCTCGAGGCATCATTGTGACGAGGTTTGAGGAAGCAGGAAACCATTATAGCGCTATATACGCGGGCGTCGTGCGAGTTTTGGTGATAGCACACGTCATTTGTAAAGCTTTTTGTATCGTGTCATATTTTCTGTATTTGAATAAACGAGTGTGATAGTGACACTGTTTTCACACAAAATGTTTCATGTTCTTTTTATGGTAAGAGTGAAAAACGAGAATACCGCTGAAAAATTACCACCGCTGCTCATTCACATCTAATGTTGACGTTCTCTTGATAGATTTCAACCACGGTGATCTGAATATTTCTAGACAAAATCAACTCCACCATTATATATTAATTGGTATACCGTAAGCATATGATCGATCATCGAACCCCTCCTTAGTCCAATATTATGCATTTTTGCAAGATTGGAGAAGATGCAGCATTTGTGTTGACACGTGCAACCTAAAATCAGATAATTTATGGTGCACATATACCTAGTCCGGCCGTAAGTTCTGTTACAAATGAAAATGCATTTTTTTAATGAAGTAATGTTAAATTAAAGTGTTGAAATGTTATATGTAGGTATAAATTTTAAAGCTATCAAAATTTATACCTACATATTTATGAGTCTCAGCAAAAATTTAAAAAAATATTCTATTCGAAATGGCCTCCTTTGGCTTTTATACAGGCCTTTAATCTGTTTGATCACGAATCTATGGATTTACGCACTGTTTCCAACACAGGGAAATTTTTGCACTGCTTGCTCCAAAGATTTTTAAGAGACTCAATGTCGCCGTGTCGATTAGAGCAGGCCATGTCCTCTGAAATTAACCATAATTTGAAGTCTAAATGGTCTGGACTAGATGAGGGCCAGTCTTCAGCTCTTATAAAGTCCGAAACGTTGGTTTCAAGCCAGATTTGGGTAGTTCGTGCCTTGTGACCAGGTGCAGCTTTCTGCTGGAAAGTCCACGGGCAATGTGGGCATGTACTGTATATCGACGATAAGCACCGAGCTTCAGGTCTTGTTTTATAATACACGACAGAGTTCTAGCGGGAATCTTCATTTCTCGTGATAAGATTTTTTGCTTCCTAATGGGGTTTCGACGAATTCTGGCTTTAACAGCATTTACAGTCTTTGTAGTTCTAACAGCACGCGGTCGCCCCGATTTTTTCCGGTTTTCGACAGAGGAAGTGTTGTATCTGTTGATAGTACGATATACGAACATAAGGCTGATACCAAGCTTTTGAAGTGTCTGGAATATGACCGACAGCGCCATACCCACTTTATACAAGGCGATCACTGCAATACTATTTTCTTTAACACCCCATTCCATATTAAATTTTGATAATTTAATTGATAACACGAAAAATATGTGAAATGGCACAGGATTGAAAGAAGTTTTTAAAATAATATACGTGTACCAAATTCATAATAATTAAAAAGTTGAAAAAAAGAATAGATTTTATGTAACAGTAATTATGCCCAGACTAGTTATAGTTCCTAGGCTGAGAATTTAGCCCAGTACTATTACCATAATTACCTACATCCATACTCGAATATACTAAAGAACAAAACTAGTCAAGATGAATATACGTCTTCTTAACTATAACTCATCTTCATACTCACTATTATAAACCAAATAGCTGTATTCTACTATTAAGCCTGGTTAACGTAGGAGTGTGATTTTCGGTGGGTGTGATACAATATTGGAGCCAGGTGATTGACTATTACATTACCCCTGCCTTCGTTACATTACGTATTACTTTTCGGCGTTTAGATTCATTTTGTTTGTTTGATCTCAGTAAGGTACTCTGTAGATAATAAATAAATTTAAAAATCAATTTAATAATCATTAAAATACTACTTTGGTATCAACCAGAACGTGTAATCGTTGCTAAAAGCGGCCAGTAGAACATAAGTTTCACATCAATGTAGCTAGTTCATGCTTTTTTAAATTCAACTCTTTTAAATTCAATTCTAACAATCTCTGTTTTGATACCATGCCCTTACAGAATACCAGCTTAACACTGCTAGGTTCCGAATTGTGAGTGTAGGGATCCGGGGATCTGGTAATGATGCATTCTATCTCAGTCCTCAGGAGGGACAACGGATGTGCACAAGGAGTCCTTGTTGACGGTGGATGTAGCTGTTATAGGCCAATGCCATCATTGACCATTACGTAAATTTTCTGCTCGTTTGTCACCCCTAATAGACAGATAAAGCTTTCAGGGCTAGTGACTTATACAATAAAATAAATAAAATAATAAATAAACATCCCTTATATTCCTTAGATAGTAAACAAATATTAAAACGTGGTTATTAAAGTTAGATTATGAACATACTGAAAGGCTATTAGAGGAACGGTCTGTATAGTAGTATTTTATAATTCTTGCAATTATATATACACCCACACACACGCAGACATACTCACACGCATACACAAAACCTTATACACACACACTCACACACAAGTTCTGGTTTTATTTATTATATTTTATGTTCACTAATCATGTATAACACAGGTGTCTCTGTAACACAGGTTTAGAACATAGCTCAGAAGCCAGGGACTTCATAAAGATTTCAATAAGTATATTTTTATTTATTTTATAATATTGTAAAAAAAGATTTTATGCAGATATTATAATAATTTACTTCCCTGATAGATAATAGGTAGATGGATGGATAGATGAAAATGGTCCTCAGTTCGCTTGACGAGTTTTCAGGAAGTATTGGTTTAGTTTTGTCGCTTTGTATTGGTGTTCCATCCATGTTATATCTAGATCTTATTACAATAAATGAAAAGCTTTTAATCAACCAGATTATTAATTATGATTCGTTATAATTAACCATATATCAAAGGAAGAAAAAGATCAAAAATATTTTTCCTAATTTTATTTTAGTTTCCATGATTGATTATGTTGATTTCATATAAATGACAGTTTATTAATCTTTAGCGTAAAAACTTCGACCCATTTGTTATTTCGGTAATGGGTAAATACGCACCTTGGTCATGAGGATACCGTTGTAAATGGGTATTAAAGGTGAACCTTACACCGTAACTAGCAGACTTCCGTGACCAATCGTGATGGATAGGGCTAATTTATCAAAGCTTGCTTCAATTTTATAATAACTTGCAGGTTGCGTGTGTGACAGAATATTCTATTACTTGCGCCTGGACGATTAATCTTCAGCTGGTACGTTATTAGTGTCTAAACTGGATTAATGGCTGTTTGTTATGCGTAAGAAGTTTATTTTTTAAACCTTACATTGCGTTAGTATTGAGAAATTTTACGGACTACTTAGTGTTTGCCGTCACAACGTTAAGATGTGAATTATTAATTTTTACTTTTATTTGTCTTTAAGACTTTGCATTTATTTTTGATGATTATTATTGTATATTGAGAATATCATTATTATTCGTATATAGTGTTGAAATGATAAAAAGATACTGTAACAATATAGAATTTTTTAACTGACCTTTCTTTGAATTCTTCTTGAGCCTCAGTTCTGCTTTTAGCTTATTTATTATTTAAATACAGAAACAGATTGTACATTTACGTTCTACAATCTTAACGCTATAATACTTCATTGATAAAATTGTTGAGTTTTAAAATTGAAAACATGGATATTAACTAACCATAATTTTATTTCTAATTTATATTTAAATTATAAAATGTAGCCAAATCTTAACATTACGTAATTTAATTAATGCGTTGTTTATTATTCTATACTTTTTATTTTTACGCAAAATAGAGCTGTTAATAAAAAATGATTAACCAGTTTGTGGAAAAAAGTGTATCACTTTTCAAAAGAGAGTCTAGTACTCTCCCGCGTGACCCTTTATTCTTTAACTCTAGCTAGGTAACATTTAAACTGTAATATAAACCATTTAAGAGAAATTAATATTGTTCTCAGTTTTTTTTATACAACCTTGCAAATTTTATTCTAAAAATCCTCTTTAAATATAATTTTTCTGCATCACTGCACAAACAACATTGAAAGGTTATCCCAGCCCAAAATTTCGATAAAACAGAAAATGGAAAAAAACATATTTGGATTCCATCGGAAACGAATCGTTTAACTCCAGAAAATATTTGCAAGTACCAGACTCATATACAAATTTATAGTTCGTAACATCGACACATTAACATACAGAGGCCATTACCTTCCCGGCCCACTAGGTTTAAAGTTAGGGATAATACCAAACCTAGAGTTTCTCGTCTATTTATTGCACTAATAAATATTTATGTCATAATCCATAGTAATGGTAACGCGGAATTGTGGATGCTTCCGTTCCAGACGTGAAAGCACCTGGTGTAGTTAAACACGTCATAGATTTAAAGTTAATCCGTTAAATCGATATTGCAACTGTCAGCGCATCGAATAAGTTTACGTATTTTATAAGAGACTTAATATAATAGGTCGGAGAAAACTTTGATTGCACTGTTTATAGCTGGCTGGTTTTGATACCATTAATAATAAAATATAAAAAAAAGGTAAAATCAGTTTTTTTATTGTATTTTTCTATTGTATTTCTGTCAACAAAAATAAATGAATCTGTCGAAGAAATTCGATAAATTTTGAAGTTTTATTACAAAAAACTGTGACGTTTATGGATTTAACGTCAGTAAGAGTCACAACATTGGTGCAAGCATTTTCAGTAACGGAATTTTGATGTCAAAGATGAATCTCGCTCTAGCCGACATGTCACAGATAAAGCCATTTTAGAATAAGTAGAACAAGATCGACATATTAGTAGTTATGACATATTTGATGAGCTAGAGGTAGACCACAAAACAGTTTTGACCCATTTGAAAAAGGCTGGTTACACAAAAAGCTCGATATTTGGGTGCCACACCGAGACCGAGAATAGGATTCCGTTTTAAAAACCCGTAACAAGTTCGAGTGCATCGTTAGTTACTACGTATCATGCGACCTATCTGTCTCCGAGAGAACAAAATCTGTATGCCTGTTTGTAATGTGCTCTTATCATACTACATGAAGATGAATCAGGACTATCAGGTGATCACCGACCCATTTTATTTTTTATAATAGAACTTTTCTACATATTTTTGGAACTCGATATGTGCTACATATCAATATACAATATACAATTGGTGTATTTTAAAAGGTTTCAATTTTTTTAGGCGTCTGGTGTGCTTAAAGTTAAAGTAAACAATTGTTAATAGCTTATATAACTAAATCTAAACCTTTGCTACTCCACGGGATGTGAGACAGCGATCAAAGAAAAGGCCCTGCGGCTACTGCCGCGCTACCTAATAGATGTAATTATTATTATCTCAGCCATCAAAACGGTCTTATTTCTTTTTTATTTTCGTCATCTAAAGCATCTTACTATATAAATAAATTAAAACAATTTATGTCGATTGAAATGTTGAAACAAACAAAATACATGACGTTTAAATAAATAGATGACTAACTTAATCGTATACACATCTTCACAACAAATACCATTTTATTAATTTAATGTATAATACGTACTGCTTATCACGCTTATTTTATTAGGATACTCTGAAAAACTTATCAAAGTTTGTCCAGTAGTTATTGAATTTATAGATAACAAACTATTAGGAATAGACATTTTTTTATAAAAACTGTAGGTCTAGTTCACTGGCCACTAGAAAAGAGATTAAGATTTAAATATATCATTGATATAGATATTGTATGTCAGAGTGTGTATCCAGTGTCCGTACAGAGCACTGTGATAGCAATAATGCAAAAAAAGATACAAAGAAAATTAGACTGTGGAAAACTATTTTTGACGTTTCTTTGAAATTTCTTGTCGAATTTGAGTGGTTCTTTTTGCTTCGAAAGCCGGTCTTTCGGTTTTCTTCACATAAAATATCTTTTTTTTTAGTTTTTTTAAAAAGCTCCAATATTATAAATAATTTCGTGTGTAGAAAACAGAATCGGATGCTACTTCCTGTTGAATTAACTTTCCTCAACTGTTGAATTACATATCTATAATTAATATTTTTATAACAATGAAAATAGTTAATATTTTGTTAAAATAAAAAAAAAACTATCAAAATCATCGAAGTAGACGCACAAACATCCAGATATACTGAAAAGTATAAATTTGTAGTAAGCTACGAATACGTAAATAAATTTTAACTACTAAGATCCATAATGCTTTCAACTCGCTTAAGATCTCGTATAAATCTGGCAATTTCTTTTTAATATATTAAGGTTTGGAAATATTATTTTGGATAAAATTTGTTAGATTTTTTTTAAATATATAATCACTTCAATAAACCTTGTTTTGATAATACAATCTTAGATGATATTACGATATATCATATTATGTAAAGTTGTAGTACAAGTAACTAGAGTTCAGAACAAATATTAAACATTAATGTACTAAATTAAAAAGATTGGAACATAGTATTTAAACACAAACTGTTACTAAGTAAATCAATTTCATTTTGCTCTAGCTTTTATACCAGAATAATTGCTGTTGTTAAGAAAATTATACGTATATCTCCGTCGGGACAACACATTGATTAATTGTTCATTTAAATTTCTTATTTTTCGAGTTACTATAACATACGCTCTCGTAAAT